>ML664177.1:9319514-9700648 GCA_007570785.1 Antilocapra americana | reverse complement strand
AGGGAAGAGGGAGGGGGGTTCCAGAGGGGAAGCATATGTAAACCCATGGTGATATCATGACAATGTATGGCAAAAACAATTAAAAATAATAATAATAAATAAAAATTAAAAAAAATAAAATAAAATACTCCTGAACACTTGTTATTTGTGTGTGTGCATATTAAGTCACTTCAGTTGTGTCTAACTCTTTGGGACCCTATGGACTGCAGCCCACCAGGCTCCTCTGTCCATGAGGATTCTCCAAGCAAGAATATTGGAGTGGGTTGCCATGCCCTCCTCCAGGAGATCTTCCTGACACAGGGATCAAAGCCACATCTCTTCCATTTCCTGCATTGGCAGGCGGGTTCTTGACCACCAGGCACCACCTGGGAAGCCCCCTTACACTGAAAAGAAAGTAGATGGTACACATTCACGTGTCAACCCCTTCTAAAATACTGTACTTCGGGATTGATGGATACACACTATTGATACCATGTACAAAATAACTAACTAATGAGAGCCTACTGCATAGCACAGGAACTCTCCTCAATGCTCTGCAGTGTTCTATACATGAAGAAAATCCAAAAAGGAGGGGATATACGTATACACAGAGCGTACAGCTGATTCATTTTGCTGTACAGCAGAGACTACACAACGTTGTAAAGCGACTATACTCCAATTAATTTTGTTTCTAATTTTTAATAAAATAAATACAACACTGCTTACCTCTGGGGTTATGTTCACACTTACTCCCTTGGCCTACTTCTGTCCCCTGCACCTGCTTCTTCCTCTTTTTACTCAACTTACTTATTCTCTACCAACCCCTCCCTCTCTAATACCTGACGGTCAAAATAATACTTCATGCTAAAGCATTCTCTGAAATATTTCCAGATATTCCAATATCCTCTCCTCCATTCTTTAAACCTTAGAAGTTTATTACATTTTTTAGAATGCATGCTTATTTCTGTCCTCTATTTATCAGAAAGAACTTACATATCTGATTTCACATCTTTAGTCCAACATATTATCCTCAGAACCCAGCAAATTGCTTGTAAAAAGAAAACACTCAATATTTATTGAGGGGAGTATAGGAATTCACCTCCCTAGATACAAACAACTGTCAGAAAAGTTTTCAGTGTGCACTTAAAACAGCTTGATACTGTGGCTTCCATCTTACTGTTTTGAAAACTGTTTCACAAGAATGATTCATCCTTCAGCGGGAAAAAAAAATCCCAACAAAAAGGTAGCTGAAGTGTGTTATAATCAGCTCCCTAGCCTCTAGCTGCCCTCAGAAGTGAATAGTGGCTAGCTAACTACAGCTGAGGTGAAAAGATCTGCGTTAGGTACAGCAAGCCATCCAGGAATAGAACTCACATTTCCTGACTTCTGACTTGACTTCAGGAGAACACTGCTCCCACACATGCAAAGTAAATACTAGTCTTCAGTTCCCTAAACCAAGAGCAAGCCAGGTTGTTTGGATATATTATTTGTCTAAAGATTCAAAGATCTTTAAAAATACGAAATTCCATACAAAGATGAGACAGTATTTTTCACTTGCTCCAAAAATTTCACCTGACAGTAAGAACTGGAGATCAAGAATCATGACAGTCACCTCCCAACATACTCACAAAGTTAGAACTCACAATAACAGAAATACATACCTCCCACAGATTTAACCTCTAAACAGGAATCCTGGATAGAATTCACTAAACCTATTCACATCCAACTGCCTGTAGTGGCTCAAGAATCAATTCTAAAGACTCCAGAAATCAAATATTACAAGTTTCTAATGTGCTATGAAGTCTTAAGTTTTCAGTAGAAACTGTAATTTCAGCAAAAGAGAAAGCTAAAACAAAAAAAAAGGAAAAGAAAATTAATGTCTTTCTCAACTGCTCTATTCCAAAACTCAGAGCAATACTTGTAACATCAAAGGAATTTAATGTTTATTTATTAAATAAATGAAAGAAAAACCCCTCTTGATCTTTAATTAAAGTAAACTCACACTATTCCCATTATTTTTCTGTCCTCGTACAGCATTTGACCAAATTTTCTGAATCAAGTTTAAAATGTTTCATTGGCAGAGAAATGTGTAATGCCTACATGCTTTGGGTACCATGACAAATACAATACTTGCTCTCATCAAAAGTCCTAGTTTCCTCAAGTCACTTTATAATTTCCACTATTAATCTTCTTTTCTCTTTAATATCTATTTCTCCATCAGGAGTCCTCCCACCATTATATCACTCATCCACCTATAAGCACATGCTTATCCAAACATTCAATGAATTGCTTACTCATGTACTAGTCAGCACAGAGAAACACAGAGAAAACCTATGCTTTGAAGTGACACAACCCTGATTCTAGTTTGTGCTCTTAACCAATTACTAAGCCGTGTGACAGCATAAGTCACTTGTTATGTCTAGCACTCATTTTTCTATCTGTGGAAATGTGAAGATTTAATATGTATACAAAAGCATAGTGTGAATGATAGGCACTAAGTGAGTGTTAGTTTCCTTCGCTCTTCTGTACTAGCACCCTCTGACTTTGGAAACTCTCACTCTAGGAAAAGAAAGCATTCTTTGAAAACACTAACCTAAAAACACCCCAAAATACTAAAATTAAACAAAGCACCTTTGGCCCTAGTATAAAAGCTGCCATATCAATTTAAGTAAATCAGCATAATGAAGAGAGACGAGAATTATCTTCTACTTTTGTAATTTAAAAAAGTCATACTACATTTTAAAATTATTAAAATAAATGAAATCCGTAATTTATGCTTCCTCCATTCCCATCTCATCCTTCAGAAATAATCACTGTTATATTCTGGTGTGGTGTATTAGTTTGTTTGCTTTCAAAGTTCTGTTACAGGTACTTGAAAAATAAATAATATCAAAGAAGAACGTGCCACCTATACAGCTATCATTTTAAACAAGTATGTTTCCATCTTTAAATTATATTCATTTAAACACATGATGGGGAAAGAATAGCCTTTTAAATTAATAATGCCATGACAATATGCAGAAGAATGAACGTGAACCACTACCTCACTCCATATACAAAATTAACTCAAAGTGGTTCATAAGCTGAAATGTAAGAGCTTAAACTACTCCTAGAATAAAACATAGGAATAAATTCTTTGTGACCCTGGGTTAATTTAAGCAACAGTGCTATATGCTGTGACACAAAAGGCAAAAAGGAACAAAAGAAAAAAAAAAAGATTAAATGGACTATAACAAAATTTAAAACTTTTGTGCACTGGACATATCAAGGAAGGGTAAACAATCCGTGGAAGGAAAGAAACTACCTGCAAGTCATATACTCTGACAAGAGATTTGTATCCAGAATATATAAAATACTTACAATTCAACGATTAAAACAAATAACCTACTCCAAAATGGGCAAAGCATCTGAATAAACATTTTTCCAAAGAAGACATATAAGTGATAAGCACCTGAGATACACAGGTGAATCAACATCATTAGTCATTGCTGCTGCTGCTGCTAAGTCGCTTCAGTCGTGTCCGACTCTGTGCGACCCCATAGACGGCAGCCCACCAGGCTCCGCCGTCCCTGGGATTCTCCAGGCAAGAACACTGGAGTGGGTTGCCATTTCCTTCTCCAATGCATGAAAGTGAAAAGTGAAAGGGAAGTCGCTCAGTCGTGTAGGACTCTTGACGACCCCATGAACTGCAGCCCACCAGGCTCCTCCATCTATGGGATTTTCCAGGCAAGAGTACTGGAGTGGGATGCCATTGCCTTCTCATTAGTCACTAGGGAAATATGGTACAGCATCTCTGAAACACAACTTGTTGGTTCCTCGAAAAATTAAACATAGAGTTACCAAATGACCCAGCAAGTCCACTCCTAAGGTACACACCTGAGTACTAAAAATATATCTACACAAAAACTTGTACATGAATGGTCAGAGTAGAATTATTCATAATAACTAAAAAGGTGGAAAGGACCCAAAGTTCATCAATAGATAAACAAAATGTGGTACAGCCATACAACGGAATTTGTCCATAAAAAGAACAAAGTATTGATAGATGTTATATCATGTATAAACCTTGAAAATATTGCAATAAATGAAAAAAGTTGGATGCTGATGATTATACATTGTAAGATTCCATTTATATGAAATGTCTAGCACAGGGAAATCCATAGAAAGATTAGCGGCTTTAAGGGGCTGGTAAATACGAGCAAGAGGAGAAGCAAGTGACTCTACCAATGGTAACCGGGTTTCTCTGGGGGATGATGAAAATGTTCTAAAACTAGACAGCGATGGTAGCTGCACCATTTTGCAAATACATTAACAATCACTGAATTGTATACTTTTCAAACATAAATCTTATGGTATATTAATTATATCTCAATTTTTAAAAAATTAAAAATCTTTACTAAAATCTTTCAGTTTTATAAAAAGGAGGATTCTACAAAGACATTTAAAATAATTGCAAATGACAGTATATTAATGCATATACATGGAATTTAGAAAGATGGTAACTACGACCCTATATGCGAGATAGCAAGAGACACAGATATAAAGAACAGCTTTTTTGACTCTATGGGAGAAGGCGAGGGTGGGATGATCTGAGAGAATAGCACTGAAACATGTATATTATCCTATGTGAAACAGATCGCCAGCCCAGGTTCGATGCATGAGACAGGGTGCTCAGGGCTGGTGCACTGGGATGACCCAGAGGGATGGGATGGGGAGGGAGGTGGGAGGGAGGTTCAGGATGGGGAACACATGTACACCCATGGCTGATTCATGTCCATGTATGGCAAAAACCACCACAATATTGTAAAGTAATTAGCCTCCAATTAAAATAGACTAATTTAAAAAAAATAATTGCAAATGAAGCATATTTTAACTTGTTTCTTTTTACAATTTACCTGTGGTAAAACACAACATAAAATTTACTGTCTAAACTATTTAAGTGTACAGCTAGATGTTGATACGTACAAGCACACTCACATGGTTATGCGACCATCACCACCACCCATTTCCAGAACTCTCTTTATCCTGCAACTGAAACCTCTGTATTCCTGATTTCGTCCCTCCCTCCACATCCTGGTAAACATCATTCCACTCTGTACTGTCTATGAATTTGACTACTCTAGATCCTTGTATAAGTGGCATCATACAGTATATTTTTTTGTGTATTTCATATTTTATTCAGCATGATGTTCTCAAGATCCATTCATGTTGTAACACTTCAGAATTACCTTCCTTATAATAAACAAGGACCTACTGCACAGCACAGGGAAATCCACTCAATGTTCTATAATAATGTAAATGGGAAAAGGATTTGGAAAAGAACAAATGTAATTGAATCACTCTGCTATACACCCGAAACTAACACAACACTCTTAATCAACTATACTCTGATAGAACAGAATAACCTTCCTTATTAAGGCTGAATAACATTCCATTTTATGTCTATGTCTTGTTTTGCTTATCCATCTGTTGGAGGACATCTGAGTTGCTTTCACTAACTGCGAAATTCTTATGTGATCAATATCTGGAGTAAATCAACTTGTTAGGGAAAATTATCAATAATTATTATTTGCAACTCTGTTAATATACTAAAAGCTAATGAACTATATACTTTAAATGAATGAATTAGATAATATATAGATTATAATTCAATAAAGCAGTTAAAATCGTGAAAGTGCTTTCTCATGAACTTATAAAAATAATGTTAGCTTCCTACCCATATAATCAGTGTGAAGTATTTCCACTGCCAATACACTAGAAGCGTCTGCTATCATTTTATATTTCCTCTAGTCAATATTCTGAATTGGATTAGGAATGAAAATATTTAACAAGTGATTTTGCCAAAGATTCCATTAAGTAAGGTCCATTCACGTGACAAAAATCATCTCAAACTTAATCTTCTTTGATTAACTGTAACAGCAAATTGTTCTGGCAGTCTAAAATTATTTTTGTAGCTTAAGAGAAATAAAGAACAATAATAGTCTTCACACTAGCAATGAAAGTAATCTACAAAGTCATAATTATCCATTAACTATATACCCTATCCCACTCCTTTCCTTCTGAATTTCATATTCCTAAATAATTCAGAGGAAAGAAATGATATTCTTTCTCTGCTTTAAATCAATGGTTCTCAAACCTTGGTCTTGGTATCAGAATTACCTAGAGGGTTTACTTGAGCAAGTACAGACTGTTAGGCCTCAACCCCACAGTTCTAATTAAGGAGGCCTGGGGTATGGTCTGAGAATTTGCATTTCTAAATTAAATGAAGGATTTCCAACCAGGAACTTAAATTCCTGAGTCTTGCTCATTCTGCTGGTCTGTGGATCACATTTTGAGAGCCACTGTTGGAAGTTTAAAGGCAAATTTAAAAGTCTGGATTAAACTGAAAATATCTATATTGTATTATTAGGTAGTTAGAATAGGAAGCAGGAGTCCAAAATGGTGGTGGCGAGAAGACAAGGAAGGGAAAAGCTCGTGAAAATAAAACAAGGAAGGCCAAAGGAAGGTCCAAGGCCCTGAGTGAGAACTTCAGGTAGAACAACACTCCGACTAGCCCAATTTGCATAGGACGGGCCCAGGGGGCAGAAAAAAACAAAAGAGGAGCCAAAGCGATCACTCCCTCCGCTCCCCCTCCACTAGTCAAAGATGGGCTCTCCCTCTCTCCCCCACACGCCGAAGTGTTCTTCTCTTCGCATCTTTGGATCAGCACGCCCTCACGCTTCGAGAATGGATTCTCTGGCTATCATCTTCTAAATAAAATAGAGCTGTGACACTGAGCTGTAACACTGATTTATTTAAGAGCTGTATCACGGTCTGTTTAAGACCCGAGAGCTGTGACCCGCCAAGGGCTTTGAAGTCCGTCACTCCACATCTTTGTTGTGACGAGACAAGAACCGAGGAACATACACTTGCGTGACATCTACACTCGCGTGACAGTATTATGGCACTTTAGTAAATATTTGGGGTGGAGAGTAAAAGGATGAAATTAAAAGATTTTGCCTTTGTTTTTGTTTTTATTCAAATTATTTTGTTTAGAATTAAATCATGCAGCTCAGTACATGGTTGAAAACAAACTTAGACTTTGAGAATTTCTAACTTTGATAATAACTTTGAAAGAAACTTCTCATTGGTATCCATCCTTAAAAAAGGTCTTACACATAGTAACAATTGATACAAACAGTTATCACTAGCAAAGTATTTCAAAGAAAATCAAAGAGGAATGCAGTGGGGCCTAACATCAAGGGACATTGGCAATTTTAGTTTGGGATAAGGTAGATTATTTTGAGTGTTACCACAATGAATACTGTCGGCCTTCGAATTCCGGGGTTCCACATCCTGGGATTCAACCACCTTGGAATACAAAAGGCTGACTGTACTACCACACTTTATGTAATGGACTTCAGTATCAACAAATCTTGCTATCTCTGCAGGGTGAGGAGACTCATGCTCCTGGAATTATCCCCCCGCCCCCACAGCCATACTGAAAGAAAGCTGTATTCACCAAAAGGTTTTTAACTGTCTTCAGCCTCTCTCTTCTCTAATAAGTGCATATACATCTTAATCTTAAAACATCAATTTCATCATGTCAGAACCTTGAGTGCAACGTCTCTATTGCTTAAACAAAAGCTCCCTAAACTCTTTTTCCCACATTTTTTCAACCCTTCACAATTGCTACAATCCAGTAAGCTCTGTGCTGCCCTCCCTCAAGCCAATGATGGCCAGCTCTGCAAGCCAGCAATTAACATTACTGTGCCATGCCAAGGACCAATGCCACAGATCGCTAACAACACATATTTGGACTAGGAAAAAGAAAATATAGTTCCACACCATAAGAATATTTTCATTTACCGGTTAAACTAAGTCAAGTAGGTGGGTTATTAGGCCTGAGGTATGAACGAGACATCGTGCAGTTGCTGGTCACATTCCATTTCCTGGCAGATGGTTAAGCACGCCCTTGTTGATTAAAACCTATCCTCCCTCACACTGGAATCTAAGCCAGTTCAACTTTCAAATCACAAATCTACCTCTTAAGACCAACAGGTCTTAAAGCAGGAGATAGCCACACTTGAGTTCAGACATTACCCTATGGAACAGGGTCCAAACTGAAGTTCTGCCACTACTGGAATCACTTCACAGAAGCCTAGATTTAGAGACAAGAAAGCAGCTCAAGTGCCCTTGTCTTACCTCAAAGCTGTCTTCACATCCAAACTGAGTTCACCGGAGGGAGGGAGGAGGGGATATTTAAGGGTCTCAGGTAAATAATACTTCCAAGAAGTATCCAGAGTTCATAAAAGGTCTTTGTTGCACTAAGTTCAAAACATTCCACTGAGCTAATGTGGAAATACTGGGTGCAAAATGAGGAAAAAAATTTTCAGCTTAAGTCTCAAATAATGGAATACAACCACAACCGTGGCTCTTTACCGTTAGGGTGGTTGCTGGTTTTTTTTTTTTTTTCTGGCTGTGCTGCAAGGTTTACCAGTTCTTAGTTCCCTGACCAGGGACTGAACCCACGCCTCCAGCAATGAAAAGCAAGGAGTCTTAATCACTGAACTACCAGGGGACTCCCTGTTGTTTTTTAAACTACAATGGGAATTCCCTGGTGGTCAAGTGGTTAGGACTCCCTGCACTCACCCACAAACTGGGTGGCCAAAAAACTTAAAAGTCTGTAAAAAAAAAAAAAAATTACATGAAGTATCCAAAAAGAGTAAGCTCTAACAGTCAAACATTGCCTTCCAACCTTCCCAGACTTCTTTATGGACTATGACCTCCCAACTAAATTAAAATTTCAAGAGAATGCAAACTTTTCAGACTACTAAGCAGGTCATCACAACTTCACTCTCTCCTAGAAAGATGATGATAATAACCAGTTAAAGAAAAACTAAACTAAACAATTACAAACACATCATACTAAAGCAGAGCCTCCATTTTGGAGTTTATAGATAATCTATGTTTCTGCAGTTGGGATCAAAAAGCCATCTGTACAAAGACAAAACAGGGAAGGCTATGTGTGAAAAAACAAATGTTTAAAGTTGACAGGCTAGATTAAGACTGCTGAAGTAGCTGAATCTGCTAATAAAAGTACTGTTATCAGAACAGGGCTTAGTGATAGAACCACCAGACACTGTAATACTAATCAAGCCACAAGAAAGTTGTCTCACAAAGAGTTCCAAACAGAAAGACACAGAGAAGTAACAAGGGTAGTCCATCTGATCAAAAAACGGCTAAAAGAAGGGTATATTTAGACAGAAAAGCACATGACATTCCTTAAATGAAATTACCCAGGTTAAAAGTGTTTTTCTTTCAAATATTGTAAGCTGATCCATCCATAGGTAAACAGTGGCTCTCAAATGCTCCAGGAGCTATCATGAGAAGACACTATATGGGGAGAGGAGAAGGAACAAAACTAACATCAACACAGATGATGCAGGAAGAAATTTTTTCTTCCAATGATGTGTAAAAGCATTCCCTGTTGTCCAAGAAAGTGATGATGTCTTCATCCAAACCAAGTATAGATATCCTCTTTCAGAGACTTACTATAAAGGGACATATGAGTAAGATTCCTAGTCTGTCACAAACAAGCTGCGAGACCACAGTAAATTTGTCTAGAACTCAGTTTCTCTATTTATGAAATTAAGAAGGCAGCCCAAGAACCACCTAAAGACTTAAAACTCACAGCAAAATTCCATGACTCTAAGATCATTACTTTTGTAAAGAAGAAAAACAAAACAATTTGCATTAGAGCACATGGAGTGCCTAGATTTCATCTGCAGAATTCAGAAGAATTTAAAGTAAAGATAGCTTTACTTTAAAATATCATTTATCCTGCCATTATTCTTTCAACCTACTGGAGAAAGAGACAGGAGGAGGAGGCACAGATACAATTATCAAGTGTTTATCAAAAGTGAATTATTTCCTAATATTATTTGCATTTATTCCTAGACTTTTAAAGCAGGTAAGAAACCAGACAAAAAGATGGAAAAAAATTTTCATGTTTAGTGTTTTCTATTTGCCAGCAATAAAAATAATGAGATCCTATTGAGAAGAGCATTTTTAAAAAGTACAAAATGCTCAAAAATACTCTTACAAGGCTAAATGAATATAAAGAAACTTAACCTATATTTTGGATGGAAAGATATTTTTTCAAATTAACACGTGGATTCAATGCAACTTGAACAGTTCCAAAGAAAAGTAACATACGAATAAGTAGTTTTGAGTCATTAGTTATCTCTTTGGGAAATGTGGCAGGGAGGACTTCGGTAGATCCTCATAGCATGGAACAAAAAATGTTTTGATGGATTAAACGGCTAGTTTCTAAAAAATAAAACCACTAGAAGAAAACAGTAAAAAATTCTATTAATATTGGAAAGATAAAGGATATCTATTATCTTAGGTTGAGGAAGAAAGCTCCAAAGATCAATAGACAAAAAATTTAACTACATATAAATTACAGCTTATCCAGGTTTGACTTCCAGTATTATCAACAAAGGATTAACAGCTCCGCTACAAAGAATCATAAAAATGGATAAGACTTTTTGCAAAGATTAATTAAAACATGAGAATGTCCAACCTCACTACAAACTTTCAAATGCAAATTTAAGTCAAGATGTTATTTCTCACTCATAAGTTTAGCAAACATTAAATGATCATTCTCCCTGCTAACTGGAATACAGTTAAACAACTTGATATACTGCCAGTATAAACGAACACAACTGAAAGAATCTCTTTGGAAAGCAAACTAACAAGATACATTAATACCTGAGTCTTTTGAATTGTTCAAACTCATAAGATTCTGAGAATCTAATAATATTAATACAAAAAGAGCTTTTCTACATAGTAAACACCAAAAAAGTCCATCAACAGAATAGTAAAACAACAATGTAGTAAAAGGAATTATTTTACACCTTCCTTATTCAATCAAGTGGCTATCCAAAAATCACACTGATAAAAATCCAACTTCTTATGTAACTACAAACCCAAATACATGCATATAGCTATAATACACCCAAATCAAAAAGTCCTCAAATACCATGAGACAAACTAAAAATATGGGGCCTTCAGATGAAATGGGAGGGAAAAGTAAAAAGTAGGGTGAGAATATTCATTTAATAGCCAAATACCATATTATGTGCTCACACATTAAAATTCTCACAGCAATTCTGTGAGGTTATGGTCTTCCCAGAAGAAATGTGCATACTTGAAGGTCCACAGTGGTTCAATGTTCTGCTCAGCACCACAGAGGTAGTAAAATCATCGAATTGAAACTTGAGGTCTATCTGATTCCAAATCACATGCGCTCTACACTACCCTCATGAAAGCAGTATTTTCTACTGGGGCATCACAACGGACCAAGTAACCTAGTTTTGTAAGCACTTCTATTTTACATATCCGTGGTTCTCTGCTTTTTATAAAGTATTTTTATTACTTTGTCATGGGGGGTTAATGTTAAAATTACAGAACTATCATTTTGAAGAAAAAGTTTACTTTCCAACTCCTTTCAAAATCCCTTTTACTCACAACAGCAGGTGTAGACTGTACGATTCTAGATTTTTCATGGTGTGCCAAAACTCTAGGGACAATGAAGAAATGTTTGTTGAATGAATAAACGGGCAAACACCAATCTAGAACAGAACAAGAAATTCCAGATTTCTACCTCAGCATGAGGTCTACAACAAACTTTTAAAATACCAGAAGACTACTAATTACACATTCAAATTTAAATCAAAGACAAGTTGAACCAACTCTGACAATTTCTATGGCTATCTAAATGAACTCAATACAAAAAATACATACTCTGACTCAGCATTCTAATTATTTATGAAAATAAAAAGTACATACAGACAAGTTCTGGTGAAACAGCCATGATTACAGGTATAGGTTGCCAAGTAAATAACCCATATATGACAATTTGTTTATGAGGAGCACCATCTAGAAAGAGCTCCCTTAAAATATGGCCAAGGGAATACTACACAGCAAAAAATTCCAAGAAAGAAATTAAGACCCTTTAAGTGCACCTAACTTTCTATGTGAAGAGACAATATCAAGCCCCCAAGCCAAATTTATTACTGATTTGTCTTTTCCCACACAAGATGAATGGTACTTCTAACTCCCTAGATTACTGAAAATTACTTGGATGGAACATAGTAAATGATGTATCAAGATAACTACTTATTTTTTTTAAAGTTCAACAGAAGCTGCATATTCTAAATTGGGTTTCCAATTCTAAGGTCAAATTCTATTCAGTGGTAAAAAGCATTTGGCTAAAAATAGATCTTTTAGGACAACGCCTCATCCAAAGACCTGCTTCTCAAAGTCTGCTTTAAATCCACTCTATACCAAGAGAAGGCCAAGCAGCAATTCTGCACAAAAATAAAGGTCTTTTGTAACGCGACTTAAGAGCACTGGTGAACTCAAGAGTCCACAATGACGTAGCTGTTATGCTCCAACTCACCCTGTATGGGCCCATCTCACGTTTCAAATACAGACACCACCTCCTGGCCTTTCCTGTTTCGTAAGATTCTTAGGAAGACAAATCTACTGATTTATGCAACACATTTTCTATTTCTCCTTAACAATTTGATAATGTAATGTCAGGATATAGTTCTAAATTCCCCAAACCTCTGTCATCAGGAATTAAAAAAAATATTGTAGCTACCCAGGAGAGTTATCTTTATGACGAACACAACTGTGCTATGTTGAAACTCAGCCTTAGTTCTCAGGGAGAAGCAACTATTTAGGTCTAAATTTCTATGCAATAAATAGCTCCACAAGATTTTTTTTAAATGAAAGAGCATAAATTGTCAGGTTAGTACAGCTTAAAAAACCCTTTCAGTTATGAACTACAAAATCAAAACTACAAAATTTACCTAGAGCATGTCTAAAATAACATAATAAGCTCTAAGTGAAATGACGAGCATGGAGGTGCTCCATCCTTATTCTCTTCTCAAAGCCTTTTGTTCTTCATTCTAGCCAGCTAAAAGCATCTCCTAAAGAGATAATTAGTGTACCTCCACAGAACCCCTCAGTAAGCACTCACTGTTACAAGACTAAGTTGTGAACAGCACTAAAATAAATGCTTCATTCATCCACAAGCTTCTCAAAATACCACTACCTCATATTTGAATAGGCTTTCAGTTTTCACAGGAACTTTCATATACTTTTGATCAAAACAACAGAAAACAAGGCATGCCATCAATCTATGTATGGTCTCTAGTGTACAGATAGGGAGACTGATTAAGAAAGGTTACATGGCAGAACCAAGGTCAAATAACTGGTCAAGTTGTACAGTCTTGACAATACAGTGCTCTTTCCTCTATATTGAATCTAAAGTGCAAAGTTGAAAAGTATCACAGAAATTTGACAGGCCTAAGATTTTTACATCTAGATAAAGTTTCTTCTTTTAAAAAGATGAAAGATCCAATCAACTAAGTAATATACTGCTTCAAATTAGGATGACCTGGAAAAGCCACAATATTTAGATGCCAAAGCACAATCCAAATGAAAATTAAATATGCTCAAAATGCAACAGAGAAGAAAACAATATATTTTGTACCTATTAAAAATTCTAAATTTGTTTCAAAGAGAGGAAGGTGAAAATCCTCAGCTGGTAAGATACTACATAATCACATTATCTCCTGCTTGACTAAATTAATAAATATTTCAAAATGTTTACAAAAAGCAAACTCCTGAGTCTGTATGGGAACAGGGGTAAAAGCAGTTATTTCCCACATGAAGCAATATCCAGTAACAGAAGTCTGTACATATGGCAGTGTTTTCTCCAAGTCTGATGCAAGGATCACAAATGTCAGAATTACTTATGAGGCAAATCCCTGACAGAGAGGCCCAGGAACACATTCTTTGTTGTTGTTTTCTGAAGTGCTGGAGTGACTCTAATCAACATAAAACTTAACAACTACCAGAGTACAAGCTAAGGGCAAGTTTAGGGTAACAATAACCTTGGCCTTGGTAGCTGTATAACTTAATTATCTTCATGGAGCCTAGTTTTCTCACTGCCACAATAGGACTAGTAGGGACACATCATCCCACCTCAGAAGAAAGTTCTAAAGCATTAAAGATGGTTTATAGAAAGTACTTAGCACATGGTTTTTAAACACAATAAGTGATAAACAGCAGTAACTGGTGAAAAACTTCATGTATTTATAAATATTTAACACTTTTGACATTAGCAAATAGTGTAACAAGTTTTATACATGGCTATGTATGTCATTACACTCCTTTCAACTCCCCAAATAAAGCGGCATTTCAAAAATGAGAGGCACTCACTTGATCTCCAGAGAATTGGGGGGAGAGGGGAGCACGGTAAACAAACATCCTTTCCTTGAAGTTTGAAGGATAGCTGGAGAGTTTTGTCACATTTCAAGGATTAGAATTTAAACGTTAGACACAATTTGTTTTATGGTCACAAGTATGACCAACCACCTTGTTAGATCTTGAGAAAAACCCACTCCTAACTATAAACAGGGAGGAAACACTTACCACAAGCAAGAAAAATTCATACTTCCCAAGACTACAGCTCTAAAGCATATTTAACATAAGGTCTTTTTAAAGAACAAAACCTAACTTACAATTACAAGCCTATTCTATCCCAAAACAACACTCTCAAGTCACTTAAGACTTTTTTAAAAAATGTTGATTCCTTCCTCTTTCTAGACTCTTAAATCTAAGCAATTGCCAAATTCAATAAATTCTTCTCTCTCCTTTTTCTACTAGGCCTGCTGCAATCTGGCCTTCATTTCATTTGTTATGAAGGCACAGAGTTAGACCCTAGCTATAACAACAACGCTGAATAGGATTTCTGCCTCCACCTCTATAATCCAGGAGTTGGCAGACTTCTGTATAGGGCCAGATAGCAAAAACGTCAGACTTTGCAGAATATAAAGTCTCTGTTTCAATTACTCAATTCTGCTACTGTATAACCAAAGCAGCCATAGATAGTATACAAATGAATGAGCATGACTGTGTTCCAATAAAACTTTATTAATAAAAACTAACCTCAAGCCACAACAAGCCAATTTGCTGACCCATATTAATCCAACCAACCGACATCAACTTCCACCACAGACCATGTGATTGATCAAGATGTCCCTTTTCTCACAAATATTCCTTGGCCTGATATACAAATGCTTCTGAATAGGTGTAATCTTCATTACCTATAGGTGTATCTCCTTTCCCCCACCCTATACTACAAACAGACTGATTTCCACCTTCCCTGATGGGGCTCCTTACACGGCCCCCATTCCAAGCTTTTGCTTATCCCATATGCAGAACAATCTCCCTTTCGCTCTCTCCCTCTAGAACCCCTAACACCTCTCTTTGTTCTCCCCATACCAGTCTAGATCTAAACCCTATCTATCCTCCCAAGAGTCCTCTTCCATGTACCAAGAAACTCTTCCTCAGCAGAACTTCCATGGCACTTTATATCTGTTCTGACAATGATTGCTTTGTATCTTATACAACATGATTTATGTAATACCTTAGCTCTGCTAACTGTGGATCTGTTTATGACTCATGGCTACACCTCCCATAGTACTGAATACTTTACCCTCAACAAATACTTAAGATAAGAAATCATTACTATTTCAAGAAAATATCCCTACAATTAAAATCTTTCACATAAAACAGTATTTTTAAGGTAATATGCCTAAGGCCCTCTTGTTCTGTATTAATAAACAAAATCTCATGACACTGGCTCAACAAATTAAGCCTTCAAAAATCACCCTCAATCTCATTACTCAGAAGGCAGCATTCAAATCCTGGTTCTGCCACTGTCGTTGAGTCTGTTTCTTCGTTTATAACACACAGGCATACCTCATTTAATTGACTTTCACAGATTTTGTGTTTTTACAAATTGAAGGTCCTGTGGCAACCCTGAATTGACATTTTACCAATATGATTTATTCACTTGTGTTTCTCTGTCACATTTTGGTAATCCACACAATCCTTCGAAATTTCATTACTTCTGCATTTTTAATGGTGATGTGTAATCAGTGATCTTTGATGCTACTACTGCAAAAAAGATTACAATTCCCTGAAGGCTTAGATTATGGTCAACATTTTTTAACAATAAAGTATTTTTCAATTAAATATGTACATTTTTAGGCATAATGTTATTGCACATTTAATAGGCTACAATAGCATACACTTTCATGTGCAATAGGAAAACAAAAAATTCATGTGACTCACTTTATTGTGACATTCACTTTATTATACTGGTCTGGAACCAAACCTGAAGTATCTCGAAGGGATTCCACATCTACCTAAGGGGACTGGGAATGACTATGAGCATACAGCAGGCATCCAGTAAATTAATATGCATTAGAACTTCCACGTAAATTTATAAGCACTTGTCTAAGTTGACTGCAAGGTCCCTTGTAACCTGTCAGCAAAAACTGTTGAACATCATCTGTGCTGAGTAATATGAATATAAAGAAGACATGGATGGTCCCTTTTCAAAAAAATTCAGCCTGGTTGAGATTCTTTTCCAGATAAGTAGCACAACACATTGAGTGTTATAACCTTCCTACTGAATTCAAAATAACTGAAAGCTGGAGATTATTTTGAAATTATTTTAGACATGAAGTTAAATGTTAATAGTGTTATAATCAAGTTAAGCTCCTGTCAAATTGAAATTACAATGTCAAGCTTCTTACAGGGGCCTACAGGGGTTTCTGATTTCATCTCCTGACACCTACTCTACACTTGGATGACCAAATGTGCTCCTGCCACCTGGCTTACTCGCTTAAAATTCAACAAGCCTAGCTCAGCCCCACCTTGCGGGCCTTTGTACTTGTTCTTCACTGGGAACACTATTCTTCAAGATCATCACAGGACTTCCTCTCTCACTTCATTCAGATTTCAGAGATGCCTTCCCCACCACCCTATTTAAAATAACCACCTCCCTCAGCCAACTATCACTTTCAACCTCCCTATGCTGCTGTAATTTCTCATTCTAGCAACAGTTAAGTGACCTTGGATCATTTACTCATCATCTTCCTCCCACAATAGAATAAAATCTCATGGAAACAGCAATTTTATATTGGCAGTTGTATCCCAAGCAACTACAAGAGAGCCTGGAAAATCCAGAGTACCTGATAATACATTTGTTATTTGTTAAATGAATGACTTGTTTACAAGTGATGAAGAATATTCCTTCATCATTACAAATTACCTGACTTCTTAGACTCAAGTGGCTCCAATTAAATCTAGCAAGTAAAGGCTACTTCTAGGACAGGGGTTCTTAATTTGAGGCTTCCAGAAGTCATTATACCCATTTTTCTGGAAAGAATGTGTATAGTTGTTTTTTTTTTTAAAGGGTCCCTAAATCACAAAAGCATCCTAGAAGAAGAGACTCACAACTTTGGTTATGCCATGGAATCTCCTGGAGAATTTTGAAAATACAGATGCCTAGATTTCATCCTAGAGATTGTTTTAGTTGGTCTGGAATAAGCATTAAGACTTTTTTTGTTTTAGTTACCCAGGTGATTATAGTATATAGCAAAAGTCAAGAATTATGCCCACCTTGGAAGGAAAAGATGTTAAATGGATCAGATTTCTTCAAAATCACTTACACATGGGAGGAAATAAAATTTATAAGCTAAGAATTCTGAAAGAATTAGCATCTTTTGGCAAAAAGACCAATATACCAAGTGCCTAAGTAATTCTATACGACAAACATTTTAAAGATTATATGTCTACCTCTACTTAAATACTCATCCGATACTGGTATTTTAGAACTTACTCCCCGATCACAATCATTTTTCATTTAAAACACTCCCGTTTCATACAAAAGTTCAGTTGTTAATAGCTTACCAGATTACAAAATCTAAACACATGAAGAGAACAACAAACTACTTCTTCAAAGACCAATCAAGGACTACATTACTATGAAGTCTTTTGTGGTTCAACTGCTAAAAACTTCCAGGAAGCAATGTATGTCACCAATTAAAGTCCTCAGCTTCAACTATTTTACAGAATGACAGAGGGTTTAAGTGAAACTAATACTGACAACACACACAAAGGGGGGCGGGGATTTCAGAAATTTATTTAGGTCACACCAAAAAGGATTTGAAAAGAGCAGGTGTCAGAATGACACAGGTGGTAGGTCTTTTTTTTTTTTTAAGTCCAGCAAGCAAACATCATGTAATGAGCCAATTCATGTTACCCATCTAGAGTATCATCAGTTACTGGTTTTTACATCCTCACCCAAGTAGCCCCCTTTAAAAAAGTGATTGGCAGGGTGAGACCAACACAGCAAAATGCTAAATATTTGTCTAAAAACAAAAACAAACTAAATCCAGAGAGGATAAAGTCCCCTGTGATAAATCATTTTTAAATGTTAGGATACTTAGAACCTCTAAGGAACTCATTCCACCGACCCATCTGTCTGGACTCTGGATTGTATGGAGATATTTGCTGACACAGAAGCACCAGGCCATGAGCCCACCTGACACAGAACAACAGAAACTTACAGCAAGTTTTTAAATCTACAAAAGCTTTGGGAAAGAAAGTCGGGCTCAATTTTATCCTAAGCATTATTCACTTTCCTTGTCAAGTACGTGAAGTAAATTTGATGAGAAAGTTCAAACAAAGAGACACATGCAGGCATACGACTCGCCAACCCATTTTAGTTGAGGCTGGAGAGATGGAACTTAGAACACACAGGAAACGTAAATAAATGTAAAGCTATCAGACAGGGAAAGTTTCTCTTTAAATTTTGTTTCTACAAAGATAGGCACAGGGACAGCTTTAGTTTGCAGTGTCATTTTACTCTACATAAAATAGTGTTCTCTTATTATTAACCTTCTCTTTTACCATAAGCCTACGCAAATAAATGTTCTGGGATTAACAAGCAAATAGATAAATGAAGCCACAGAAGCACACTCCCAAAATGGGGCTGGAAATGAAACAAAGCAGCACAGGATATGAACTGAACTCCACTGGCTGTTTACAAAATGTTTTCATATACACGAGTCTCACTTGACAGGGAAAGAACACCAGTAATAGAGAAGGACATATATGAAAAGGCTATCTGGAAACACAGGAGTCCAAGACCTTGTGACACATCAAGAAACCAGGTTGTTCATTCAGTAGTAGGTGCACAAACCAGAAAGCTTGCAATCCCCTCACTCCTCTTAATATGAAAACAAGAATAAAGAAAATTATTAGTGCTAGGGAGAGAGAGAAGCTAAGAAAACTGGATCCAAAAGCTCTAAGGTGGGGAGAAACCCAGCCCCAGGAGTTGTTTGCCCATGTCAGCAAAGGTCAGAGAATAAAAAAGGCTGACCAGTAAAACAGAATGTTTCATGACCTTCAACGTCAGATGCGACAACAGGCAAAGGCTTTAAAGAGAGAATTCTCCTCTCTTTAGCAACTGCTTCAAGTGCCATGTTTATCTTAAGGCCAGATAGTACTGCGTCATCTGTATCCCCTTCTAAATCAGATGCAGCATTTTGAAATCAGCCCCAATACCCTTAACTCAACTCTGAAGTAGAAGGGAATGAGCCTAACTGGACAAAAGGATATCCTCTTGTTTCTGGTTTTTTTTTTTTTTTGAGAGGTGAGGAAGGTATAAAATAGTGAAGAGGAAGAGAAAAGTAGGAAAAAAAAATGGGGGTGGGGGAGACTGAAAGAACAAAGCGATGGTTCACAACCTACCTCAACTTAACTGAAAAAGTCTGATTGGCATAATATATACATGTTTGAATCAAAGGCAACTGGAAATGGGGGAGGAGAGCTAACAGATTCTGATTCTTAGGTACACATTCCTCCTGACTGTCCTTAGAGAATTTCTCCTTTAAAGGTACAGTCTGACTCATCTATGTCCATCTTCATTGCAAAACCTTAATCACTACCCAAACACCGATAAAGTATATCCTTTTCTTAGGGCTGGTGACAAAGAAATATGAGGGTGGGATGAGGGAAAGGAGTAAGTGGTAAGGGAAGGAATCAGCAGAACTATAAGTATTATATGGTTTATAAGATGCCTTCTCAAGATTTTATCTCAATTTTAGTTTTTTCACTGCTAAGTAGACACACCTGGAGAATGTTATAGAAAGTGAAATAAAGGGCATTCTTCACATTCAGGAGTGACATTAGTGCCCTTTCCTCTCCAAGGAGACATAAGGAAGACTAATCCAGAGGTTCTCCACCAAGGGTGATTTTGTACCTCCAGGACACACGTGGCAATGTCTGGAGATGTATTTGGTCATCACAGCTGGTGGGGAGAGTGCTATTGGCTTTTGGTATGTAGAGACCAGAGATGCTGTTAAACATCCTACAATGGACAGGGCAGCCCCTCACAAAAAAGAGCTATCTGGAACAAATTAGCAATAGGGCGTATGATGGGAAACACTTAAATTCATTTCTGGAAAAACTACACAAATAGGAGGGAAAGAGAGTCTGTAGTTCCTACAGTCTGTAAGAAGCCTATTTAGAAGGCAGTTTAAAAAAATGCAATCTTGTGCCAGCTATTACTCAAATCACAAATGTCAGGGGAAAGAAAAAACATGTAAATGCCAGAAAAATCTTTTGTCTTCCTAAGTATTTAAAAATGTTAGGTAAAGTATCAATGAAAACCTATTATATTCATTTTTCTAAATAACAGTAGTAACATTCAAGCTTGATGTTAAACGGGAACACTTGTTTACCAATGACAGCAGACTAAAGAGACATAACTCTTTTAGAAAGTAACGGGGAGAGGGCCCCCCCCCCCGCAGGGGGAATATCCATCTAAATTATATCCTTTGATCACAGAACCCAATTTAAAAGAAAGAACACAATGTACAAAAGGACTCGCTACACAGAAAAACTGACAATTGTGTTCAACAATGGATACACACTCAACATCTAAATAAAATTTAGCTAAATATCAGTACTAGTACTGAAATAGGACATAAGATAAAGCAAATAATGTATGTAAAAAGTCCAAGAAAAACCCCATTAGATAAGTGTTACTTTAATAAGTTTTACGTTTCAGAAGAAACTAAGGTACGACAATCACAGGGCTAGCTGTCAGAAATATTTACACATTATTCACAGTGCAACGTTGAATGCAATGAATAACTGAGGTTAACAAAACTTTGATGGAGAGGTATGAATCTAGTAAAAGTAATCATGACTACTTATATATATCCAGAACTTTACATTTAAACTCAAACTAACATTACTTCTCAAACACCCATAAAAGGATTAGCGGTGGACCCAGTAGTGAGTCTCAAATTCAAACTCAGAGAGCACATAGGCCACACTCTTTAACACAATGCAACAAACTAGGGAAAAAACTTGAAGGGCTCCGTTAAAAAAAGAGACTGGGAAATTGACCACATCTTTCTAGATAATTACACTGAAGAGAAACTAAAATCACTCTATTTTACAAAATAATAATAAAGCTGCGACAAACCAAACTCTTAGAATCTGGCCAAAGAACTAACTCAGAGAAAATGTTCAAGACTTAAGAAAATAAGGCAGAATGAAAATAAACGACCTAAAACTTAAAACTTTTTTTAGAATCTAAAGAAAGAAGTGAATATAAAAACAAAAGTAAGGAAATAGAAGAGCTTATGATAAACTAGAAAACTGGATGCAAAAAGAAGAAAAAAACTGATTCCAGTTAAAGCAATACAAATAATCTATGGGAAGATTTTAAAACATTACTAGGCAGAATTTCGTACCAACAAATTTGAAAATTTAGGCAAAAGGAGTGACTTTTCAGGGAAAATGTACAGCTAAAATTTGGTCTTGAAAGAGATTAAAAACCTTAAACCAACAACCACAGAGGAAATTTAAAATACAAGCAAAGACCTATCCATAAGGATAACAGTAACTAATTCAAGATATGTAACAGTCAAGTTCTATCGAAAAACATTAGTGAGTGAACAGATCATCCTTGTCAAAGGATTTGAGAGTGTCAAAAAGCAAACGTGGAGGGAAAGCAAGACCCCTCTTCAAACAAACCAACGGACCATAATATTTAACGAATCCCATTTGACATATGCTAAAATAATAATCCAGGTCCTCCATATAGTCGATAACTGGTTAATATTTGGCCTCAGAACATTCCCCACTGGAATATATACTCAAGGGACAGCACAGATTTTTGTCTATTTTGCTCACTGCTGTATCTCAGGGCTTTGAAGAGCCCCTGGCAAATACCAGACACACAATAAACATTTGTTAAATGAATTCAAGGGTCAATCAACATCAGGAAATCATTTAAAAGCTCTAACAGGAAAAAAAAAAAAAAAAAAAAAAATATATATATATATATATATATATATATAAAACTACTGCCACAGATACTAAAGAGGCATTGGCAGTATTTAATAATTGTAACAAAAATCCTTATTGCATCAGAAATTAAAAGAACTGTGTGTGACCTAACAGAAGAGAATTATCACAAACACATAGCACAAACCACACACACTCAATGACAAAACAAAACTTCTCTAATAAAGTCGGGATCCACACAAAAAAGTCCCCATACCTCCGGTACTACCCAACCATGTACTGGAGGGGTCTAGTTTATGCAACTGGACAAGAAAAAGAAACACAAAACAACTGAAAAAGAGAAAACAAAAATATCATCACCGAGCTTCTAACTGACTACCCACCTAGTGAAATCAAATAGAAAGAATTGCTAAGAGGAGTGATTCTGTAAGGCAGCCAGACAAACAAACAAAATCAACATGTATAAAGAGTTTGCCCACCTAACCAACAAGAAATAAGCTCATGCTTAACAGCATTAAAATCTGTAAAATACATAGAAATAACACAGCTGAAAATATGCAATGCCTGTAGAAAGCAAAGTATAAATTTTCCTCTAGACATTAAGTACTTCATAGAGGAAACTATCACGTCTTTAGGAGATACAATGTTGCCAAGATGTGCAGTCACAATCCACCTGGCAACATGATTTAAAGGAAGCTGATAAACTGATGTAAAACCCATATGGAAGAAGATAATAAACATGGATAGTGCCCTCACAAATACATGTATATAATTTGCGTGCTTATTCCATCAGATATTTAAACCTATGGCAAATAATGTATATTATAGATAGTATGCAGAATAACACTGTATCACATAAACCTTTGGTAATTCAGTGTGATACTAAAGCAGGCACTGACACTGGATAGATAAAACAGAAGACAACACACTAACAGACATTTATATGAATTTAGTTTACAATCACGGCAGAATTCCTAAAAGAATGGCTTACTCAATATACTGGTTAGGGACAACTGGTTATCCATGGTGAGGGTGGTAAAGGGGTTCAAGTCTTACTTCAAACCATACACAAAAAAGAGCTGCATAGACACAGATTGCTGGTTGCCAGAGGCAGTGGTGGGGGGTTAAGTAAACTGGCTAAAGGGAATCAAAAGGTACAAGTTTCTAGTTATAAAATAAGTTATGGGGGTGTAATGTACAGCACTGGCAACTATAGTTATTAATACTGTATTACCCATTTGAAAGTTGCTAAGACAGTAAATCTTAAAAGTTCTCATTACAAGAAAAAAAACTCTAACTCTGGAGATAGATGTTAACCAGACTTACTGTGGTGATCATTTCACAACACCTACAAACTGAATCATGCTCTACACCTGAAACTATACAGTGTATATCAGTGCACGCACGGACTGTAGCCCACCAGGCTCCTCTGTCCATGTAATTTTCCAGGCAAAAATATTAGAGTGGATTGCCATTTCTTCCTCCAGGGGATCTTCCTGACCAGGGAGCAAAGCCCTGTGTCCCTGTGTCTCCTGCATTGGCAGGCATATTCTTCACCACTGCGCCACCTGCCTTGATTTTTAAAATGTTAATAAAAAAACTTTAAGAGATAACCATAAAAGCTAAACACAGACATTGCTCTTAGGGAAACTCTTCTCCAACAAAAGACCTTGCACTCTGAATAATTTTATTTCATTTCTTTCCCTCCCGAAACACTGACATCTCTTCTTGCCTCTGTGAGTTACATCAATATTCTGCCAATTTTCAAGGGTCAAAATCCAGTCACTTCATCAAGTTCCCTAAACTTGATGTGTTATCAGTGAAGTATGTCAGATCTGGAGTAAGAACTCTAGCAGAACCCTGACTCTTATCCTAATAATCTTTAGCACAGTCACTTGATCTTTTTCCCTAGGTATCTTATTTGTAAATTACAAATCTGTGCTTCTCTCCAAGTCTCTATTTCATTAATCTTGCATCTGGACCTTTCTTTTCATTCTATGTTCATAACCCTGATTCAAAAGACTTACTGCGGCTAGGCTACTGACTTTTAAGTCTTGCCCTATCCTACACCTCCAATCCACCCAGTCCACATTCACTCTCAAAGACACCTTTATGAGGGCACTTTAACCATGCCTTTCATTCTACATCAGCGATTCTCCACTGTTCTTAGGATAAAATCAAAATGTACTAGCTTGGCATTCAAAAGCAATGCGACCCCAACTTTCTCTTCCAACCTCATGTTCTGCTTCTCGAACCTTTTATCTCTGGCAGATAGCTCTCTTCCTTGTTCCCAACACAACGTCCTCCATCTGAGGCTCCTCATCCTTGAACCTGAAACATCCTATTTCCTCTTGGAAACCTAAGTGTCCATTCTTGATCCAAACTAAAATTCCATTTCTTCTCAGGTCTTTTGATCACCTTACTTACTGTAAGCCCAGAGTAATGTCCCTCCTTCCTCCTACATTTTAGCATTTAATGTCAGTTCCATGTATCTTAGTCCTGAGTAAACACTGTGTAATTCTAACACTTCCTCTTCTACTTGAATATGGGAGGGTGGGCGCAGTCGGTCACATAAATTATTTCTTGAAGACAGGAACAAGGTTCCCAATTCTACTTCAGTACTTTCACCATTTCTTATTCTTCTATCAGAGAAGTCTTTCCCTGCCCTTTGGGGGCAAGGTTTATCTTGATGATACACAATATTGAAAGGCTAGTCTCCAAATAACTAAAAGTTAACTTGAGATTTTTTATATTTAATTATCCTTTGCTCAGAGAACTCTGGTTCTCCTTTTCTGGAACTGCCACAGCGACACTTAGGACACTTCTGTTGCTGGGATGACTGACATAGCTTAGTTTCTACTAAGATGATCGACTCTGGTAACTCCTCTGATTGCTACTGCAGGACCCTCTTAAAGGACTAGAAACTGTAGCTCCTTGAAGGCTGGCCTGTTATGCAACATCCAAGGGCAGTACTATTTTTTATTGTTCCATTAAGTCTGTCAGCCAATCTTACTGTTCATGGATGAAATCAAGGAAATTTATCTCATCTGGGAAGCTCATCACACTACTTAGGGAAAACCATGGAATTATAAACAATCTAACATTGCTGCAGACATTAATGCCTCCCATCCCTAATAAAATGTGAAACCAAGTGTTTACATATCATGTCACCATTTTGAATGTACACTTCTCAACTCTGGGGTCTGAGACCTACTTATTATCAAGTTATCAGTAAGAGCAAATCAAGAAAATTTTCATTTGAGAGGACAATCAGCACACCAAACTTTCTGCAAATACAAAGTTAGCCTTTTCACTTAAACTTCCAAGTCAAATTATTTCTGTGAATGCTTGAATGTATTTGCATAAAGGTCAATTTCAAATAAAGCTGGGTAGAAGCAAATTGAGTCTGAAGCAAGCCTCATTCTGTTTCCATTTTTACAAAGAGATTGGCCTGTCTTCAGCCTTGTGAATAAATATCTTACAAAATTCACTAGACATAGGGTGTGCTCAAAGAATACTTGCTGGAAAAATATGCTGGGGAAGTGCCAATTTAAAAAGAAAAACATTTTCACCCAGTTGGAAATCTAGAGAAACGGGTTACAGCAACTCAGCTGAAAACTCTCAAGATCTGAAGAAAAATATTATTTAGAAAAATCCCAGATCTTTTCATTGTAAGTAAAAGTCTATGAAAATCAAATAAATTAATCAATGAAGGATTCAACTATTTTTAATTTTATGCATCTAAAGAACAGTAATCGAAATTCTGCCTGTGATATGTGGCCATGTGAAAAGACAAGTCTCTTATCTCTTCTCTATAAACAAATTTTACAATCTATAACAGTTTTTAAACAATTGTTTCTGAGAAAGAAACAGGGCCAAGAGAACTTTCTATTGCTTTGTTTATTTTAGGGGAGGAGGAGAGATCTATGTTTCTCATTAGGCATATTTATCTTCAAAGCGTACACTCCAAAAACAGCTTTATTAAGTGAAAAGGACATCTTCCTGGTAAAGGCCCTTCGTCTTCATTCTCACTATACACCCCATTCTCAGGGTCTATATTTTGTAAACTTACTTTCAGATTTCTTCACTGCCACAAGTGGAACACACACACAAAAACAATAATGACACAACAGCTACACACAGGTGTACACATTGATAACAGGTTGCCTCATGACAGAAACAAGTGTGCAGACTACTGTAGCTCCACCCAGTCTGGGGACTCCCTAAGGAAATGCAGGCTACACGGGTTGCCTGGACAGTCTGGCTAACAGTGATAAAGATCTTTCCCATCCCTGCCTGGGTCTCATTACAAAATAAAAGGCAGCATTTTCCAAAAAGGTATAATGGAGATTTTACACGTGAGGAACTTAAGCCAAGAAGATTAAAAGACAAAACTAAAAAGAACAATTCTCATAATAGTCCAAAATTCTCTCTACTGTATTATTCCCTCTTTAGTATTAATCCCACAAATGCTAATAAAAATACTAACTCCTAGTTCACCCTCCAGGTTGTCTGGTGATAATCAAATAAGAAATCAAATGTTAATGATAAACCTTATATTCAGACATGGAAATGACAAAGTTTGCATAAGTGGGCTGAAAACCAATCAGGATATTCTTCAGTTGCTACTTCATACCTTGTAAGTTCTTACAGTGGCCAGATTTACCAGAGATTTCTTGAGGAAAATACTTTCATAAACACTAAGTACATGCTTACAACTCATGTATCAGTTGTAAGCCCAGGGAAGATGAAGGGAAAAAGAACATAAAATACCTTTATGTCTTAAAAGATTTATTTTTCCAGCAACTGGGGGAAAATAAGAGGATTTTTCCACATTAGTGAAAATATAAATCATCCCTATAAAATATCAAAAATGTTTACATTTTAGATGGGAGAAAGTTGTGAAGCAGGCACTTGCCCAGGTTATTTATTATAGTCAAGGGAAACCATCTAACCCCCCATCACCCTAATGGCTGATGCCATGTCCATCAGTTAATACGCTGTCAGAGGCATCTGAAGAGCTCTGTCCCTCAGGTTGCTCAGGTTCTTCAAACAGAATCATCTTTCTGCTCCGGCCAAATCAGTTCCAGGAGAAAAATTCAACAGTAAGGGAGCAGTAAGGAAGAACTAGCTTTTATCATCTCCATGAGCTGGAGCAAATTATTCAACTTATCCTTAATCTTGGGTCTCAACTTAAAATGAGGGTGGTCAAGTTCATCACATTACTGTTTTAAAGATTTACCAAATGCAAACCACCTAGCAGACAGAAGGTGTGATCAATACATATTAATTCTCGTTTCCTTCCTTTTCTTTTTCTAGACACACCACATGGTTTGTGGGATCTTATTTCCCTAACCAGGGACTGAACAGACCACTGCAGTGAAAGCACCTAGGCCTCACCACTGGACAACCAGAGAATTCCTTCCATTAAAAGAAACCAAACACTCCAGCCACTTCCTAGATGATGCTCCACCCAAATCATCCAACTCCTATTCAACAAAAGAAATGATTGTAGGTTAAGAGATATATTTTGCATGCCTTTCCTCAAAATACACCATCAAATTACTTAATATCACTTAAGTTTCTTGAATATGAAGTGCCATATTTCACATGATGTTTCGTAAATCTCTTTCCATCAATGAAATCCAAAGGACAATTTGTTTTGTTCATGCCCAGGCTATGAGTAAACAGCCTAGATTAATAAAGTCGGCCCCCTTTAACTGTGGGTTTCCCACCTAAGGTTGGTTGAATCTGCAGGTACGAAGGGCTGACTGTTCTAGGTCATTTTATATAAGGGACCTGAGCACCCTTGGGGTTTTGGTATCTGCAGGGCTCCTGGAATCAACCCCCCTGGGGACACTGAGGGACAACTGTATCCTGATTTCTTATCAGCTATGTGACATTAAGTAAGTTACTTAAACTTTTCATTCTTCAGTTTGAGTCTGTAAAACTAAGATAATGTCACTTTGAGGACTGAATACATTAATGCATGTAAACAACTTCTAACATTACCTACCTCAAAGCATTCCACAAATGTAGGTTATTATTTTTTTTCCCTATCACTATGTCTCAAACTATGCTGTCTGATTAGGCAAAGTTGGTTTTAAAAGTTTCCTAGCTCAACCAAATCACTGCAGTCAGAATCCTCCCGGGGTCTGGGTTTCAGGTTCGTTTAAGCCCAGCAGCCCTCAGCTCCATCGCCTTCAGTCTGTATCTTCCCAGGATGTTCCTCTCAAGTACCACAAGAACCAACAGGAAGGAGGGACAGAGAGGGAACAAGAAAATGGTCACACACATACAAGCTAGCATTCCGTTTCCAGGCTCACGCCCTTTATTCTATTAAAACATTAAGAAAATGATTTAAAACGGAACTGTACCCCTCTCCCTGGTTGCCACTCCTCAATGTCCACTCCCCACCCCCCTCAACATAATATTCTCCACAAATTCTCTTACTTGAATGAATATAATCTATATGGTTGCTACACTGCTACTAGTTAAGGTTGCCAGAGTAACCCACAGCATTTACAATTTAACAATTTTTCAGTATATTCTGTTTGCGGAATAGACTTTCCAGATATTCTTTATTGCTAGATTGAAACTGATTTCAAAGTAATCTTGTTTACCACTTTAGTACAAAACTTTAAGTTTAGTACCAAATATAAAATACAAATATATACAAATATAAAACCAAACCGTTGGGGGGACTACCCTGGTGGTCCAGTGGTTAAGACTCTGAGCTTCCAACGCAGGGGGTGTGGGTTCAATCCCTGGTCAGGGAACTAGTATCCGACATCATGTCTCAAGGCATGACCAAAAATATATTAAAAAAAAATTATTCCTACAGGGACTTCCCTGAAAGTCCAGTGGTTAAGATTCCATGTGTTCTCATTACAGGAGGCACAGGTTCGATCCTTGATCGGGGATTTAAAATCCAGCATGCTACACAGAGAGGCCAAAAAATAAAAAATAGAATAAAACAGCTTAAAGGTATCACAAAGCCTTAATTAATGAGAATCAAAATTATTAGGATGTACTCTTTGTATTTATTATATACTGAATCCCTTGGTTCAAACAGCATAATTTTTCCAGGTACAAAATGGAAAACAGGAAAAAGACAGTAACTGGAGTCATAAAAGGAGATGACTTTAGGCATGGATTTCTGCCTAGCCTGAAAAATATCCAAGTCCCTCGGTATGCCAGGACAACTAGTTCCAGACTCCTCTCCCCACCCCTTACTAAAATCTTCAGAGGCTCAAGTCTGCAGATATATAAAATGAGGTAGTATTTGCATCCTGCTTATTTAACTTAGATGCAGAGTACATCATGAGGAATGCTGGACTGGAAGAAGCACAAGCTGGAATCAAGATTGCCAGGAGAAATATCAATAACCTCAGACATGCAGGTGACACCACCCTTATGGCAGAAAGTGAAGAGGAACTAAAATGCCTCTTGATGAAAGTGAAAGAGGAGAGTGACAAAGTTGGCTTAAAGCTCAACATTCAGAAAACTAAGATCATGGCATCTGGTCCCATTACTTCATGGCAAATAGATGGGGAAACAGTGAAAACAATGTCAGACTTTATTTTTCTGAGCTCCAAAATCGCTGCAGACGGTGATTACAGCCATGAAATTAAAAGACGCTTACTCCTTGAAAGGAAAGTTATAACCAACCTAGATAGCATATTGAAAAGCAGATACATTACTTTGCCAACAAAGGTCCATCTACTCAAGGCTATGGTTTTTCCAGTGGTCATGTATGGATGTGAGAGGTGGACGGTGAAGAAAGCTGAGCACCAAAGAATTGATGCTTTTGAACTGTGGTGTTGGAGAAAACTCGAGAGTCCCTTGGACTACAAGGAGATCCAACCAGTCCATCCTAAAGGAGATGGGTCCTGGGTGTTCACTGGAGGGACTGATGCTGAAGCTGAAACTCCAATGCTTTGTCCACCTGATGCGAAGAGTTGACTCACTGGAAAAGACCCTGATGCTGGGAAGGATTGGGGGCAAGAGGAGAAGGGGACGACAGAGGATGAGATGGCTGGATGGCATCACCGACTCGAACTAGGGTTTGGGTAGACTCTGGGAGTTGGTGAAGGACAGGGAGGCCTGGCATGCTGCGATTCACAGGGTCGCAAAGAGTTGGACACACAAGTGAGTGACTGAACCGAACTGACTGAACTGAGTATTCGCATATAACCTATGTACAGCGTTCTGTATACTTTAAGTCATCTCTAGATTACTTAAAGTACCTAACACAATGTTAATGCTATATAAAAAGTTGACAGAGAACTGAAAATTAAAATTCTGTTTTTTGTATGTTTCTGGAATTTTCCCCCAAAAATGTCTTCAGTTGGTTGAACCCACCAATGTGGAACCTGCAGATTCCGAGGACTGACTAACTTAATCCATGTTGGTCTTTGCTCAGCGAGAAAGTAATTAAAGTACTATTCATTTGAAATACAACGTGACTCCAAGCCTCTTCTCTTCTAGTAAAGCAATTTTACCTAGCTGATGGAATTTAACAAGGTGCTCTGCAAATGACACTGAAACCCCTGGGTATGCCCAACAGCCAAAACTCCTTAAATAAAAATCGGTAAAGGTGCACTGCCATTTAGTAACATCCTCCCATGTGCTCCTTCTCCATCCAAACCAGTCACCCCTGATTACTTTCCCCCTCTCTCAACATCCACTCACCGCATCCGGTCAGTCACAGTACTGGCCACTCTACCTCCAAACCACGCAGTGCTCTCATTCCTCCCTCCGAAGGCTGAGTCCCCATTGTCTCACTGAGCTTACCACAATGGTCTAGCCAATTTTGCAAAGTCCACATCCACTCTCCTCTTACAAACAGTAAGAGGGAATCTTAAAAAACAACACAAACACCAATGATAGACAAACCGTCGACAGTGTCACAGCCGCACTTTAAGCGAGGCCGCCCAAAGCCGCCTGTACGACCAGCCTCGGCAACCTCTGTGCTCTCCGCACTCTGCACTGTTTTCAGAGGCATCACGCACCTCCCATTCCCACAGCCTTTGCATAGGCAGTTTTCTCTCTGTTACACATCTCCTCTCCTCTTCACCAATTCCTTCTCATCATTCAGCTCTCAAGTTACATGCAACTTGACTTCAGGATACTTGCTAGGACATCCCCACCCATCTTACTTAGATGTTCCTAATATGCACCATCTCAGCACTCCACACTTTGCTTCTACGGCCCCCATAACCATTAACTATACGATCACTTGCTTAAATATTTAATTAGTCACTCTTTCTAACCAGTTTGCCCACAAGGACAGGGCAGCGATTGTGTTTCTCCCACTCACCACTATATATCCCTAGGATCTCAGCACAGAGTAGGTTTTCAGTACCTCTAATAAACAAATTAATCAGTTCCCAAAGTCTCCAAGGTAAGGCTTCAAGGCTTCTCTGCACAGCTCAGTCCCTCCTCCTCTGTTTATACAGGACTGCTTGGAAGGCCATTTCCTGATTTTTAACAGTTGCTGGAACTTATAAGGAATACAGAAACCTTCATTTTTAAAACCCTATAAAGAACTTGGATCCTCATGAGCTGTAAGGGTTATTCTACAAGTTGTGTTCTCATAGTCAGTCACCCAAGCTTTAAACTTCAATTATCTATGATGACCCCTCCCCTGTTTTATCCATACAGCCTTTGTTATTAATCCCATTAAATCCATTTCTGAACCATCCTCTGGAATTTTCTCTTTTCCTTTTTACACTACAATTATTGCACTTAACCTGTACTACTAGATCTCTAAAATGTCTCCACTCTAGCCACCGAAAAGCCCTTAGCCATTCAGCCTGTCCTCTCTGATTATGCCATGCCTTCCTCCTGTACTGACCCACCTCATTAGGCCATCACCAAAAGACAACCTTCTATCAAATTCTTAGCCAGCCTTCAAGGCTCATTTCTACTATTCTTTCCAGTCCCATCAATCAATTGGGATCTCTTCCTATTTCATTTCTATCGTCCAACATTTACTACGTATTAGTACATGCCAGGCACTGTTCTAAGTATTCATCTTTATCTCCCATGTCTCCAATACACATCAAAGTTATATACTTTTTGTGCACAGAGTTTCAGTTTATTTACCCATGACATCTCTGATGTCTTACATGTTTGTTCATAGGTACTTACATATGACCACTTTAGATGAATACAGTTGACCCTTAAACAATACGGGTTTAAACTGTGCACATTCACTTAGACGCAGATTTTCTTCAAGTTACTATGATCTGTGGTTGGTTGAATCCAGATACAGGAGAGGCTGGGCATCACTAACGCCAGTGTTGTTCAAGGGTCAACTGTACATCACTCAATCTTACAGTATGAAAACACCAATCCAAAGGCAACAGGAAATATCTGGAGAATCTAGATCTGCAGCAAATGAGTAGCCCCCAAATTGCTGCTGCCTAACTTCCTGCCTGCAGAATCACACAAAAAGCACCAAGAATAAGTCTCACTACCTATGCAACTTCTCAGAAAAAAAGGGGGGAGGGGGAGGAGAAGATGGAGAAAACACACAAGTTCCTATTTCAGCCACTGGATGTCATATGCATGCCAGCAGGAAAACCTAGGGCATTCAATCAAAAGGTGATTAGATTAGAACAAGGCGTTTGGCAAGTCAAAGTTCACTTAGCTCCAAAGTAACTTCTCTGAGAACATGATAGAATTATTCCCACATATGTATCACACCCAGTAAGATATACAATAATCATTTTAATGGATTATGAGGTGGCAAGGGCTGGGGGGACATAAGGTAGTAAAAGAATCAAAGCTCTAAGTCAAAGTCAAGAAAGCCATTTTGTTCCAAGGTATCCCAGTGACTCACAGGGAACTTTGCCTCAGATTCCCCAAATGCAAAAAGATGATGATGAGAAAAGCCCCATCGATGTTAAAGATAGAGCTGTCACAATTCAAAGCAGTTTAAACCTTGGAGATCAACTTTCTCATTTTTATTAGGAAAGTGGTAACAAAGCTAGTCTACGGTAAAGGGTCAGATGTTAGGCTTCCAGCTAATAGATCTCTCACTCCCATCATTCTGTGAGAGGAGAAGGAACATGAAAATAAGGACAAATCAAGTTGACTGCCACCCTTGGCAACATCATCTGTGTATACTTAACAAATTCAAGCAGATGCTACAACACAAAGCATTCCATAGTACTTAAAATGCAAAACCTACAAACACACTAGTAATTTATGATACCGTGAAGTCTTCATGCTGCTGCTGCTGCTAAGTCGCTTCAGTCGTGTCCGACTCTGTGCGACCCCATAGATGGCAGCCTACCAGGCTCCCCCGTCTCTGGGATTCTCCAGGCAAGAATACTGGAGTGAGTTCCCATTTCCTTCTCCAGTGCATGAAAGTGAAAAGTGAAAGTGAAGTCGCTCAGTCATGTCCAACACTTCGCAACCCCCATGGACTGCGGCCTACCAGGCTCCTCAATCCATAGGATTTTCCAGGCAAGAGTACTGGAGTGGGGTGCCATTGCCTTCTCCGTGAAGTCTTCATAAACAACTCCAAAGGATGAAATCCCTCAGAAATAAAGCAAAGTCACTGCAATGAAGACAATCCAAAATTTAAATAACTTCTTCACTAAACTGAACATCTAGTTTTCTTTTATTCAACTCTGATCAGAATAGACTTCAGGAAGCTATCACACAAATGAAATAAAGTTTAGAATAAATTAAACAAAAAAAACATGAAAACAAAACAAGAACAGGGAGAACAAAATGAAGCCAAGACTGAGGCTTAAAAAAAAAAAGAAAGTACAACAGTAAGAACCCTAAAAACACATTTAGTATCTGGGTAAAATTTTTTTTCTTTACAGGTACTTACTACAAAAGTTTATTTAAGTACAAGGATAAGAAAATGAAAACTAAATTGAGTGAAATTAAGTATGGGTCCAGGAATTCATAACAAAATAGCAGTATAAAACTTAGATATGAAAAGGAGAAATACAAAGAAAAACTAAAGTGAAGAAGAGTGTGGGAGCACAAGCACACACTCAACAATTCTATTATACAACACGAGGTAACTAAATGCTTTTTCTACTTTCACAAATAAGAACCAAACACTGAGGTATTTATCGAAACATACAGCTTCCTTTCTAGTTCCTCATTCAAGATGATGTTTTTAAAAGAATGAAATGCCATTTGCAGCAATGTGGATAGACCTAGAGATTATTCTTATTAAAGTCAGATGAGAAAGACAAATATCATATATCATTTATATGTGGGATCTTAAAATAAGATACAAATGAATTTATTTACAAAACAACTCAACTGTGTAAAAAACAAACTTATGATTCCAAAGGGCAAAGAGGGTAGCAAAGGTCAAACTCACTGTAGTGCAGAATTTCCAAAGAAGTAGGTACACGTACCAAGACAGGAAGATATATACATAACATTTTCAGATGATCTTCTAAAAAGCTTAAAACAAAAAGGTTTAACAATTTTAAACTAAACATAAAATCAGTTAACCAGAAAAAAATTAAATCAAGTAAAAAGAAAATACTTCTCTTCTACTGTCTCATCCAGTTATATTAGAATATACTAATTGTTAAAAAAAAAACCACAATGATAATCATGTAATTCTTGACAACATATAAAATCAATCATTCTGCTACTGGATAGCATGTGCCTAGGACTTACAATGAATTACAGATTTTTCCTCTTTTATTAAAAAGTTAGGAAAAACACGAATTCTTGGTGAAAGCTTGCAATTCTCAGAGAATCATCATCCACTTGTAATTTAAGCAACATCACTTAAAAACAATTCATTTAAAGTCTTCTCTACTAAATATTTTCATTATGGCCCCCAGACTAAATCTAGTGACTTTATCTCTGACAGTACTTCAACAAAGGAGTGAAATACTAGACAGGCTATTCGAAGAGGTAAAAAGTTGAAATTCACCAGCTGGGTCAAGCCCCTGAAGAGTTACTAACTTCTTATTCCAGACTCAAGAATTATAAATGCAGTTATGAGATTTGGGAGGGACTTTAAATCACAAAGAAAAGATTTCTCTGCATCCAAAGAACAACTTCTTTTTCTTTTTTAATCAAAGTGCTGTCTCCACTTTCACTGGCCAATTGTTGAAAACCTTTAAAATACTCAAGTGGTCAACACCCTGGCTAAATACCAGTCCTGGGAGTCAATTTGGTGACCTTGCTTAAAACAAGAAGTTATAAGTATCTGCACTTTATTGGTGGCTTTAATTTAAATTCATATATATCATAATTTGCAAAAGCATATTTACTTGACAGTACTTTCAGTGCCCGAATCGTCCTTACTTTAATATGATCTGAGCATGGAAATTCAACTTTTAAAAGCATTATTAAACTGATCCCAAGAAGGTTCCTAAAATAATCCCTTTGCTGTCTTTTTAATTTACATCCTTCCAATCAACAAGCCATTGTGAGAAGAATGCCCAAACCTAAGCAGGTGGACTAAGAGGTCTTTTGAAGTCAATAGACTACATGATGTAAAAAAAGTTCTCTCATAGGCATTCTGATTTCACTGGGTTGGAATGTTACCCACAACATTACCAAAACTTAGAAATGTTGCCAATACAATGTCTCTCGAAAACATTTAAACTTATAGATTCTAGATGTTTTTCTTCAAATACACAAAATAAGTACAGGAAACTTTAAAGGCTTCAACTACACTATCTTACACAAAATTACTCAAACAGAATATTCAACTGTGGACAAGGTTTCTTAAAACTGCGGTTTATGTAGCAAAGTCAGTGAGGATAATGCCACAAATATCGGCAAGCTGACTGAAGCTACTAATCCATTTAAGGAAAGGTAACTATGTTACAGCAATGCTCTGAAATTTATTTGCTTTAGACCTGAATATAGAAGTGGACTCTTGAGCACAGTAAGCTTACGTGGTAATGGCACTTGGTCTACAACAGAAAAAAATTCAGCAAGATTATCCAGATTTTTTTCACTCAAAACAGAAACATAAACCCAAATTTCATACTCAGATACAGTGTTATCCATGTTTCTAACAAACTGGGGTGGGGGGGGAAGAAATCTACTTATGCTTAGAAGCACAGCTGTCTCAACAAAGTCTCCAGTGAAAATCTTTCTATTAAAGGCAAGGGACAGTCAGCTATTCCAACATAGCCACCTACTTCAGTCTTCTCAGCAATCCAAACTTTGCAACATTCCCACCCAAAGAGGATCTCCTAGTCAATTCTCCTGCCCTCTTTTCCAACTATTCAGTTTCCCTTTCTCATGAAATCTAGATAAATGCAGATCTATCTTTAAGGAGATATACTCTACTCTCTTTTCTTAGAGCTGAATGCAGGACCAGGAGGTAAAGCATGTATATCTCTACCAGGTCCACGTAAAGTGCCACAAAGAGCTTATGAAGAATTTTCCTCAATCCAACAGATTTTGAAAATCCAGTAAGAATTTATCCCAAATATGTCAATACATTTAACTTAGTTGAAAAAAAATAAAACCCAAACCTGATAAAGGTTTCTTTTGGGAAGAGAATCAGTATATCATGCTTGGAGACAACCTATAAAATACTCTGAAGCAGTTTCTAATTATTAGTCCTTATTTCTTTTTATAAGGAAACCTCAAATGTCAAAACTGAAAGCCAGGTACATTCTCTGCTGAAAGCTCAACTAAAAGCAACCATAAATTCCAGAGAACTAGGTCAACTAAACTTTTGCCCCACTTACTAGAAACAATAATCTGAAGTGAAGCCTCAGAAACTTACAAAACATCCTACATATGGTTTCAAAAGAAACCTAATTATTCACTGTGAAAGAAGAATGGGTAGTTTTACAAACTGGAAGTCTTCTAGTTTTCTCTTAATAAGATTTCAATGGGAAATTATCAGCTTTTACCATGCAGCAACACAACACCAAAAATACCTTTCATTTCTTCACTAGCAGGTATATATGTACCCCGCTACCTAAAATTTGGAAAACAACAAAGAGATTCTAGCTAGGCACCCGTCATACAAGGAAGTCCTGTCTTCCCATGATGGGAATTCACCAAGTCTTTCTCCCTTGTCCAAGCATTTCTGCAAAATGACATTATGCATGATTCTACTCACAGGGGTACGTGGCGCTGCTCAGGGTCAGCTCTGGTCAGTTCTTCCTCTTCGATATCAGACTCTCCTCCTGAACTACTGTCTGTGATGTCTGAATCAAACGCTCGTTCACTGCACCTCAAGTTGGCTATACCACTGGCTGTAAATCTCTCCAATTCTTCTGAAATTGAATCACTTTTCAGGAAGTTGCTAAGCCCCTCTGAAGCAGTGGTCTCACTGGCAGCTTTTCTCAATGCAGCTTCGGCCTTTCGAGTCAGCATCAACTGGCTCCGGGGCCTCAAGGATTCCAAGTTTGGCAGCTTACTTAAAGTTTTCTCTAAAAACCCACCCAGCTGATGCTGTATGTGCCTCTCCACCTGCTTGGCTTGCACAACCTGTAAGCGCTTCTGCAACCTGCGGGCCCGGCTCTCAATGTCAGCCTGCCGCCTCAGTAAAGCTGTTATCCTGGTGTCAGAATCTAAAGCACTGATAAGGATGGAAGACAGGGGAGACTTTTTACCCTCTAACTTGACACCCCCCACGTTAGAACTGGAGTCCGTGTCAGGTGATAACCTACTGCTTCCTTGAAGTGCCGGCTGTTCCATGGAATTTACAGAAGATTTATTTGCAGTGCTATTATTGCTAAATACAGTTGCATGTTCTACATCAAGGCTTCTATGTGGAAGAGTGCAATTGGTCATACCCCCTTTCAAGTCCCCAGATTCAGATGCCACCACTTCACCCCCCTGAAGAGAAGATGAAGTGACAGCCCGCTTTCCCCCATTAAGGGGACTGGAATTATCATGATCAGAATGTGCTGAACTTTTAGTCAATTTCTTCGCCAACCCATTTACAGGTGCTTGTGGCAGAGCTGTCTGACCACTTGTATTCATGGTTCTAAGATTTTCTAAGGAAAACTCCAAAACTGGCTGTCTTCCCAACAGCTCAGCTCGGAGTTCATAGGACTGAGATAAGAGAGGGTGAGATTTGAGTACTGTCTGCTTGCTGAAGACACCTTGCAACTTCAGTGATTCCTTTGAGGGAACAGATGTTACATCGGAGCAGAGATAAGATGCCACCAGTGGTTGCAGCTTTCCCAAGTCTTCCTTGGTAGGATTATTTCGGAAGTCTAGACTGGGATCCTCTGCAGCAATGGCTTTTCTTTTGGTTCCGTTGGCAGCAATAAGGATGTTGGCGTTGCCGTTATTCTCGGCACTGCCAGGGGACAAAGTGGAGGATGGGGGAGCCAGTTTGAACCGGATATGGTGTGTTTCAGCTGCTGCGTCAGTGAGAGCGGGCGCCATCGCAGCCATTCAGCACAGAGAGACAGGAAGTCCAGCCTCTCCCGGTGCCGAGGCCAGCTCCACAGCCCCTTACCGCCTCCCCAGAGAACAGACTAGAAGAGAAAGAAGAAAAGGAAGTTAGAAATACAAACACATTAGAAAATAACACACATGTTTTTAATACAAACATTATGGAGGCTGTTAACCAAATTCTTGTCTTCAAAAAGAAAACACTCAAACCAAAAGGGGAGGGTGTTGGGGCGGGGCCACAACTCTTCTACAAAAGAAAGAATTCCACCCTTCCTTTCAGTCACTTGTTACCATAAATTGAAAGTAGTCACAGACTGTTAAAGTCAAATCATCTGCATTTAAAAGAAAAATAGCTTTAAAACTTCTTGAAATTAGTGAATTTAAAGCAAATGTATCAAACTAAATACCAGGAATCAAACAGAAAAGAATTAGTATGAACTCCTCATTCCCTACCCAAAGTCTGTATGCCAAATGTCTGTACATTTCCGGCCAAAGGACCTAAAGTTTGTCAGCTTCCCACTTCTCTGTAAGATAGATCATACTAAAAGCTTTACTGTATCACACCTGTAATGTCAGTTTATTTCATCAATTTTCTTTTCTTTCCACTGTCCTCAGTATGGCCCACCTCTCAAACTAATTGCCCAATCAATGTGTCTTTTCTTCACAACTTCTTGAAAGAACAGTTATAAATAGCTGCCTCTGCCCTTCTCACTCTTCTGTAATCTGCCTTCTACTCCTACTGCTCTGGCAAAGGTCACAAGCAATCTCATTATCAAATCCCATGCTCAAGTCTCAGTCCCCATTCTATCTGACTTCTCTGAAGCATTAGGTAGTGCTGACCACCCCACTCTTCTAGAAATTCTTCTTTCCCGATGTCCTTGACAGCAAGGTCCCTTTTGCCCTCTTCTCTCTCAACTCACTTCCTTGGCAACAATCTTGATAGCAACGTTTAAGCCCTCTGGTTGCTCAGGAAAACAGGTTCAGCTGCACTAATCCTCACCTCTGTGTACCTCAAGCCCCCTGAAGCTCAAGACTGAATTTCTTTTTACTTCTCACCCAGTTTTATCATCTCAGGAAACTGTTTTCACTGAGTAATCCCAGCTAAACCCAGCAGTGTGCCTCTTCTTCATCCCTTTTGATTTATCTGGTCCGAGAGTAAAAGGAAATCTGTGTAAAGAACTAAGCCAGCAGGTACTAAAGTGTGGCCTACAAACTTCTTGAGAGCTCAAAGACCATTTCAGAGGTCCACAAGATCAAACTTCATAATAATATTAAACATTATTTGCCTTTTTCCACAGTGTTGACATTTGCGATAAGGATGCAAAGACAAGTCTGAGCAAAATCACTGGTACCTTAGCAAAAATCAGAGCAGAGGTACCTAACTGTACTAATAGCCTCTGGTCACTGTATTCTTTACTCATTTAGTTAAAAAATTTTTTTAAAAATTAAAGGTTATTATAATGACCTTTGATATCCTTGATGAAATATGCAAATTTGAACTTTATTAAATCTCCACTCATGTCTTCAGTGCCTGTGTATATGTGTATCTAAATATTCTGTGCAATGAAAGGGAAAGTACACATGAAGCACTTCTACTGCTTTAAGAAAACTGAGTTACAAGTTGAACTAGAAGCTTCTTTCATGTAACACTATTTTTACTTGGCAGAACAACTGACAAACCATAACTACACAGACTTGAATACTGAGTAGATATTTTCTTGCAAATGAACAAAGTGAACCTGTCACTTCAAACCCAATATGAGGTTTGTTGCCAATGATAAAATCCAAGTTTTTACGCAAAAATAAGTATTTTGAAAATGTGTATCCACCACCATGAACTTGGAACATTTCCCCAATACTTAAAGTCATTTCTGATTAAACAGACTACTGCTGATATTAGTGAACGAGAACTGGATATCACATAATGTAATGTGTCAACCTTTGGAAGATCTGCATAACTCTGCTAATGACCAAAGGACCAACGCGCCTCAGAAACTAGTGCATGGATAACAGTAAGTGCAAGACAGACCAAATGGATTAATCTGACAGAGTATGAAAAGCTCACTGATATGGCTTTAGACTCCACAGCGCAGCTAACCTTTATGAAACTACTACTTGTCAAGTTTGGGCAGTGTCAAAGGATATGCACACTTTAAAAGGCTACTAAATACTTGTCTCTTTCCCAAACTACACATTTGTATGAGGTCAGATTTTCTGTACATACTTCCAAAACATTATCACAACAGAATGAATGCAGGAGACATGAGAACCCAGGTGTTTTCTATTAAGCCAGACATTAGAAAGATTTGTAAAAATGTAAACTAATGCCATTACCACTTAATTTTTGTTGTTCTGATAAAAAGTTATTATCCATAATATGTAATAGGTTGATTATTTTTAAATGAATTACTAATTTTTTTTAAATTTAATTTGTGGCCGCATTGCCCAGCTTGTAGGATCACAGTTCCACCACTAGGGACTGAACTCACTAGGCAGTGAAAGCAGAGTCCTAATCACTGGATCGCCAGGAAGTCCCAGTAAATAATTACTCTTTAAATTTCTTGAAGTTTCTAATCAACTACTCATAAAAACCCACCAAAGTTCTTTGTGGTCTTAGACATTTTTTGAAAGTGAAAAGGGGCCTTGAGACCAAAAAGTTTGTGCATCACTGAACTAAAAGCAACATCCTCCTCCCTCAAAAAAATGAGGGCAACTTCCAGTTTGGTCAAACATTTTATCTTTAGATAAAAATCAACACAGGATGGTAAGCTGTGTAGTACTACCCTAAGACTCTTTACAGTATGACAATTCAAATTATAAATATCAAAATATTTAAGTAAATGACTGAGAAAAGTGTTAGTCATTCAGTGGTGTCCAACTCTTTGATATTCATGGACTGTAGCCCACACCAGGCTCCTCTGTCCATAGGCTTCTCCAGGCAAGAATACTGGAGTGGATTGCCATTCCCTTCTCTAGGGGATCTTCCCAACCCAGGGATCAAACCTCAGTCTCTTGTACTGCAGGCAGATTCTTCACTGTCTGAGCTACCAATACACTTACAGGTCAAACATGTCTACCGTTCTAGGTAACTGCCAAAATTTTCTCACTCTAAGCTTATAATGCCTTTAACAAACATCCTATAGTCATTAAACTAGACCTTCTGAGGGTTAGTTTTATCCTTATGGACTTGCTGGCATACAGCATTCTGTGTAACTAACTGTTTTATGTCCACTTTTCCTATTTTTGATTTTAAATTTAAAAGTAATTTCTAATGTAATTTAAAAAATAGCTGCATTATTACACTGATTCAATTGACAGATGAACCAATGTAATAAGCTCTTTATTCAAAATATCGAGTCAACTTTATAATGGGAAAAGCCATTTTTTACCATAAACAAAACCACTATCTGATCTTTCCAATCAACTCAATATCCTCTTTCGAACTGATAACAATACACAGTTGGTACTGGCCATGCAAATGGCAACCCACTCCAATACTTTTGCCTGGAGAATCCCATGGGCACAGAAGCCAGCAGGCTACTCTCGGACATGACTGAAGCGACTTAGCACTAGTCGTGCAAGGAGGCGCGTTATCAGTGCCAGATGATGAATACAACCGGTGAGAGGAGGAGACGGAGCCTTCTGCCCCGAAGCAGCACAGTCTGTCTCAGCAATGGCAGGAAGCAGCCTCCCTCTGGGACCCAACAAGGACACACACATTACACAGGTTTCACAAAACGTATGGAAAACCCATGTTCACCCAGCACACATAAAAAGTCGGTTGTAATTAACATCACACCACAGAAGGTACTTAAGAAACCAAGATTCCAAAGTTACTTCAGAACTATTTAGTTCTTTAAAATTTGCAACTTAAAGAAAAATCTGCTGACTCAACTCCCACCTCTTTCAAGATTTCTCTGACCCTATGAAAGCACATCTGAGAACTTGGCATTAATCACATACGCTTCAAAGGCAAATGAATTTTGCTCACACTTCCTCCTTGATCTCAAAATCCCCATGGAGTATGATGAAAAGAGTAGTTACTAAACAATTTGTCTCAATAAACAGGGGAGAGGAAAAGTGACCTCTTCAGAATAGATTCCATTCCTAACTTCTGAATCTTTATCTTATTAAAACTGCTAAAATATATATATACTGGACTCTACACCCACCTCCCTCCATCGACTTGAAATGCTGCGCTGAGATGCACTCTCACTCCCCACCCCCATTCACAGGTGAGAGGAGCAGGTCCAGGTTCACAGCTGGCTCCACCCATATTTAAATCATTTAACTATTTTGTTCCCTCAGCTTCTTCATCTGCAAATAACAGAGCTGACCTCAGAAGACTGCAGAAATGATTACCTAAAATACCTTCAATTACTTAACTTAGTGCCTGGCACAAGAGCCCATTATTTGCACTATTACTCTAGCCTATGGAGAAAAAGCAACTATTACTAAAACAAAAAACTGTTAGGTGGGGAAAAAAAAGGTGTTAAAAAATAAAATATATACTATGACCTCATTTCAGTTTTAAAACGTAGGTGATAAGATTCTTTTGTTTTTTATTTTCTGGCTTATGTAATATCTCTACCATAAACACAAATTGCTTGTATAATACAAGGGAAGAAGGCAAAAATAATGTAAATTCTTAAAGAATCAAAAAAATGTGAATAAGGCAAAATATCACAAAAATGTTCTTAAATTTAACATAATGAGCAAAATGTTGATGAAACAATTCCCATCCCACTTAAATCTCAAAAATGTTGTAGTGACTCAACAATTTAGAGCAGAGAGAAACTGTCAAACTTAAGGAGTGTTACAAAAACAGCACAACAGCTTCTGATAAATCACTCTTCTCCAAAAAATACAAAGCATTAAAAGCTATAAGTAACTTATTAATCCTCATTACAAGCTAAGTGTTAGGTTTCTGGTTGCGATTTTAATTTTCAATTCACTGGTGCAGACAGATAGCAAAGTTACATTGTACATTCAGAACAAAGAAACCTAAAATATTCCAACTTATAGTTCTTCTAATAAACCACAATCTGACCCCCCCAAAAAAGGAGGGCCCTAACGCACCTGCAGCCACCGACGTAAACTAGGATTCAGCAGTGAGCCTAACAGACAGAAGAGGGGCTGTCTTACCAAGGTCCCTTAAAAAGCCGTGAAAATTTGAGCTGGCTAATTAACAGTGTCCATCCCAGTCCCAAGGAAGCATTTTGGGGACTGGAAGATGTCAAATGGGTTCGGCAAGCAAACATAGTTAGCAAAAACTTCCCTGATGAGATTCACAATGCACTTCATTATACTGACTACTACTCAAATATTCGTACCATTAACAAATAAACATCTTTTTCCATTATATTAATATCATGCAGAACACTGTTCTGAGGGATATAAGGTTAGAATAAAGTTCAAATACATGACCTATAAGGCCCCTTCCTGTATATATGATTTTCTTATTATAAACGGCAATATAGATTCAAGAACAAACTTCCACCCAACACAAGTAACACTTTGGAAGCCAAAGTGTACCCCTAGGACAGAGTTTCTCAACCTCAGCACTACTGACTGGTGTCAAGTAATTTTTTGCTGTGGGGAATGGGGTCTCTCCTGTGCCTTTGCAGTTGGTTTAGCAGCATCCCTGGCCTAGATGCCAGCTGCACCCTCCTAGAAATTATGACCACCAAAAATGCCTCCAGACATGCCAAATGTCCCCAAGGGGGCAAAAATCACACACTCCAATTGAGAGCCACTCTCTAGAGACAGATTCTGTATCTACGCATATAGATACATACATATATATTTCTAAACATAGATTTCAGGAAAGCATACATATCTGGATGTTTCAAATAGTACAAGTCACAAACTAACTCCACACCTACAAACAAAAGCCACACCTTACTCCCTTGTAAATCCCCAAGACAGGACTCCAGTTAGACAAGAATAAATTGACAGCATCCACCTTGCAAAAATGTTGATTAGCTGCCAAGGCCCAAAGGGAAGGGTCTGGACATTTGGGTGGCCAACAACCGCACGTGCAGGGAAAACAGAAGCAAAAATCAGATGGGGAAGAAAAACTTGCCCATAATGTGGCTTCTACTAACCTCGTTCCACCATTACCTCATTACTCTGTACAAAGGGGAAAAAGACACAGGAAAGACGGTTAGAGAAGGGTGTGCGAAGTTATCAAAATTTAAGCTGAAGCTTGAGAATTAGCTAAAATTTCATTATGTAAAAGGCTGAGGCAAAAGAAGGTAATGGGGCATTCCAGTGAGAGGAAAAGGTATGGGAAAAGAGGACATCCTGGAGGTTAGAAGAAATGATCACCTTGTTTGAATTATAATGCATATTTTATTTAACAAGAGGAAACACTATAGAAAAAGGTGAAAAGGCAGTCTGAAGCCAGATCATTAATAGACAACATTCAAAAGCCAGTTTTTACTCAAGACTTAAAGGCAGCAGAAAATCATTAAAGGTTTTTCATATGTGGAGTGACACATGAGAACTGTGCTTCAGAGACCAGCTGTATAGGATGGATTAAAATAAAGTAAAAAGTCAAACGCCAGTGAAAAAGCTATTGCAATCATCTAGACAGGATACAACAAGAACTTACAACTAAGGCGGTCACCACAGCAGAACTGTCAAAGTCTCCTCCAGGCTTCGGAAGCGCCTGAAGCCTGCAGAAGAGCCACACAAGTGACACAAATAGGAAAGCTCTTAAGAAACAAGAAGGCTGCCATTTCCTTCATAATTTCAGCTTCTTTAAGATAAAATCCTCCCATTTATTTCTCATAACGCTGTTCAGGTTGGGAGGGAGGGGCAACCATTTTGGTTTGGTCTATCCTCTCCATTCCCAACAGTCCCAATCCAAACCCAGCCCGGGTGCATCAGCTCACCCTGAAACGGTCTTAACAGCTTCCTGACTGAAGTCTCAGTCCTCCAATCCAGCAGTCCCCAACCTACTACTGGTCAACAAGAACTGATTTTGTGGAAGACAATCTTTCCATGGACAAGGCCTGGGGGGAGGGGATGGTTTTAATACGATCCAAGCACATGACACTTACTGTGCACTTTATTTGTGATCTAAGGCTGCCACTGACCTGGCAGGAGCACAGCCCAGAGGTAGGGACCCCTCGTCTAATCCATTCCGTACCTTTCTATCACGTCACTTCTCTACTCTGGAATAGCTCCTAGTACATTTCTCAGGAGTACAAAGTCTCCAAGGTGAAACTTAACATCGAAACATTGCATCAACCGGCATGGACTTAGAAACCGCCCCCAGATTCAACTCGGCATTTTTGCCTATGCTGCTGCCTCTAACTGAAGGCCCTTCTACCCTTTAAGCCCAAAACTTAATACTTCAATACACAATATCTCCACAAAAACTTTTCCAGGCTATTCAGACTCATATAACTTTCTTCTTGCTTAAATTGTACAATGCACTTAAATTCATCACTCACTTAAAATTATCTGAATGCTCCCCTAGTTGTCAATTTGTAACTCTGTTTCAAGACTGGAAGTCTCTTAATATCTTTCTTTGCATGCTCACTAGCGTTACTGAGATAGGGTACCTAGGACATAGTAAGCACTGTGAGCACTCACTGACAGGCTTACAGTAGGCAAAAAAGACCCAGAGGTGGACTTTTCAAGAGTAAGATTGTGCTAAGCAGAGAAAGATGAGGAAATACCAATCAAGAAATTGACACAACTGAAATAATAGGGAAGGATCTGGGAGATGGTCCACAGAACAACTTGAATGAACCAGGTGGTTGGTACATGCGCAGCTTCTTGAGAAAGAGAGGGAAAAAGCAGCTTCGTAATCAAGTACCAAAAGTTACATTACGGAACACACTGGAAAGATTTTCTTTTACAAATGTAGATTCGTTACAGAATACAAGAGGGAGTGGGAGGCAAATTTTTTTTCATGAAAGAAAGAAGGTGGACCTCACCACACCAGTTCCTAACACTTTCCTATGCCAACAGGGCAGGGCTTCTTAAGTTTTATTATTACTAAGGGAACCACAGCTCTGGTTAGAGAATAGATTGTTATTATGACTGCTGTTCATTAACATTAACTGACCTTTTACCGTGTCAGTCCCTGTACTAAGTGTTTTACATATACATCCTCACTTACTGCAACAAATATCACAGTAACAGTATAAGATGAGTATGTGCTCAGAAGGAGCATGCCCAAGACCACACCACTACTAAGTTACGGAAGCAGGATTCCAATCCAAATCTCTAAGTGAAAAGTGAAAAGTCACTCAGCCACATCTGATTCTTTGCAACCCCATGACTATACATAGAGTTTATGGAATTTCTAGACCGGAATACTGGAGAGGGTAGCTGTTCCCTTCTCCAGGGGATCTTCCCAACACAGGGATCGAACCCTGGTCGTGCGCATTGCAGGTGGATTCTTTACCAGCTCAGTCACCAGGGAAGCCCAAGAATACCTGAGTTGGTAGCCTAACCCTTCTCCAGAGGATCTTCCCGACCCAGGAATGGAACATCACCTGCACTGCAGACAGATTCTTTACCCTCTGAGCTACCAGGGAAGACTCAGGCTTTAGTTTATTTTTATGGAAGTATAGTTGAGTTACAATGTTGCAATGGTCTAGTTACTAAGTCATGTCCCACTCTCACAACCCTATGAACTATAGCCTGCCAGGCTCCTCTGTCCATGAGAGTCTCCAGGCAAGAATACTGGAGTAGCCTGCCATGCCCTCCTCCAGGGGATCTTCCCAACCCAGGAATTGAACCCACGTCTCCTGCGCTGCAGGCACTCTTTACCGACTGAGCCACCAGGGAAGCCCGGTGCATTATCACTATACATAAGGCTAAGTTTAAACTGGAAGGGACTTAACTGCTAGACACAAGGATTTTAAATTTTAATCTTTAGAGGAAACTCAATGAGAAATCCAGAAAACATTTTATTAAAATGCCTACAGCATTCAAAGCTCCACACCAAGTGTCTATGAGGATGACACAGACCAGTAAAGACACTGTGATCAGGGAATCCTAGAGGGACCCTCACATGGTTGTGAGAGCCGGACCGTAAAGAAGGCAGAGCGCCAAAGGACTGATGCCTTCAAACTGTGGTACCGGAGAAGACTTCCGAGAGTCCCTTGGACAGCAAGGAGATCACACCAGTCAATCTTACGGGAAACCAACCCTGAATACTCACTCGTTGGAAGGACTGATGCTGAAGCTGAAGCCCCAGTACTATGGTCGACTGAAGTGAACAGCCAACTCATTGGAAGAGTCCCTGATGCTGGGAAAAACTGAGGGCAGAGGATGAGACGCTGGACAGCATCACTGATGCAACGGACGTGAACAAGTGGCAAACTTCAGGAGATGGTGAGGGACTGGGAGGCCTGGTATGCTGTAGCCCACGGGGTCACAAAGAGTCAGATCCGACCGGACGACTGAACACCACCACCACTGGGGTCACAGAAGGCTTCCCGGGGGGAAAACATCTTAACTTGAAACCTAAAGGATAGGAAGGGTCCTGCATCAGGCCTCCCTGATGCCGCAGACAGTAAAGAATCCACTTGCAATGCCAGAGACCTGGGCTCAATCCCTGGGTCAGAAAAACCCCCTGGAGAAGGGAATGACTACCCACTCCAGTATTCTTGCCTGGAGAATTCCATGGACAGAGGAATCTGGAGGGCTACAGTCCGTAGGTTGCAAAGAGTCGGACACCACTGAGTGGCTAACACTGCACTTTTAGCATCACCCATACCGCTACTTCCAACACCCCTGCCCCCAACACCAACTCCAAAACCAGTTTCAGCCCTTCAACATTCCCTATGTCAATGAATCCTGATCCCAATCTCTGGTTTACAATCTACTATACATGTCTAACTTAAACATACACTAATATCAGACAGGAATAACAGACTACAGTACAGTCTAATGCTGGAAACACTAAGAACCATAACATGTCATCAAGGCCAAAGATAAGACAGAAATCAGGTGTGAAGGTAAACCTAGATGACAAAGCACTGTGTTTTGCCTAAAGGGATCAGGGGAGGCTTCCAGAAAGAGATGACATTCTGACTAAACACCAAGGTTAAACAGAGAGAGTTCGACAGACAGAATGATAACCAGTCACTCCATCCTTAATATCACTGCCTTAGTTCAGAATCTCTTATGTCTTACACTACTAACCCAGAACAGCAATAATCTCCCAACTGTTCTTTCTTCCTGTCTCAGCAAGCCTTCAACCTAGTGTCCACTACCAAAATGATTACTAGAAGAGGCTAAAAGAAGGGGAAAAAGAGAGGGAACATAAATTCAACCATGCTGTGCTCCTGCTTAAAATCCTTCCATGACGCTATGGTAAGGATGAACCCAAACTCCCACACGGCATTTATCTGCCCCCTTTTACACTCAGCCACATCTTCCACCTGTCCCCAGCCTAGCCACCGCAATCTCATTTATACTTCCAGGTTCTTCCATGCCCTTGCACCTTTGCTTCTCAAATTTTAGCTCAAGATCACATGCTCTTTAAAGTATTTCCCACTCATTCCTGGTAGAGTTAAGGGTCTCTTCCTCTTTAGGATCTAATAAGCATTCGCATGACATCCTGGTCATAATGGAAAATAAACACCCAATTTTGTTGCCCCCACTGACTGTATATTTCTTAAAAGGAAACTTATGGCTTGTTTCCTTTTCCTTGAATCCGCCTGCAATGCAGGAGACCCTGGTTTGATTCCTGAGTTGGGAAGATGCGCTGGAGAAGGGATAGGCTACCCACTCCAGTCTTCTTGGGCTTCCCTTGTGGCTCAGCTGGTAAAGAATCCGCCTGCAACGCAGGAGACCTGGGTTTGATCCCTGGGTTGGGAAGATCCCCTGGAAAAGAGAAAAGCTACCCACTCCAGTAATTTCATGGACTGCATAGTCCATGGGATCACAGAGAGTCAGACATGACTGACCAATTTTAACTTAATGGCTTGTTTTATTTCTAATCCTTACAGGTAGCACTATGCCTGACAGAAAGTGGACCAATATATGTTAGTTAACCGTATTCTACAGTGTATGCATCAGATGGAACTCCATTATGAAGTTAATGGGGATGTCTGATCATAAAGTGAAAATCTAGCAGAAAGCAGGAACCAACTGAATCTAGGACAGACTTTGTCTACCTCAAGTTCTGGTCATTTACATTGCCAAGCACACACACTCAGATTGACAAACTTTTTAAGTATACTTTTAAAGAATTAAATTTGGCTACAAAAGCCTTTTGAAGACACTTTCAAAATTTTAAATTCAACTACTCAAACTTTTAGCTAGTAACTGCACTTCTAGGAACCTATTCAACAGAAATATTCTCACAGATACCTAAAGAATAAATGCACAATTCTTTTACTGAAGAACTGTAATACAAAAAAAAAAAAAAGAGAGAGCAAACTTAAAAAGATACAATAGAATATTATGAAGCTATTAAAAAAACTGTTTATGTTGACGTGAAAAATCTCTGATATATAACTAAGTGGGGAGAAAAAAAAAGAAAGACCAAGCTACAAAACAGGTAAGATCACATTTGTGTTTACTTATCACTGAATTCATTTCCTATCAGTCTAGCTCACAAAAGGCAAAGGAAAAATGGACTTTTATCTCATCTCTAACAACTCTAATAATACAAGTGTTTCTGAACAAAACTAAAATCAAAGATTTCTTGAAGGGTCGAAGCAATTCAAAAGCAAATACTTTCTTCTTAGGGTATCGGGGTGAGGCGAAGGTCCCTGACGCAACTCCAGAGATCTCTCTGAAATCAACCCTATCCCTTCAGAATACTGAATTAAAGATTAACTGAAACACACACACACACACACAAAATACCCTGAAGAAGAGCAATCCAGTATCTTTTGAAATATGGCAAGCTCTTCAAACATCCTCAGTGCTCCATGGCAACATATGAACAGTTTAATGAAACTTTCCTGACAGTTCAACTTATCAGACCAGTATTTCTACAAAGCCTCTATGCTACCAAACAGCAGAAGCTAAACTAATTAGCTTTTCACCTCTATCCCTTCACACCCTCCACTGGAGGTGCTAATAAGCAGTCAAAAGCCAAATAGCAAAGGAAAGCCTAGATATCAGTTTTTAGCATTTTTTCATTTAATACTCTAACAACAAAATTGTGATTCATTTTTATCTCTGAACACTTCCCCTCCAACTGAATTTAACCAGATCTGACCTTAAGCTGCTCCCTTTTTACAAAGAAATTAAAAGGTGAGGGACTCCATTAAGTTTGATGCCACTTAAGCAACTTTTTCCAAACAAGGGCAGAATCTGCTGTACTTAGAATTCAGAGTGAGATCTCATTTGGGATTCCTGGTTCAAGTAACAAGAACCAGAGTTTTTGATAACATTTAGATAAAACTGCGCTGAATTTACCTCTGCCTTATACGTCCCTCACTCTCAAAGCTTGGGGAGAAACTGTAATTTTAAAAAAGTTAGAACTAGAGGGGAAAAAAAGCAAGTTTACAGTCAACAACAATAAAACACAAAGTTATCTAATTCCGTGGGGGCTAGGGCCCTCCAATGTTGAAACTGTATAGAGCTAGCTGAAAAGCTTAGAGAAGCAAGTCTCACAGAAGGTAACTAAAATGTAATAAGCAGCCATCAATCAGTTCCCAGACACCACTACCCATGGGAGACAAGAATCTAAAAGGTGTCTACCTTGAAGGGCTTCTTGATGTAATGTTTTAAAATCTTCATATACAACCTTTAAGTTTCTCTTTCAGACTACTCAAATTTGTTTCTTATTCATAAACATGAATTGAACTCTCTACTTTGAAGTCAGTTTCCTCACACCCTCCATTTTTACCATACCTTTATTGGATGAAAGACAACAAAAGCTTACCACACAAACCAAAACACATCTATTTCAGTCTTAATGGAATCCAGGCTTTTTTGATAAATCAAACCTATCGACTCATTTTCTCCTATACATTTTACCCTAAAATACTGGCAACACACCATACGTAGGAAACAAATGATAACTGAACTAATAACTAACAGTGAGCCTCCCATCCATATATACACATCTTTTCCTATGACCCACTATTTTCTCCACAATATGCAAGTGACACCCAAAGACACCACTTTCTCTCTCCTCGTGGCCTTCAAATGTTGGTGACCTCTACCATGGTGGAATATTTGTCTTTTACATTCATATTGTCTTTTTTAACCATTACTGTGATTCACTGAGTTTTGATCTCACATTTCAAGGAATGGGAAGTACTGATAAGTCTCGCTTTGTGTCATGAATTATTACATTCTGGCAGGAATATGTCTGCGCAACTTTTACTATGCACAGAGGCTAATATGGAATTTATTATGATGGAAGCTACAATTTAAACACATATCTTCAGAAGCAATGTGAAGACTCAAAAACCAGTCTTAATACAGATTTCCAAGAAACAGTTAAAAGTCTTATTTTAGGGAAAGGACATGATCCAAGTACTCTTTGCACACAATAAGAAAGCCAGGTGTTTGGGCCATTTTATTTGAGACACCTGTACCTATACTTTTTCATAAAGTGGTCAAGTAAAAGGACCCTAATGTAAAACACGCTTCCGGAGACCTAGAAGAGTCTAACCAAAAGGCAGAAACTTACATAAAATAGAAAAAGAAGGCAAAGAAAAGGTGCTTTAAAACTAAGGAAACCACTCAATAGTAAGATTTGCTCTGGGCCAATCAACTGAAAATGAACCATACTCAGTCTGCACTAGTCCTTCCTTTCCAAATTCAAGGCAACGGAAAGATGTTGGAGGTTAAAAAAAAGAAAAAAAAAATCAATTATTTAAAATAAAATGAAAAATTCCCTCTCTCTCCAGGAAGGAAATCACTTAATTTCTGTATCTAATACTTCACCAAGAAGAAAAATAATAACCCCTACTGAACTCCCCTCTCAAGGAAGCTGACAAATATATAAGAGGAATAAACATTACTCTCTAAACAACAATTTTCAATGATTATTTAGAAAATCCAATATGGACTGGTATGTTTCTTCACAGAATTAAAATAATTGTTTTTCTAGTACTACAACAAGGTAACTAAGCTTTACTCAGAAAAGTTCCTCTATCTAGAACCATTCAATACTAAAATAACTTCTCAAATCAGCATCATCAACCAAACGGTCCCATGTTTACAGATTACATGAGTTAGGTTGTATCAAACAGAACAATCTATCAGCTGTTATTCACTTTAAAATACAATTAAAATCTGTGGTCAATCTAACAAAACCCAGAGGAGGTACAGCCCCTGGCTACAGTGTAGCATGACTAGAAATGGAAGGGTACTGGCAGTGTTTGAAGAAGAAAAAAAGAGAGTTATTTTCCTTTCTTCTCACCTTGATGAAAGTTCAAAAGTGAACTAAGGTATACTCATTTTCTAGCTTCCAGAATTTTCCTCAACAGGATAATGATAAGTCATCTAACAATGAAAGTGTGCTCTGCAGGTTTAACCATAGAAACAACATGTGTAGGCAGGAAGAAAATCATACAAAAATTGAACATCTTACCTGCTGTAAAGCACAAAACTCAAATGCTAAAATTCTGAATAAGGCTTTCAGGAAAGATGCAGGAACACTTCTACTAAATACTTCACTTTTTAAATGGATTCACAAAGGTGAAAGGGCCAAAAACCCCACCATACCTCAAGACTCTCTCAATACTTAACTGATACACTCTTTTTTAACTGACCACAGACATAAATGAAAATTATTTCTTAAATATATACTTAAATATGGCAGTCCCTCAGAGACCAATCATTTTCACCATAAAACAGATAGTAAAAATCTTTGTCACATCTGTTTCCCTCCAAGTGGTGCACGCTTGAAAATTAAAATATGATCCACCTCAAATCATGAAATCGCTAATAAATATATCAAATATGCTAAAGGTCAGAGGAATTGCAGACTTTGTTGGATAAACCTAGAGAAAATCGAAATCAGAATTTCATGACTGAGAACAGTTATCTCACATTTATAATACATTTTTTAAACTCCCAAGAGATGAGCATTTTTACCTTGCCTTATTTTTAGGACTACACATCACACTGTACATATCACATGACATGATGTAACTGTTAGCAAAGAAAATGGCCCAAAACCATAAAAAAATACATGGTAGAGGAAACCAATCAATGTACACTTAAGAACCACTACATTTCATATTTAGTTTTTGAAATGTTTTTAAACTCACGACTGATCTTTTTTTCAAACTGAGAAAGAGGTTAGTAACCTCTGTAGAAACAACAGAGAAATGTATTTGGTATTTTATACAACAGGAATTTACCCAACTACTAGGAAAACTGACATGAAGAAACAGATAATAGAACAACATGCTTCTAAATCTATAGGATTAACACTAAAAATACTCGGGATCAAAAACGCAACAGAAACGTGATGAAATATCTTTAGTTAGGAAACAAATTATTACTCAAAAGTGTTCACTATTGTTATAAGAAAAGAAAAATAGCTTTAAATGACACGCCTGTAGACAACTGAAAATTTCTAAATTGGTCAGAGAGTACACTAGAAAAGGAACCAAGTATAGCCTATAGAAGGGGGGAGGGGAAAACACACCCACTTAAACCCTTGTAAATAGTGATTACTTTAAACGACCCAAAAAGCAGGGAAAATACTACAGGCTATTCTGAGCGATGGAAAACATATTCCAATGTTCTACTTTTCATACTTAAAAATGCTTTAGAAAAGAAGTTCAGTAACAATGTATAACTATATCATGATTATGCAAGGCAAAGATTATGTAATTTTATCGTTTACTTTAAATGTTATCCTACTGTAAAACTAAAAAAACTAAAAGGTTTTGATCTTTCTAATGGGGAGGGGGCAAGTTCTTCAGGGCTACAATTAAAAAATATAAACACACACCCCAAAACAAACAAAAAAACACAATGATTGCTAGCCACGTGACAAAGGAGATGGCAACACCAGGATTGTGAATGGAGGTGAGGAAGGCGAGGCAGGACTAGGAAGGTTTCTCGGAACTTTGAGGATCTCAGGATTTGAGTCTCCAGACCCTTAAGGTAACCAAACTCAAGCCCGACTAGTTGTATTGTTAATGCTCTCAAGTAGTTTATTAATAGGTCACGAAAACTGCTCCATTGACCTCCAGAATAAAGGGGGGAAAAACCGAGGAGGAGGGGAGAGAGCAATTTAAAGTGGCGCCATCATGTCACCCCTTCTCCCCTGAGGCAATCAATAAGCAATAGTTAAGTAACGTGTTTCTCCAAAAAACCACACTGTGATCCCGACAACGGAAAACAATAGAATTTTTAAGTAAAACATGCGGGTAGGGCTGGTTATCCTATGGAAAACAATCAAACTATTTGCTGAGAATCAAAAGACCGTCAGCCGGAAAACAGGCCCCCCAAACTCACTTAAAAGCAAATAACTGTCTCTTCCTCTTTAGTTTAAAAAAAAAAAAACACGTCCGCCTGAAGGGAGTCTAGATCGGAAAACGTAAGTGACCTCAATTTACAGGCAACAAAAATAATAAATAAATGAAACAAATAACCATCTCACTAAACAATCAGAGTTGTGATACACACCGTGAAACGCGCAAGATGTGTGTTTCGAGCAGAGAAAGGCCTTTTGCAGTCAAGAGAAGTTCAAGGCGAGAGCCAGAGTTTGTTTGGGTTTGGGATTTTTTTTTTTAACCGGAATAAATCGTGTTCTTAAGGCCGCATTTTTAAATAGAACGCCAAAGGAAAAGCTGGCGAACGAGGCGGCAGCTGGTGGGGAAGGGCCCCCGCACACCCCCGCCCTTGGGGCGACTCCCAGCCCCGGACCCGCAGCGGGGAAGCCCGGAGAGGCCATTTAAAGTTCCGGGGATTTTTCCTGCCCTGCCCTGCCTTTCCAGTTACAACTAACAAAGAGAGGGAGAAATGGGAGCCACAGGGAGAGCGAGGAGAAGGAGAAAGGGCAGCGGGAGGAGGAGGAGGAGAGGAGCAGCAGCACCAGCACCTACCACGTGATGGAAGAGCGTTGCCCGGGCGGATTCGGCCCCACAAAATGGGCGCAGTTTGCAAACAGCCCCCGGCCTGGGCGCCGAGGGCCGGCGGGGGCGCGCGGCGGCGGCTCCGGCCCGGGCCCGCCGCTCTCCTCCCCCCCGGCGCCCGGAGCCGCCCTGACTTTCCGGGCGGGGGGGCGAGGCGGAGGGGGAGGGGAAGGCGGCGGCGGCGGGGAGCGGCCGCTTTTTCTTCCCTTTCGGGCCCTTTCTCCGGCCTTCCTCGGCTCCGGCGGGGCCTGCGCTCGGCCGGGGCCCACAGCCCGGCCGGGAGGACGGGCGGGCGGGGGCAAAGGGTGAAGCCGCCCCCCCGCCCCGCACAAACAGGCGCCGCCGTCCGCAGCCCGAGCCCGCACCCCGGCCGCCGCCCCCGGACGCCTCTTCCCGGCCGGGGAGCGCGCTCCGGCCGCCCCCCGCACCGCCGCGGCGAGACGAGTAGGCTTCGCGACGGCGCTCGGTTCTCCCGCCGGCTCGGCGAGCGGTGGCGGCGGTGGCGGCGGCACTGGGAAAATGGCGGCCGAGCTTCTTTTCCCTCCCCCCCTTTAATCTGAAGCGGAGGGAGAATGGAGCGAGCGAGCGGGCGAGCGCCGGGGACACGGGGAGGAGGGACAGCAGCGCCTCCGCCGGCTGCGGCTGCGGCGGCGAAGGCCCGCTCCGCCCCGGCGCGCCGCCAGGGGGCGCCCGGCGCGCCGCCCCCGCGAGCCGCCGGGAGGCGCGGCCGCCGCCGCCTCAGTCATGGCTCCTCGCCGCGGCCGCTGTTCCTGCGCCTCCAGCTGCGGAGGCCGCGGCGCCGGGGCCCCGCCGCTCCGGGCATGCGGCTGCGGCACGCGGCACTGCGGCAGCGGGAGCGGGCCTTCGCTCTGGCCGGGCTGGGGCTGACCTGAGGCGCTGACGCCGTCACACTCCCTCCGCGCCGGGGCTGGCGCGGCCGCGCGCGGCTGAGGGGCAAGGGAGGCTGACGCGACAGAGCGAGAGGACGTGAGCCAGAACTGTTTGTACGGGGTAGTAAATAGGCGTGTGACTCGGGCACCACATTCTTCCAGGGCTAAACGTGCGCTGAGGCCGGTGGGGAGCTCCCTGACCGGTGAGGCGCTTCCCGCCGCCCTTTGTCCTAGCAGTCCGCCTCCCTTCACTGCAGCACGCCTGGGCACTAGCCCCGGCGCCGCGCTCCGCAGCCGCCGGGGTTAAAAAAAAAAAAAAAAGTACAGCGCACGTTCTCATCGCGCAGGCGCGAGCCGGAGCCCGCGCCGGGCGAGCCCGGGAAGGGCCGGCCCGGAGCGAGAAGGGGAAGAGATGGCCCACCAGCGCCGGGCCCGCTGGGAACTGTAGTTTTCGCTAAGAAGCACGCGTCTGGTTTTGGGTGTCACGGCTTGGCAGATCCGCCAAAGCAGGCAAATGGCATTACACAATGAGTATTTATGCTTCCTGTCTCCACCAAAAGGAAGTTCAGTGCTATGCTAAAAGTTTAACAAAGAACTCCATAGAGAAACCCAAATCTCAGAACAAAAAGCAAACTTCCACTTGGTTTAAAGTGGTGGCACTTCATCACTTCTCATGACCAGTTTGTCAGGACGGTATTTTAGTCCTTTTCCAAAATAGGGCGTTAAATTAACGGAACTTTTTCTAGATTAAAAAAATGTAGCAATACAATGCAAAGTGTCACATTTTACACAAACTATAAGCCATTACCCTTTAAAACTAAAGGAAAAGTTGCCAAAGAAGAATCCAGTACTTAAAGAGACTTAAAAAAGGAACTCTGGTATTATTCATCAAAATGCTACTTAAGTGACAGAACAACAACAAAATGTTTCCAACAATTAAATCGGCAAATGCAGCAGATGAGAACGGTATGCTCTGCTACCAAAAAGGAAGATGAGAAATGCTCAGTGCTGTTCTGTGGCTTACCAGAACCAATATCCGGTGGTATGTGTCACTTCTGTTAGTCAAAAACAGTCTGATAGTTTAGCCTCCCACCTCCAAAACCAGCTCCTACAGCATCTACACCTAAATTTCCATGAATTCCCATCTGTACCCTTAAAATCACACTCTCATAGTCATGGTTCTTAAATACCAAAAGCAAGTTGCAGGGTCAAATTATACAAAGAATTTTTTTAAATGTATACATATCTGTATGTACAAAAGAGATCCTAGTCTTGACTTTTTAATATACAATCCCTGGGGGTGGAGAGGTGGGTCAATTTTTTTAAAAATGTATACACACATATCTCTGTATACATAGTAATTCCACAAAATACAGCAAAAGGTGTTAAACACAATTCTAAAACCAACAGATGGCGAACTAGAGCCCTAATCTGAGGATTCTGAAATCTAAATGAGCAGAATGAAAAATGCCAAATAAGGCATAGCCCTCTGCAGCGGATACTTAAATATTATGCTCAAAGATATCCACCACAAAATCATTTTACTGTTGCTTCACTTCTAAAAACTCAAGTATCAGATTTAATTAGGCCTCCAAATAACCAAGCTTATAAAATACATTCTTTTCAATGATTAAGAAATAAGTGGAAATGTTAATTTTTAAACATGCATTTTAGGTAAAACTATTCCCACTTTCCCCTTCTCTCATTGCTTAGCCCAAGAGAAGAATAAGCTTGTTTAAGTGTTTACGGCACTTAAGTCAGTCAGTTTGTTTTACATTATCTCAAATCAGATGTCTTTCTGCTCAGACAACCAATTTTTACAAATAGGTAAATTCAAAGGTGAGCCACTACAGACACAAAAATCTTAGAGAAATATATTTTCTTAAAATTTCCCCCCAAAACACAGTGGATGTCAAGACTGATTAAACACACACACATATACTACTCATTTTTCAAATCATTCTTGAAATACTCATTGTGGTTGGCTCTCCTCCAATATCCACTCTATCTCAGTGAAATTAGTTTTAACCCATTCTCTTTGCCAGAGATTGGTTGGGAATGGGTAAGAAATCTAATCCTGGCCAATGGGACCAGGAAGCCCACTGGAAGAGAGAATTGTGAGAAAAGCTGCTTCCATCCTAAAATGAGATGAGGAAGAAACAGCCCCTCTTCACGTAATGCTGAACATGACACTTCAAACCACTCCAGTCACCTTACATTAAGTCTGAAGACGCCACCAACATCAAAGAGCGCAGAATGGAGAGTTGGCTAGAACCCTGGTTCTTGGTGACAGCATTAAATGATCTTATTGAACAATCCTGACATTTGCAAGACTTCTGGACTTCCAGCTACATGAGACCAATGTAACAACAAACCTATATTAACACCAATTTACACTAGGTTGCCTATACCTAAAGTCAAAAACATAATTATAACGTTCTCATATTTTAGAGTATTTGTATTATAATACTTTATTTATACTATATTTCACGTAACTTCCCTCTTATATACAACTCTTTACCCATCCATTCTTTATCTATGTGTTATTTCTGCCCTGTAAAAAGGGACATCCCTCCTCACCACCAATCCTTGTTCATTCCTCTCCTTCAATCCACCTCTAACTTATCTTCCCGTCAAGAAAACAGTAATAAAGGAATTCCCAGACTTCCCTGGTGGTCCAGTGGTTAAGAATCCACCTGCCAATACAAGGGACACAGGTTCAATCCCTGCTTTGGGAAAATTCCATATGTCATCAAGCAACTAAGCCCATGCACCACAACTACTGAAGCCCAAGTGCCCTAGAGCCTGTGCGCCACAAAAAGAGAAGCCACCGCAACAAGAAGCCCACCCACCACATTGAAGAGCATCCCCCACTTGCCACAACTAGAGAAAGCCCACGCAAAGCAACGAAGACCCAGCACAGCCAAAATTAAATTTTTTTAAAATTCAGTATTTCAAATGGCAAACTAACCTCAAAGGATAAGGGATTATTTTGTTTTGTACTTTTAAAAAAAGCAATTATTAAAATAATTCAGGAGAAAGTCCTAAAGCCTAAACCATCTAGTTTCAAAAGAACAGGGACGTGTCCCCCCCCCCATTTCTGTTATTTGCCATTGCATCCCAGGGACCTAGTCCAGATATCAAAGAAATAAACATATCAGACTATTTAAAATATTAAAATTATATCATGAAAGAAACATCTTTAAACTGAAATTGGTGCATGCTCTCACGTTAATATTCAGCAAGCTAAATATAAGTAAAAAGCTAGGATAAACTGAACCAAAACTGGGAAATTGAAAGAATTTTGGATATCAGAAGGAATATGGAAGACCATCTAGTTCAACCTCCAGATTTTATTATGAGAAAGCCAAGAAAAAACATCAAGGAGACTGCCCAAAGCCAAAGCTGTAACAGAGACTGGAATCCGTGTGTCAGACTCCAGTTCTCCCTTCCCCACCACATCACCTGCGTTCCAGAATTCCAGCTTCCCACAGGAAACACGCTCCTCACCAACTGGCAAGTGAGAAGTGCAAACATGATGCAGGTAAACCTGAACAGTACTACCAATTCAGTTTGACAAGTGTCAAGATTTGGCCAAAGGTAAGTAACAGAAAATCCTCACATTGATTACAATGACTACAGAGCTCAAAGACTGTTTTCATTAAATGAAGGTCTCTTATGTACTCAGCCCAATAGCAACAAATTTGCAGTAAGATTAAGCAACTTAAGACATTTGAAAAACCTGTCAGTGACAAAGTTTTATAAGAATGCATGGTATTCTTTACTTTCAATCCCATCTAAAAACAAGATAAGTTTCTTCCTTATACTAAAGATATAGACTCTGGAATTTATACAAAGATATTATCTTACCATCTCACCACAGAAGTGATCCAGTAACTCACTGAGAACAAATACTAATCATAGGCAGCCTCATGATTTAACCATTAGTAATGAGAACAGTGGCTTCCCTGGTGGCTCAGACAGTAAAGAGTCTGCCTACAGTGTGGGAGATGCAAGTTGATTCCTGGGTGGGGAAGATCCCCTGGAGAAGGAAATGGCAACCCACTCCAGTATTCTTGCCTGGAAAATTACATGGATGGAGAAGCCCACCAGGCTACAGTCCATGGAGTTGGGAACACTTCATGGAATGAGAACAGTAACTAAAGTTACAGGTTAACCCTCAACGCACTCCTAAATCAGGAAATAATTTATTGGGGGATATTGAGGAAGACAGTACTAAAATGCAAATGTATGCAACTGTATCACTTAAACAAGTCATGTTCTCCCAAGGCATCAGCTAGGTTAAGACTTAACATCAAACATGGATGGCTTTCTCCTCCGCAGTACCAGATTTCAAAGTAGCTACACAAACACCAATTTCTAATACACATAGTCTAACCAGAACTGTACAAGAATATTTTAATAAAGTTTCTCAAGGAGTTAAACAAATAAACAAATTACTGATTAAATAAACTGATTAGTTAGGTATATTATAGTTAATTCTAATTATTTGAACTTCAGTAGAGAACATTCTTAAATTCTCAAAGAATTAATCAAAGAAGTCTGTTGACCAAACACACAGCAAAAGGAGTATTTTAAAATACTAATTGTGCACATGAGGCAACTTCAAATGAAGCAATCTGCCTAGAACCTATACATTGTATCACATAATAAATGTCAGAACGTGCTGCAAAGTTACCAAGAGATTGCCCGGCTTTTTCCCAAATGATTCATAAAGGTAAAAACATGCAGAACTTCAAGACAGCTGTGAGCAGCCAAGTTGTGGAGGGCCTGATACAAAGTCAGAAGGAGAAAAAAAGTATTCAAAGAGAAAAGGGGGCAACATGTGTATAAGGCAAAAGGCATTTTAAAAAAAGTTTTTTTAAGTGAGTTGCTGAGTCTAAAGTTAGATGCAATTTCTGGAGTCCTGCTCTGCTGGCGCAGCAAACCCAGGGATTACGGAAACAGCACACCACACCTGTTCCCTCCAATAGAGAGGCACACCATTCTTGGAAAGAAACATTACTTTTTAATTCACTGGTTCCTGGATGCCTGACCTGGGTTCTCAGGGACATTGCGGAGCATACAAATATGGACTAGGAAGTAACTGAAGCCACTCAACAGGAGACATATTGCTGGAGTGGTGATTTACTCAAAGGCTGAAGTAATATCAGAGTATATTAACTCTTGTTAAAATAAACACAAATACATTTAGAGTGAAATTCTCGTTTTTTCAAGATGGAGAATGAGTCCTTCAGAGTGATGCCCTTTTTGTGACAAGCTGCTCTGGACAACCACAGACCTTGAGAGTATTTTAGGAGAAGCACTGCTTTAAATCATTTGTAGATAAATATGCATACCTGAATACAGTCCCCTTACACAGATGATGAAACCTGAAAACATCTAATGTAAAAACTGTTGTGGATACAAAATTATAAATGAGACCATAAACTACTGAGAGAACATGACTGGAATTCAGGAAATGCTAAAGTCCCTGTTTTATCTCTGTCACTCATTTACTAAGAAATCATAAATAATTTTCTTAGCAGCAAACTTTTTCATTTCTGAATCAGACAAAAAGAACATAATATTCAGTATTTTCAGCCATATTCCAAATTAATTCTTGCAATCAAATCTAGAAACAAATTTATCTAACAAAATTTGTCTCAAATGATCTAGCTCTAACTTGAACCAGGAGAACAAAAAAAATAAAATAACCTAATGAAACTGTATCCTTTGTGGTATAAAGAAGAAAAAAATCCAGGACTTCCCTGGTGGCCCAGTGGCTAAGACTTCGTGTTCCCAGTGCAGGAGGCCTGGGTTCCGTCCCTGCTCAGGGTACTAGATTCCACATGCCGTGACTAAAGATCAAGGAAGGGCCTGGCTCACTGCACTAAAACCCAGTGCAGCCAAATAAAAAAAAAATTTTAAGAAGAAAAAAAATCCTTCTGTGTAGAGGAGGGAAAAAGCTACTCACATGTCCTAGAATCTCTATGGCAACAATATCAAAATGTGATCTTGCTAGGGCATTTAACATTTAGGCTAGGGCATTCAATTTTTATAACATGACAACAGTAACACTTGTATTCCTGCCCTGAATAACTTTCTTTGATTTTCAATAAAACTAGATATCCCCTTAAAGTCTTATTAATTACCAATCACTCATAAACATTTACTGAGTGTCTACTGGATGCTAAACACTGTAGTACCTCTGGAAAAAAATACTAAGTCACCATCATAAGCTATGTGGTGGCCGGAAAAAAAAAAATCCCTTCTACTCATTGATATTTTAAATAGTTAATAATTCAAAGCAAAGAAGTAGTAAGAAATCAACAAAATTATGCTTTCCATTCAACTCTCTTCTGGCCCTTTCGGGAAGCTTAGATAGACTCCTCCAAGAATGCTAAAATTAGGTGTTCTTTATGGCATAACTAGAATGAGGTAACAAAACAAGTACTCCAAAACAAAACTAAGAGAAGAGGTTAAGGGAATCAAGTAGGAGACAAAGATTTAAAGCGCCACACTTGAAATCTCTACCCTAAATGTCTCAAGACAGGGAAAAGGTCAAGGAAAATGAAAATCTGTGACCTAGTCCAGTTACAGTTAAATGTACCTCTCCCTTTCATTCTCAAATATTTGGTACTGCCCTATGGGAAGGCTTCTACATTTCTTGTAATTGCCACAAAGTCAATAACTCATCATTTCTTAAACATTAGTCTGAGAAGGCAATGGCAGCCCACTCCAGTTCTCTTGCCTGGAGAACCCCATGGACGGAGGAGCCTGGTGGGCTGCAGTCCATGGATGGTGAAGAGTCGGACATGACTGAGCGACTTCACTTTCACTCTTCACTTTCATGCACTGGAGAAGGAAATGGCAACCCACTCCAGTGTTCTTGCCTGGAGAATCCCAGGGATGGGGGATCCTGGTGGGCTGCTGTCTATGGGGTCACACAGAGTCGGACACGACTGAAGTGACTTAGCAGCAGCGGTCGGTATTAACTATTATCTTCATTTAGTAATGAGGGAATTCGAATCTACTGTTGCTAAATGAATGTGCAAAATTAAGCCAAAATTGGACTTGTCTGGTGGTCCAGTGGTTAAAAATTCACCTGCCAATGCAGGAGACACAGGTTTGATCCCTGGTCCAGGAAGATTCCACATGCTGTGAGGCAACTAAGCCGAAGAGCCACACTACTGAAGCCCTTGCTTCCCAGCGCTCATGTTCCACAAGAGAAGCCACTCGCAACAAGAAGCCAAAGCACAGCACCTAGGGCTGTTAAGACTAGAGAAAGCCCTCCCGCAGCAACAAAGACCAAGTGAAAGTGAAAGGCACTCAGCTGTGTTCAACTCTTTGTGACCCCATGGGCTATATATTTCATGGAATTCTTCAGGCCAGAATACTGGAGTGTGTAGCCTTTCCCTTCTGCAGGGGATCTTCCCAACCCAGGGATCAAACCCAGGTCTCCGGCACTGCAGGTGGATTCTTTACCAGCTGAGCCACCAGGGAAGCCCAAGAATACTGGAGTGGACAGCCTATCCCTTCTCCAGGGGATCTTCCCAACCCAGCAATCAAACCGGGGTCTCCTGCATTGCAGGAGGATTCTTTACCAATTGAGCTATCAGGGAAGCCCCAACAAAGCCCCAACACAGTCAAAATTTTAAAAATAAAAAATTTTTTAATTAAGGCAAAATTATTTCAAGGTAAAGTCAGAACACATCTCAACTCATTTAATATGGCTGTTACTACCCTGACACCAAAACCAGACAAAGATATCATAAAAAAACTACAAACCAGTATCGTTTATGTACATAGATGTAAACACCTCAACAAAACACTAGCGAATGAATCCAGCAACATATAAAAAGTACTGTACACCTTTGCTAAGTGTGGTTAATTCTAGGAATTCAAGATTGGTTTAATATCTGAAAGTCGATTACGGTACTACAAAATCCAACACTCTTTCATGATAAAAACACACAGGAATTGAAGGAAACTTTCTTAACCTGAAAAAGTTATCTATGAAAAACCCACAGCCAACATCATATATAATGGAGAAAGACGTTATACTTTCTCCGTAAAGTCAGGAACAAAACAAAGAATGTCTGTTCTCACCATTTCTATTCAATATTATACTAGAAATTCTAGCCAGGACAATTAGGCAAGAAATTCTTTCAGGTTGCAAAGAAAGAAGTAAAATACTTCTATGTGTATGTGACATAATCTTGTAAAAAAAAAAAAAAAACCCACAAACTATTACAGCTAATAAACTTATCCATCAATGTTACAGAATTCAAGATCACTATACAAATAATTATCAGTTGTATTTTGATAACAATAGCAACAATCTGAAATGAAATTAAGAAAACTCCATTTACAATAGCATCAAAAAATATTTAGAAATAAATTTAACAGAAAAAGTATAAAACTTAAAATCTGAAAACTAGAAAAATTGTCTCAAGAAGTTAAGGAAGTACTAATTAAGTGGAAAGACATCCCACGTTCAGGGATCAGAAGATGCAGCCTTGTTAAGATGGCAATACTCCCTAAATTGATCTCCAAATTCAATTCAATTCCAGAATATCTAACACAATCTTGAAAAGGAAGAAGGATGTTGAAGGACTCACACTTCCTGATTTCAAAACCTAATTCAAAGCTATAAAAATCAAAACAGTGTGGTACTGGCATAAGAACAGACATATAAATTAATGGAATATAAATCAGAAAAAAACCCACACTTATAGTCGACTGATTTTTGACATGGGTGTCAAGACAATTCAGTGAAAGGCAGGGGAGGTAGAAGTTGAGGTTGGATAGCCTTCTTAACAAAAGGTCCTGGGGCAACCGGATATTCACATGCAGTTGAATAAAGCTGGATCCTTATTTTACTCCATACACAAAAATAAACTCAAAATGAATCACAGACTTAAAACCACAAAATTCCTAGGGAAAAAAAAAAGTGAATTTTCATTATCCTGAGTTACACAGTGATTTTTAAACATGGAGCCAAAAGCACAAATGACAAGAAAAAATAGATGGATTGAACTTCCTCAAAACTGTAAAACTTTGTACATTAAAGGATCTCATTAAGAAAGTGAAAACAACCCATGAAATCAAAGAAAATATTTGAAATTCATGTGACAAGGAACTTGTATCCAGAATATACAAAGAACTAGAATTCAACAGTGAAAGACAATCCAGTTTAAAAATGCCAACGACTATAATAGAAACAGACATTTCTCCAAAGATACACAAATGGATAATAAGCATATGAAAAGACCTTATCATTATTTGCTATCAAAACCACGATGAGATACCACTTCACACCCACTAGCGTGACTATAATCAAAATGACAGACAATTACAAGTATTGAGAAAAATCTGGAGAAACTAGAACCCTCACACACTGCTGGTGGAAATGTAAAACGGCACAGCTGCTTTGGAGAATAGTTTGGTTCCTCAAAAAGTTAAAGTTACCATGTAACGTAGCAATTCTACTCCTAGGTATATTTCCAAGAGAACCGAAAAGAAGTGTCTAAACAAAAACTTGTACAAGAGGACCTCCCTGGTGGTCCAGTGGTTAAGAATCCACCTGCCAGTGCAGGAGACATGGGTTCAATCCCAGGTCTAGGAAGATCCCACGTGCCCCAGAGCAATCAGGATCTGTGTGTTGCAACTGCTGCGCCCACTCGCCACAACTACTGAGGCCTGCACACTCTAAAGCCCACAAGCCCCAGGGCCAGTGCTCCACAAAGAGAGAAGCCACCACAGTGAGAAGCCCACGTACTGCCCCTGGAGAAGGGCCCTGCTCGCTGCAACTAGAGAGCAGCAACAAAGCAACAGGGCACACACAGCAACAAAGACCCATCAAAGCCAAAACTAAATACATTTTTTTAAAACTTGTACAAGAATGGCTATAGCAGCATTATTAATAAATGCCTATTATTAAGATGTAAACAATTGAAACGTCTATCACCTAATCACTGGGTAAGCAAAATGGAGTATATCCATATAATGGGATATTATTCAGCCATAAAAGGAATGAAGTGCTGATATACAGCACAAACGAACCTTGAAAACCTGCTAAATCAAAGAAGCTAAATCAAAAGAGCCCATACTATTTGATTCCATTTGTATGATACGACCAGCATAGGCAAATCATGGAGACAGAAAGCAGATTAGTGGCTGCCAGGGGCTAGGGGACAAAAGGAAACAGAGACTGACAACTAAAAGATACAGAGTTTCTTTTAGGGGTGTTCTAAAATTAGTTTGTGGTGATGGATGCACAACTCTCTGAGCATACTAAAAAAAATTATATATTTTAAACAGGTACATTTTATGATATGTGAAATGAATAATCAGTAAAGCTGTTTGAAAAAAAAAGGATGAACCAAAATAACAATTTCTAAACAATTTTGATATGCAAATATATATATATATATATATGTTAAACTACTTTAAAAACATCAGGAGAAGACAACAAGCCGTAATTTTACCGTTTAGTCCCCCTTGAGAGATTACTTCAGAGGACTAATATGCCTTTATGTTAGATCTGCAACCTTATTGCCAGCAGTATATATATAAGCAAAAGTTAGGTTCTCATCGAACTCAAGTTATTCTAAAATATTCTATGTAAGAATGAAATGAGGAAGATACAACAGGTCATACCTAAAAATCAGTCATCTATAGGAATGATACAAACTAGGACATCAGTATGTCAATGAAGAGTTTAAAGAATACAAAATCCTATTCCTGGAAGGGTTATCTTCAGTGAGATAGGACTGGAATGTACCATTATTTCAAAACCTTAAACAAAAGTAGCAGTATTATACTCTCCTCAAAGAATATTATAACAGATGGTTGGCAAGGCTTCTGTAAAAGGGTAGTTCAAAGAGAAAAATCTTGGCATTGTCATCCCCAGTTCTACCCAGAGGATAAAGTAAAACACCCTGGTCCACAAATACAGGATCTGACAGGAAGAGTATATGCTGAACAGGAAAAGAGGTGCTGATCAGGCTACCCATTCCGAACCAGACTGATCATTTTATTTTTGCCCCTATAAATCAATTTTTTTGTTTGTACAATGGCACCCCACTCCAGTACTCTTGCCTGGAAAGTTCCATGGATGGAGGAGCCTGGTAGGCCGCAGTCCATGGGGTCGCTAAGAGTCGGCATGACTGAGCGGCTTCTCTTTTGCTTTTCCCTTTCATGCACTGGAGAAGGAAATGGCAACCCACTCCAGTGTTCTTGCCTGGAGAATCCCAGGGACGGGGGAGCCTGGTGGACTGCCGTCTATGGGGTCGCACAGAGTCGGACACGCCTGAAGTGGCTTAGCAGCAGCAGCAGCATGGTCCAATATATTACAGATGTGATTAGAGGAGTCTATCCCTAGCTATCAACAGACTTGTATAATTAATGCTAGACTGGGATTCAACTTCTAGTTCTAACACCACGTAGCTATGTAACTTTGGACAGGTGACTTCACTGTTCTCAGCTGCCTCATGTAGAAAACAAGAGGCGCTTCTCTGGTGGCTCAGTGGTTAAGAATCCGCCTGCCAGTGCAGGAGACGTGGGTGTGATCCCTGACCCAGGAAGATCCCCCGTGCTATGGAGCAACAACAAGCCTGTGGGCCACATCCACCGAGCCTCTGCTCTAGAGCCTGGAGCATGACCGCTGAGTCCACGTGCCACAACTGCCGAAGCCTGTGCGCTCCGGAGCCTGTCCTCCCCAACAAGAGAAGCCACAGCAATGAGAAGACTGAGCACTGCAACCCGAGAGCAGCCTGTGCTCTCCGCAACTAGAGAAAACCTATGCACAGCAACAAAGACCAAGCAAAGCCAAAAACAAATAAGTGCATAAAGCAAATGTTTAACACAAAGCATAGAGATGGCCTGGAAAAACACCTGACTGTAAGAAAGCAAAGACGGCGGATGCGCCATCAAAATGTTTAAATCCTTAAGTAGCATGGGGGGAAAGAAGGGAGAGAGGTGGGGAGAGGGGAGGAGGATAACTTGGTTCAAAATAGACAACAAAAAGTGAGGAATAGCAATAAAATATCATAAACTGTAGCTGATCAGGAGCACTAAGGCCTATGTAGGCAAAACAAGTTAAACTCTTTCAAGAAAATGCAAAGCCACAGAGAGGTGGTTTAAATATATAAAAACCCAGATGCTGAATAAAGACTAATGGAGCACTTGATAAACAGGGTATAAACAGTGACAACAGCAAGACTGCTGACAGACCTAACTGTAATTAGTTTCAATACCTAGTGAGGAAGATATGAGGAAGAAATCTATTTCTAAATTACTCCTTAAAGTCCAAAAATCACTGAGAATGAATCAAATTCATCATTAAACAAACAAGATGCTTCCAAACTAATATATTAGATGTTAGGTAGTCATGGAACCCCAAAGTACTCTCTGCATTTTAGAAGTATTCTCTGGGGACTTCCCTGGAGGTCTAACAATTAAGAATCTGCCTTTCGGGACTTCCCTGGTGGTACAGTGAATTAGAATCCTCTTGCCAATGAAGGGGACATGGGTTTGACTCCTGGTCCGGGAAGATTCCACATGCCTGGGAGCAACTAAGCCCATACCCCACAACTATGGGGCCGGAGTACTGCGACCACTGAAGCCCAAGCACTCTGGAGCCTGTGTTCTGCAACAAGAGAAGCCACCGCAATGAGAAGCTGGAACAAAGAGTAGCCCCTACCTGCCACAACTAGAGAAAGCCCACGTGCACAACAGAAAACCAGTACAACCAAAAGTAAATTTTAAAACATTAAAAAAAAAAGAAAAGAATCCCCCTTGCAATGCAGGGGACGTGAGTTCAATCCCTGGTTGGGGAACTTAGATCCCACATGCTATGGGGCAACTAAGCCTGCACACCATGGCAACTGAGCCCGAGCTCCACAGTTAGAAAAGCCAAATAAATAAAGTATGTATAGATACACAGATATAGATGGATATAACTCCCATCTCGGAGAAGGCAATGGCAGCCCACTCCAGTACTCTTGCCTGGAAAAGCCCATGGACAGAGGAGCCTGGTAGGCTGCAGTCCGTGAGGTCACGAAGAGTCCGGACACGACGGAGTGACCTTACTTTCGATTTTCACTTTCATGCATTGGAGAAGGAAATGGCAACCCACTCCAGTGTTCTTGCCTGGAGAATCCCAGGGACACGGGAGCCTGGTGGGCTGCCATCTATGGGGTCGCACAGAGTCGGACACGACTGAAGTGGCTTAGCAGCAGCAGCAGCAATTCCCGTCTACTCAAGAGAAGGGCTCTTGCTGTAAGCTTCAATTCGGTCAAACTGGCAAATCTCTACTAGAGGATGAGATCAGAAGACATATCAGCATAAATAACCTTCTGAGGAAAAGACAAACATGGCTTCTGAAAGATGAAGTCACACCACACCAGTCAATCCAGATTCTCTGAGGAGAAAGTATTGGATATAATTTATTTAGGCTTTCACAAGTCTCGGTAAGTTTCTAAATAAAAAGCTGTTTTTAAAAAGCCTGAGTGACCACACAGTTGAGAATATTTACCACAGAAGGGGTAGGATTTATGAGACTAACACACCACCTACTGCACTAAGGAGGCAGATTGGGTGAGGCACAGAAATTACAGGCGGGTCGATGCTGACGTACTTCCCATATGAAGTACAAACACTGACCTTAGGTAATGTCTATAGGTAAAGGCTGTATTTAACATTTTCATAAATTATATGAAAGATACACAGAGAATTTCCCATTTTGCAGATGGAGTGATGAACTTCCGGATAGTGAAATATTACAATGAATCGGAAAAATAAGGGAACTGAGAGGTGGAAAGGATTTGTGTTATCAAATGAGAAACATTTGCAAAACCTAAGATTTATTTTTAGTTGAGAGAATACTCTGCAAGCATGAAAGCTGTCTAAGTATCTATCTGCAGGGCTTTTCAGCAGAAGAGAAACTAGAGGTGCTCCAGGCAGTTCCTGTGTAGACAAAATTAGGCCCAGAGTGGAAACTGCAGAGGGACACATTTCAGCTAACATAATGACAAGCTTTCTAAGCTCCAGACCAGAACTAACTGAAAGGGTGATTCTTACTCTGAATTACCTCTAAGAGCCCTCTGAGATACAAGCGACTAAAATACTACAGGCAGGAAAATAGCAAGTATTAACAGTGCAGCATGAAAAAGTGAAAAGTAAAGCATTTACAGGAAAAAAAATCTAAGTTGTACCTAAAGGATGCATGGCTTCCAGTCAAAAAAGAAGTCTCTGAATAATTACAGAACATTGCCTAAAGACAATGGGATTTTTGCATGCAAAGAGGAGTGGGACTGCAAATTCTACTGGCAACAAGGAAAAGACTGTGAATAGAACATATTTTCCTATCCTCCTAATAAATCTTAATTAAGCTATATCTGAAATGCAACTCTGACTGGTTACCATAAATCTAGAAAAACAGAGCAATGCGGACAAAGATCCAGAGAAGTGTATGCAAATGGAATGACTAAGAGACTGAAGGAGATTTCACTGCAGATTACATTTTAAAATCAATCATCTTCAGCTGAAAAACAAATCAATGAAAGCCAAGGGGCACTGTGATCAAAATCAGAAAGTGTACCAATATTAAACACTAATTTATTCACCAAATCTTGGTACCATATATTAGGCTTTTAAGCTTGAAAAGGTAGATCTTTTTTTTCCCACAAAAGATGAAAAGAAAGTTATGGAATGCTTTATTACCAAATAGTATTTAGGGATAAGAATACTCAAGAAGTATATAAGTTCATGTATATTAAGTCCCTTCTGAAGTCCTACCAGATAGAAATAACATCTGAGGCCTTAAATTTCTGAGGTTAACATTTTCTTTTTATTTTAAACATTTCATTATGATGTTTCAAATGTACACAAAAATAGAGTAGTTTAACGAACTCCATATACCCATCACCCAATAAGGTTAATATCTTCTAAGATAACTGCCTCACCTCAAAACATCCCCTGGTGCCAACTAGGACATGACAGTTGGCTGACAGCCCCTAAGAGACTCAGCAAGGCTTGCTGGTATAGTTCTTTTATTCTTTTACCTAGTGTGTACAGCTGACCCTTGAACAACACAGGATTGAACTGGTCCACTTACACTCGGATTTTTCCCAATCAATACTTGCTATACAATACTCAGCTGAACCCCTGGATGTAGAGCTGCAGATACAGAGGATCTACTCTAAAATTATACATGTATTTTCTATTGCACGGAAGTCAGCACCCCTAACTCTGCATGGTTCCATGTGTGTAATATATACATATACATTCTTTATCTTTAAATATTTAGAATCCACCTTATATATCTCTATATCCTGAATTTTTCATTTATCATATACTCAACGTTCTTGCCTGGAAAATTCCATGGACAGAGGAGTTTGGCAGGCTACAGTCCATGGGGGTTGCAAGAGAGTCAGACATGACTGAGCAACTGAGCACATTCACAACACACACAACATTCTAAGATACTGAAAGTCCTTTTAAAATATTGTTTAATGGCTGTATAATAACTCACCCTTAAACATGCCATAATTTACCCATTAATCTCACTGCTCATTCAAGTTTATTCCCAATTCTTACTTGTATAAATAATGCTACAATGAAAATCTTTGTTCACTAATTTCCCTATCCCTATTTTTCCCCTCTTAAGATAAATTCCTAGAAGTAGAATTACTGAATTAAAGGACAGTTTAAGGTTTTTTTATATGTATTGGCAAAAATACCCCCCAGAAAAGTTGGGCCCAATGCATTTCCATTAGTAGTTTTAGAGACCACAGCCTTACTATTTGATAGGTTAAAAAAAAAAAAGTCGTATATTATTTTAATCTGAATTCCCTTGATTATGCATCAGAACTAAAATGTTTCTTATATGTTTCCTGGTCATTTGTATTTCTTCTTTGTGAACTCTGGCATGAAAGGCTGTTTTACTTTCTTTGGGCCTTGATGACACTGAAAACCAGCTTAGACGGAGCCACAGTGTCAGTGACTTCAGCGCCCTCTCCTGGCCAAAAAATCACTGCCAAGATGTGGTTACTGTTCTTGAGTCACCCAGTCGTGTTCAACTCTGGGACCCCGAGGACCGCAGCATACCATGATCCGGACCTAGACTTAAATGCCTGCGTGTATGTGCTCAGTTGCTAAGTCATGTCCAAGTCTTCTTCGACCACATGGTTCCATTAAAAGCTTGCCATTTCCTAGACTGTTGCTACAAACACAATTTATACACAGTAATAAAAGATAAAACATTACGTGTCTAAACCCATACTTAACAGAGATGTGATGGAAAAGGAGAAAGGGAACACCTGATCACTTATATTTAATAATTAATGACACCAAAAGTGTTTAAATTATAATCAGGTCACTGCCAAGTTACTTACTGGGTGGAACGTTACAAGCCTAAAACTCATTTCTCTATACTTTATTTTCTTTTTAATGGCTGCACTGCATGGGCACTTAAGGGATCTTCATTCCCTGACCAGGGATTGAACCTGGGGCCATAGCAGTGAAAGCATCAAGTCCTAACCCCTGGACTGCCAAAGAAGTCCCTATAACTTTATTCTAATAATGTAAAACATTCTAGTTGCCAGATGACACTGGGCTGTCAGCACACTGGTTATCTTCTCTTTTTTAAAAGCAAAAATAAGAAAACAAAAACATCTACGTGCTTTTCATCATTTAATGAAGGATTTAAAAAAAAAAAAAAAACAAACTTCTTTTAATCCTTATTCCAAAGCTACAAAGCTGCTCACACTAAACAGATTGGGTCCTACCGTTCCAAAGGGTAAGGCCAGGATTTGCGAATGTTAGCAGCTAACTCCACTTCTCCACTGATAACCTCTGAGATGCAATTCACAGGTTGGGTAGTGCAGTGCTCAGACCATTCATTCATTCAACGCAAATTTACTAAGTGCCATCACTTTGCCAGCAGTGATGATGACAGACAGGACACAGCCCCTACTCTCAGAGAACTAGGAAACTAGCTGTCTGGAGAAGGCAAAGCCTGGGTACCATCTATGTCACTTACTGCTGTTACTACACCTCTCTGCTATTAAATAATTAGGAAGAATATGTTTCTAGAACAGGGTAGCACCTTAAAGGGTGGTCATTTTCAACAGTGGCAGCTGTTTGTGTGAAGATTTAGCAGCAAGAGAACAAGGTGTCCAGAAGGAACTGCAAGCAGTTCAGTGCTACTGACTGCAGAGCTCGGGAAGGAGCAGAGGAGACGACCTGGGCCAAGGGCCTGGGTACTTGGTTTGAACTCCACCTTGAAAGCCAACTAAGCGATGGGGAGGAGACATACGGTCCTATGAGGAGACCATTTAGCTCTGGGGAAAATCCACTTGCAAATCATAGGTATATGGATGTGAGACTCATACAGCATGAGACATAAACTTACCTAAGTTTCCCTCAGGAACTACATAGGCTAAGAGGAGAGAAGGCCAAGACAAGGCAAACACTGACTGAAAGAGATGAATGTCTGAACCGAAAAGTGAGAAAGAACAGCCAGAGGCAACAGCGAGGACAGAAAGAGCCAGCACCGGACCGTCTGTACTTCACTGTGTGTCAGGCACTCACCTACGTGCTTTTCATGTATTAATTCCTTTCCTCTTCATGACAGTCCTGGAAGGTGAAGCGCCATCATTTTCATTACTTTCCCATTTTTCAGATGAGGTAACTGAGGCACAGAGCGCGGCACAAAGCACGGGCAGAGCTGAAGTCCGAATCTAAAGGCCTTGCTCCAGAGACCGTGCTCTGGGTCACGGCTCTACAGTGCCTTTCAGAAACGGCAAGAAGCAGGAGGGACCACCACCACCACAGCCAGGGAGGACAACCGTCCGCGGCGTCAAAAGCCACAGGGAGGCCTCAGAAAGTAAGGACAGAGAGGGATGCCTCGGTAAGGGCAAGTACACTGGAACACACAGGAAGAAGCTAGACAAATACTTCACTGGCAAAGGGACCAGTGGTTGCAGTGTAAGAGTTCTGTGTTTGTCAAAAGTGAGAGGCTTGAATGTGTTTAGAAGCTGATGGACAAGAGCCAACAGGGAATGGGAGGGTAAAAATGGGTTGGGAAAAGGGACAAATGACAGACAGAGGTCTCTATGAGGAGGAAGAAAATAGCTCAAGAGACCAGAGAGGTGGCCTAGTATGAGAAGAAGCAAAGACAGGGATAGCGTGGGCCCAAGAAGAGTCTCTTCCCCACAGGCTCTGTGGAAAGGGGTTTTCTCTGTAAGCAAGGGAGCTGCTTAACTTCTCAAGAACCCTCCAGGGTAAGATGCTTTTAGAATTCTCTCATTATATTCTTTGATTCTTTAACTCCTGTTTTCACTCTTATCCAGCTGTCTCATTAAGCTATGATCTAGGTGGCAAACAGGTCACAAGATGATTTCTAAGCAAGAAAAAAATCTAGCGAAAACTAAAATCACTAGACTGTTCAGAACAAAAATATAATTTTTTAAAAAGATAGTATTTTTCTATTTCTTCAAGTCAGGTATGTAAGTATATTCTCTGAGCTTCCAGAACTTACTACGGCTACCCACTTTGTCCTCAATGCCCAGAGCTGCTCTCCCCAGCTCGGCCTCAGGATGGTCAGCACTCTCTCTGGCCTAGTCAAACGGCCCTTCCTCCCACAGTCCAAACAATCACCCAATACCATGAGCTCCTTCCTTTCAGGACAGGTAGACAGGAGAAGGAATCTGGGAACTAGCCTCTGATGGCAGTTAACAGAGCAATTTCATAGCATATATCTGTCAGGAGCAGTTCCGGACCACTGTAAAAAGCTGAGCAAAGTCATGGACTCTCCCTCTCCATAAATCGCACACAAGCAAAACCATACAATTTGCATTAGATAGTCAAAAAGCCATCATTTTTCACGTATTTTATTCATAGAATACTTGGCTGGATAAATACTGGAGCAAGATGGCTCACTCTAGCCATCATCAAAGGTCTATTCACCTTCCCTGGCAAATAATTTATACAAGTGTAGTTTGCTGATATCCTAACCTCCCAGAGAAAGAAGGCATTAAAATAGAGGGGAGAGCTGCTGGAGGCTGGAACAAGGCCAGTAACAGCCGGATACTGATAGGCGATCAAGAAAGTAGATTAATCACAGACAAAAGAGTATGAAGACTGGCCCAAGAGTATGAAATATACGCACACACTATTCCATGAATACAGTTTACCTTACGACCTGCAAAGACACCTTACATCTCAGCACAGTACAGTTAGGATGTACACAGGGAGAATCTTCTGCAATTCTGAATTATTAAAGATAAAATTTTGTACAGGGTGCTTTCTTAAGGAGGCAGAAAAGCGTATAATATCTATTAGAAAATTTTTCAAAACTTCCACAGTATTAACATGAGTTTCATGAGAGGAAACCATCAAACAAAAGGGTGTAACTGGCCTGCAGAGAAAGATTTTCAAACAAAACAGTAGCCAGACCATCATGTGTCTATAGGCTGTGTCAGAAAAGTTGAACTTTACCCTCAAGACAAACAGGAGAGGAATGGAAGCAGAGGGCGGGCCAAATCAGCTGGGCCACAGGAGGAACTTCCTCAAGGTCCTGCTCCCTCTGGAATAACCCATACTGTCCACCCTCAAAAGAAGTCAAATGTTGGAGGATAACCATGCCTGCTTCTTCAAATATGGCATCTGACTGAAGATAAAACATCTCTCTATTCACAGAGATGAGGGGTTAATTTGAGACAGGTATCTGGGCCTAATCCTTACAAAGTAAGGAAATCCCAAAGTTTGATCAATTTCCACAAAGGAGGAGACATGGAGAGCAGACTGTAATCTTGATCTTAATCTTTCAAATCAGAATTTTACCAATAGCTAAACAAAAAGAATATTACCACCTTCTAAAGTGTCAATTTTATATAAATCTAAAGCCTCAACAACAAAAATCTAGACATTAAAGACAAATAAGATAAACAAGGTCCTACTCTAGAGCAGAGGGACGTATATATCCAATACCTTGCATTAAATATTAATGGAAAAAAATCTGAAAAAGTGATTCAGTTATGTATCACTTTGCTGTACACCAGAAACTAACACAGCCTTGTAAATCAACTATACTTCAATAAAAATAAATAAATTTAAAAGAACAAATACATGAGACACCTAAAGAAATAATCTACTTCTTTAAATCACATGACCAATTTGCACCCAAATTGTCATTTCCTATGTATAAGTGTTGGAGGTCTGCTACTCTTTTTTTTTTCCCCCCTTTTATTGTTTTTGCCATACAATGCCATGATATCACCATGGGTTTACATATGCTCCCCCTCCAGAACCCCCCTCCCTCCTCCCTCAGGTCTGCTACTCTTGATGAGTAACATTAGTCTATGCGGCTGTCAAGGCTAAAGAATGCTGTTATGAGTTGAACAGTGTTCCCCAACCCTCGAAAAAGCAAGAGAGTTTCAGAAAAACATCTATTTCTGCTTTATTGACTATGCCAAAGCTTTTGACTGTGTGGATCACAATAAACTGTGGAAAATTCTTAAAGAGATGGGCATACCAGACCATCTGACCTGTCTCTTGAGAAACCTGTATGCAAGGCAAGAAGCAACAATTAGAACTGGACATGGAACAACAGATGGGTTCCAAATAGGAAAAGGAGTATGTCAAGGCTGTATATTGTCACCCTGCTTATTTAACTTAGATGCAGAGTACATCATGAGAAACGCTGGGCTGGAGGAAGCACAAGCTGAAATCAAGATTGCCAGGGGAAATATCAATAACCTCAGATATGGAGATGACACCAACCTTATGGCAGAAAGTGAAGAGGAACTAAAAAGCCTCTTGATGAAAGTGAAAGAGGAGAGTGAAAAAACTGGCTTAAAGCCAACATTCAGAAAACTAAGATCATGGCATCTGGTCCCATCACCTCATGGCAGATAGATGGGGAAACAGTGGAAACAGTGGCTGACTTTATTTTTTTTGGGCTCCAAAATCACTGCAGATGGTGCTTGCAGCCATGAAATTAAAAGATGCTTACTCCTTGGAAGGAAAGTTATGACCAACCTAGATAGCATATTGAAAAGCAGAGATATTACTTTGCCAACAAAGGTCCATCTAGTCAAGGCTATGGTTTTTCCAGTAGTCACGTATGGATGTTGAGAGTTGGACGGTGAAGAAAGCTGAGCGCTGAAAAATTGATGCTTTTGAACTGTGGTGCTGGAGAAGACTCTTTGAGAGTCCCTTGGACTGCAAGAAGATCCAACCAGTCCATCCTAAAGGAGATCAGTCCTGGGTGTTTATTGGCCACCAAACTCCAATACTTTGGCCACCTCATTCGAAGAGCTGACTCACTGGAAAAGACCCTGGGAAGGATTGGGGGCAGGAGGAGAAGGGGACAACAGAGGATGAGATGGCTGGATGGCATCACCGACTCGATGGACATGGGTTTGGGTGGACTCCGGGAGTTGGTGATGGACAGGGAGGCCTGGCATGCTGCGATTCATGGGGTCGCAAAGAGTCGGACACAACTGAGCAACTGGACTGAGCTGAACTGAAGCCTGTGTACCTCAGAATGTGACCACAGTTGGAGAAAGAGTCTTTACAGAGATAACCAAGTTAAAATGAGGTGATTACATGTATACCCATGGCAGATTCATGTCAATGTATGGCAAAACCAACACGATAATGTAAAGAAAATTTTAAAAAATAAATTAAATTTTAAAAAATAAATAAAAACTAAAAAAAAAAAATGAGGTGATTAGAATGTGCCCTAATCCAATATGACTGGTGTCCTTTTAAAAAGGAGAATTTTTTAACAAAAGAGATACATACACAGAGAGAACTTTGTGCAAAGACTGGAGTTACGTTGCTAAAAGCCAAAGATTTACCAGATGCTAGAAGAAAGGCCTGGAAGACATCCTGCCCAAGGGTGCTCAGATGGAGAATGCCCCTGCCCTCAGATGTCTAGCCTGCAGACCTGAGAGACAACACACGTCTGTTGTTGAAGCACTTACTTTGTGCCACTTTGTTATGGCAGCCCTAGCAAACAGATGTCATGAAGGAAATTAGTAGCTCATGTTTACTGAGCACATACCAAGTGTTATTCTAAGCACGTCGCATCAAGAAACTCATTTAGTCGTTACAAAATCCACCCCAGGATCTAGATACTATAAATATACCCTTTCCACAGGTGAAGACACCAGGTCTCTAAGAGGATAAGAAACTTGCCCAACAGCAGACAGAGCCCCTAGTATGACCAATGGCTATAAGGAACTATGATTTATGGTAATTATTTTAGTAACAGTGGTAGTCACTAAGCCAAATACTATGTACTTCACAGATATAATATACACAACAATCGTCTAAAGTACATGTTCATTTTTGTTTCCAATACAAAGGAGAACCCTGAATCTCCAAGAGATATTCTTAAGATCTTAAAATTGCCCCACATCTCACAACCAAGAATGTGACAGTGAATCTAACTGCCAACTTGAGGAAATAAACAATGAAAATCCTTTTTTACTAACATTTTTAAGTACAAGTGAAAATTTTTAATGTCTGACCTTGCAATTCAATACTAGAAATCTACATCTGTAAATTCAAAATCCTTCAAGATCCCAGGAGAAAACGGGCCCTAGATCACAGCACCCCTTGTCTGTATATCCCTCCAACTGTTCAAGGGCTCTCTGCTCTCACCTGTGATCCCTTGACTTCTCTCTGACTTCCAGACACAGGAGAAGAAAAGATGTAAGGACTGAGATGCTGCTTTTCAAGTTGTTTTTTTTTAATGTGTATTTAATTTTTAAATTTTGATACAAACATCAGAAACTGTGAAAACATATAATACAGTGAGAAGTTTCCTTCCCACTCTGTCCTCTACCTGCCCAGTTCTGAGACATAACAGGTAACCAACATCACCAGTTTCTTGTTTCCTCTTCTAAAGTGATTTTTTATGCATACACAACTAGCCAATATAAAGTTTCTTTTCTCCATTTTTTTCAAAAAAAAAAAAAACCCACAAAACATATCATACACACTGCTCTGCATCTTGTTTTTATCAACTGTATATCTTGTAGATCTTTACATAGCCTTTTGAATCATTTTAATTGCATCCTCTTGTCTGTCAAGAATACTTTTTACTTGCATTCATTACACTTCAGTCTAGTACGCAAAGCACCAGCACACAAGGCTACCAGCAGTCCCTGAGAGGTACCTGAAATGACTGATGGTGGACCCATGTCACACCAAAGGCCTTGTGTCTCTTCGCTCCATCTCATCTTCACTTTTCTCCAACTTGCCCAATCCTCCTCCTCCCTGCTCTTCCATTTCACCCATGCCCTAACCCTGACAACTGGACCTGAAAACATCAATTATCACTGATACTGCTTAGTCATGGCTAGCACTGAAAGAGCTGCAGACCCCTGATAGAAAGAGAATGGGATAAATAATTTCCATGGGAACTAATTAACAAGAGTGCCTTCAATTGAGGAGTTTTTTGGGGAGTTATATTTCCTTTATGTTATTTATGTTTCCTTTGGTGCTTTGGTTCTTAAAAAGGGTAAACATTAGCACTATTTCCTACCAGCCTGGGAACATAAATAAATACACACTGGGGTCTAACGTTTGAGTAATGCCTACAGAACTAGAGTTCATTTTGAAATAAAATAATCAGAAATAAAGTGTAAGAATTATAGAAAACTAATATTTTGGCTCCAAAGTACTTATACATTTTAATTAACCCACTTTCTACTTAAAAATAAGTAACTGCAATCTGAAAACACATCGCTGAAACATTTTAAAGCTATTCACAACTGAAAAAAAGAATAAAGTTCTCTCTCCCTTTTTTATTTTCCGTCCTGCAAATTCAATGATATCCTGTTCTCCCCCGATAAGAAAGTGCTTTTTTCCCCCTGCCCAGCTCAAACACCACTGTTTTTAAGGGTTTTTTTTTTAAGTCATGAAGGGAGGAGGAAAATGTTAACAAATGAAAAATTTGTTCAGACTCAGAACAGGTTTTCAACTGATCAAAGGATTAAATTAAGGCAGTCACATAACTACATTCTTAAGTAGTAAACAGGTGGTAACTCAGTCTGGAGTACTGACTTCACTCTCTATTCCTATCATGCCAGAGGCCTTTGGTGCAACTTCAAGGATTACTGTAGAACTTATCCAGGTTCCAAGACTTAGAGATAAAATGTTATATGTAAAAAAGCAGGCCTCTGCGTATCTAATCCATTTTTAGAACCAAAATGACTATGAAATAAAAATCTAATATATTAATCCCCAGCTCCTTGGGTTTCTAGTTGTTCTTGAGTCATTAAGTTGTGTCTGACCCTTTGCGACTTCAGGGACTATACGTAGTCCACAAGGCTCCTCTGTTCATGGAATTTCCCAGTATTCTTATACTGGAGTGGGTTGCCACTTCCTTCTCCAGGGGATCTTCTTTACCCAGAGATGGAACCTGAGTCTCCTGCATTGGCAGGCGGATTCTTTACCACTGAGCTACTAGTGAAGCCCAGGGAACTAGTACCTGTTGATATCCCCCTGTCTGCTTCCTAAAGATAACAGAGGCCACCAGTTCCTGGCACTAAACACTCAATACCAAAGCGAAATATTCTTGTACAAGGTCCTCCGGTTCCTACGGGTTCAGGACTTCTGGCTGGGTTCCCCATGCAACGCCACCAACTCTACAGGGAGAATGGCTGGAAAAACTGAGTCCCTCTGACTTCCTTTACACTAATACAAGCACTCCTCAGCCAACAATAGCAGCTGGAACATAAATGAAGATGAGATCTCAGCCTACATTTACCTAAAGATTTCCCGCAATCCAAGTATTTAGTTTACACAGACTGCATTAATATCTGACATATTCACTGCATTAATTTGGAATTCCACAGGGCAGGTTAACAGACAATAATCTAACTACATTAGTATTTAGCTCTGAAGGAAGCAGCCTGTAGCATCCACCGAAGCTAGTGGGGGGCTTCTGTTACTCCTTATCTTTCCCCATCCTTCCTCCCATTTTCCTCCCTGCACGTATCTTAAGCTTTATCCTCTGTTTAGTCTTTCTTAATGGAGAGAGTTTTCTGGCCATTTATGTACAAGAAACTGGAACTTGCCAAGAGAAATGAGAACTACCACATCACCAAGAACTTTTTCATGTAAAGATCATGTTCTCACACTGCCCCCAAAGAGGTTTATCTTGTGAGATGAAACATGGCACAAAGTGCTACCTGTTGAGAAAAATAGTACAAGCTCACATGCAAAGGACTAGGGAATAGCAGGAAAACTCTCCCACAAAGTTCTACATATAAACAAACAGGTCTTAGAATGTTCTAAACATACTAAGTCAAGTTTCAGAGTAAATAAATGGCTAGTGACACATCTTCTGTAACACATGAATCAGCTACAGATTTGCAAGAGTGGGACACACCCTAGCACCTATGATAATACTAAAGGACCTGTTTGAAAGTGGACGCGGCTGTCTGAACTGCCAGTCCATCCTACTGAGACTGGAACAGAATTTTACAACCGTGTGGGAGTGTCACAATTTAAAGCTAAAAAATAAACACATCATTATCATGGAAGTTAATTTGAGAACTTCATTAATATTTTAACACCAATAATTAAGAACAGGAGCAATACAAAGGAGTAACCAATCAGTTCTAGGAGGCAAACGCAAGGGAAGGGAATGTCAGGTTAAGACGGCTGAAGAACGGCAAATTCAAGAACTAAAAAAACCTCAATTCTAAAAAACAAATAATAAAACGAGACCTTTATAATTAAAAAAAAAAAAAATCTTACCTTAAGAGACATCCAAGTAGCATTCATAGTGTCAGGAGTAGTTCAGGCAATAATACTCAGAAAGGAGCAAGAATGGAGTCTTAGTAATTCCCCAGCCACGAAGTATGAGCAGGTAGGAAAATTTTTTGTTTCAAGAAGGTATCTGAAAAAGAGAGGACTTTCATTTAGACTAAAAATAATCCCAAAATAAGCAAATAGTTTAAACTATCTGGACAGAGATTCAAAGTACTATTTGCATCACCATCTTAAAAAGATGTAGAAAATAACTGTTCCCTTTGGAAAAAGGACAAATGTGTGTGGTGTATGTTCCTCCATAGGTATGAAGAAATATATTTTTCCATAAAATTGGATTAAATGTGTAACACATATTTTAGATAATGTAAAATTGCTTATTAGATAGAATTCTCAGATAAAAAAATGATTGTCCAAGGTTACTTCATAAACACTATTAAAAAGTGAGTTTTTAATCTGATCACTAAAAAATGTCCTTGCCACATTTAGTTTTAATAAATTAAACTCTCTCTGATCATTTTGACTGTCCTAAATTTTCTTGAGTTTAAGTTGCAGAGCCCATTCTACGTGAAAAATAACAGCCACTCTTGACTGAAGTGCTACAAATAAAAGACCCTTCTTTCCTAGAAATCTTTACTAGCAGGCCAAACAACTTAATTTTGAGCCAAGTTTGTGTGCAGGTAGGAGGATGGATTAAATGACCTCTTGTAGGATTCGTGCTCTCGTCCTAGGCCTGAATGAAAATTCCAGCTTAACCAGTTACCGCTTCGCTTAAAATGGAGGCTTGCCCGATTAGGGACAAAAATAACAGCACCCACCTCTGTAAAATAAATTTAAAAAAATTCAAAGCCTATAGTACCTTCATTTTTAAGAAAAATTAAAAAATAAAAACCTCTAGAGTGGATTTGTTCTTGCTATGCGTTTGTCACTTCGGCGTCGAAGACTTGGCATCACTTTCCTTACGCTCGTCGGATTTTTTTTTTTTTTGGTGGGGGGAGGGTTGGGGGGAGTTTGACTTCTGACCCAAGTCCAGGGAGGGTTTAAGAGCCCCTCCATAATCCCCAACGCAAGAGCTAAGGGGCGACGAGAAAGGGGAGAGCCCGAGTTCCCACCCCTCCCCCCACCTGGACCCCAGTCCCAAACCGACCCCCCTTCCCGGAGTGAGGCGACTCCTTCTGCCCCAAACCCACTGTTAGGGAGGGGGCGAACGGGAGAGGGGGCTGAGGGCAGGGCGCCGGCGGCCGTTGCTCCGCTCGCTTCTGGAAGGGGGCGGCCCGCGGGATGCAGCTTCCCTTCCTCTCCGCGTCGGTCCGTCCCACCTCGGCTCGGCCTGGCGCCCCGGGCTGTGCTCGGCGCCCCCGGCCCCGGGCCCGGCCCAGCCCGCCCCCCGAGCACCAGGCCCCCGACCTCTCTGCCCGCAGCCCGAGGCCCAGGCCTGCGGGTGGGCGCGGGGCGAGGGTCCCTATGCCCCACACGCGCGTCCCCGCTCCCCCAGCCCAGTCGCTTCCAGGGCCCTCGGCGGCGCCCGCTCCCCGGGCCCGTCGGCCCCCCGCCTCCCGGCCGGGCCGCCCCCTCGGGCTCCCGCCGTTGGGGCCGCCTCCCCTTCCCCACCATCACCCCTACCGACTCGTGCCCCCACCCCCCGGGGCACCAGTGCCAACGGCGTCTCCCCCGGCCCCCGGACCTACCTGCACAGCTCAACCAAGCCTAGAAGTGGGGGCGGGGAATCTTCCGCCCTCCTCTATCTCTCATTGGCCCTTCCGGGGGACATTGGGGTCTCTATTGGCTGGTGGCGAATGTCCGTCAGAGCGGTGGGGCGGGACAGAAGGGGAGAGGGATGCTGGTGCCTTGGCGTCTCTGTCTCTGTGTATCTCGCTGTCTCTGTCTCGGAGCTTGGAAATGAGAGACATTTGGATGAGAGGACTGGAAATGGGCCTCAGGTGGCAGGAATAGAAATAGGAATCCTGGCAGAGCTTCCCGCAAGTCTGTCACTCCGAACCCTCTACCTAAGTCCTCTTTAGATCCTCTTCCCCATCACCCCCAACCCGGCCCCTCACCCTTGTAGGTTCTTCATCCAGGAAGCGATGTGAAGAAAACTCAAGGCCGGAAGGCCACAGAGGGAGATTTTATATATGTATATAAAATACACACATACAAATACTTATATAGAAAGTCAACCAGATATAAGGTCACAAGGGCCTGGAGAGGAAAGGACACACATCTCACAGACAAGGAAGGACTTGAGATATAGCCAAAATAAAAAATCAAAAATCACTCTAAGAGCTGGTAACGTGGTTTCCTTCTGGGAGGGGAGCTGAGGGGATCAGGTGTGAGGAAGACTTACATTTCACTATATATCCTTTTGTATCATTTGATTTTAAAGATTTCCATTTTTTCCATTTTTTTTTTAATTACGTGGCTTAAATTTTAAAATAATTATAAGGTGGAAAAGCCAGGGGACAGTTAAAATGGTAGTCCAGACAAAGGGACACCATGTAGATTTGGTGAGGAATTTTAGTTTTTAGTATGTTCATTTCCAGATACCAGGGGTAAAACCAAGAAATGTTCAGGGACAACTGGAGTTATGGAATTCAGGAGGGGGTGGATAATATAGGGAGTTGATAGAGTTTTTCACATAAATATGGCAATCAGTGACATGCTAAAGGATGAACTCTGCATAGAAATAGAAAAAGACAGCCTCAGTAAAGTAAGGAGTGTGAACAGAAACAGAAAGAGAGTCGGTGAGATAAGAAAAACAAATAGTGAAGAGGTAAGAAAGTTGAGGAAAGAAGGGTCTCTGGAAAAATAAAACAATAAAACTATGAGAACCTCACAGATGGTAAGACTCATTTCAGGGACCCTCTTTAGCCTCGTGCAATAAGAATGAGAGCTTGCTATCTATATACCTGAAACTAACAACATTGTAAATCAACTATACTTCAATTAAAAATTTTTTTAATTAAAAAACCAAGAGCAAAAGCTAAGAGAATACTAAAAAAGCAGAGTTCTTAACTTTTTCATACCATATACCCTTCTCAGAATGTTTTTAAATGTATAACAAATATACACAGAAATTCAAAGGAACAAGTTACGTTAAAATACAACTTTCAGAATATTTTTTAAAGTATAATGTAGGGACTTCCCTGGTGGTCTAGTGGCTTAAACTCTGAGCTCCCGATGCAGGCGGCCCAAGGTTCAATCCCTGACCAGGGAGCTAGAGCCCACATGCTGTAACTAAGACCCGGTGCAGCCAAATAAATAAATAAAAATAGCTTTAAAAAAAAAAAAGTATAATGTAGTAGTATATGTGCTTTATATTAAATCCATTAAATACTAAGATCTAGTGGCAAGCCTAAAGACCACCATAATTCTGAGTAAATGATTAAAAATAATATTTCAAGATATCCACAAAAACCATCATAAGAAAATACCTGTGATTTCTACTGGTGACAAGATCACAGGTACTACTAACACTACTTGATTTGTTATCTCCATTTATAGTCGAGGGAAATACTAATTTTCTGTTAGACTTTAGCAAAAATAAAGGTATATTACTTTTTTTTATCCAAGTTCGTGGATTTCCTAATCTATGGACTTCAGGTTAAGAAATCCAATTTGAAAGAAATCATCCTTTCTATCCTCCACACACCCACACAGGGATGTGACCCTGCTTCTCCCTTCCCCACCTTTGTGTGTCTCTTACCCTTCCCTACTTGCTCCAAGCACCCTCTAGTTCCCAGTCCAGCCTGAAGATGTCTGACACCTAAGAATAGGGGTGGTGAACAAGGGTTGCAGGAAAGATATACATATACACTTTGTCTGTCTTAAAAAAAAAGAGAGAGAAAGCTCTGAGGTATAATGTGGGTCCAAAAAGATGGGAAAATGGTATCATTCATTACCAAGAGGAAAAACAAATTATAAAAAGAAAACATCTTTTTATCAATTAAGAAATAATTTTTGAATTTATTAATATTGTTCAGGTCAACCCTAGAAAACATCTGCAATTCAGTATCTTATTCGATAATTCTGTAAAATGAGGCAAAAAACAGCACCTAACTCCTAGGGGTTTCGTGAGGATTAACTTAGTTAATACATATAAAGAGTTGAAAATAGTGCCTGACACAGGCTAAACACTCAATTTCAAACTATCTTTATTATTATATTTGATGTCTTATTTTCCAAAACATTCATGAAAATTTCTGTTAAGATTATTTGTATTAATGACTTACATAATAGCAAATTAAGAGTAATAAGGAGGTTAGCACAGACTCTTGTTTTTCATTAAATGCTGCAAAGTTAGAATACTCCACTTTATTCAGTTACATTTTCATCCCTCTAGGGGAAAATAGCCTCAGTGCCTCTTTAAAAGGATTGTAAACTTGGGGGAAAAAGGTCTGGCAACTCATATTACAAAGGACTAATTTCCATAATACTGTTTATAAAGACTTCCTACAAATGGATAAATAAAGCCTAACAATCCTTATACACTGCTGGTAGGAGTGTAAACTGGTACAGCAACTTTGGAAAAGACTTTGATATAATCTAATAAAAGTTAAGATATACATACTCTATGGGAACAGTTCAGCTACTACATGCATATTTAGGAAATGCAGAATTTTAAGGGTCAGGATGACTGTACAAGAATATTCATAGCAGCGTTGTTCCTCAGTGACCCAGAGAAAGGAAACATCCCAAATGTCTACCAGGCATAAAATGACTAAATTGCAATATATCTGTACAATGAAAACTAATAAATAATGGTTATATTCAACAACATGAATAATTTTTTACAAAGGTAACATTGAACACACAAAGAAGCAAGATGCAACATATATATATATATACATATAGTATTACTCCATTTATATCAAGTTTAAAAGCAGGCAAAACTAAACTATATTCTTTAGGGATACATAGATAGGAGGTAAAATAAAGAAAAAGAAGGAAATAAACACAGAAGTCAAGAGAGCAAGTAAGGGGCAGAAGGAATTTTTTTGACTGGGAGTAGGGGGTTGTTTTTTGGGGATGGTAGTGTCCTTTTTGATCAGGTGATGGATACACAAGTATTTGCTCTATAACTATTTATTTAACGGTACTCCCAAACTTATATATATATATATATATATTTTTTTTTCCTGATTGCATGTTATATTTCACAAAGGAAACGTCAAGAGGGAAGGGCCATATGTATACCTATGGCTGATTCATGTTGATGTTTGGCAGAAACCAACACAATTCTGTAAAGCAATTATCCTTCAGTTAAAGAAAAAAAAATTTTTTTAAATCTCTGTAGAAAAAAAATGGATAAAGAATATGACAGAAATTTCACAAAAAGGAAAATAAAAACGGCTCTTAAATAAATGAAAAGATGCTCAACTTTATGAAAAGACAGAAAAACTCCACTCAGGTAATCCCTAGCAGTCCAATGGTTAGGATGCCAAGCTTTCACTGCAGGGGCCCAGGTTCGGTCCCTGGGTGGGGAACTAAGATCCCACAAGCCACATGGCGTGGCTGAAAAAACAAAACAAAAAATACTCCACTGAGACACAAACAGGTCATGATGATAACGCTAACACATTGTGTTAGCAATGGAGAAGAGAAATACATTTTTTGTGTCACTGGAGAAAATATAAGTTGTTCCAGTGTCTATGGAGAGCAATTAGGTAATAGCCATCAAAATTATAAATGCAAATAATCTTTAATTTAGCAATTCCATCCCTAGGAATTCATTCATTCCTCAAATATTTATTGAGCACCTACTATGTGGCAGGCACTGTTTCATGCTCTAGAATTCATCTTCTCCATTCTGTGAAAAAGTCTGGGAACATAGGGCTGCTTATTATTTTTTAATATTTGTTTACTTATTTATTTTTTGACTGCACTGGATCTTATTTGCATCACGTGGGATCTTTCATTGCTGCGTACAGACTCTGTAATTGTGGGGTGCAGGCTCAGTAGTTGCAGCATATGGGCTATCTAGTTGCTCTGTGGCACATGGGATCTTAGTTCCCTGGCCAGGGATCAAACCCACGTCCCCTGTCTCACATGGAGGGTTCTTAACCACTAGACCACCAGGGAAGACCCAGGGGCTGTTTATTATTACTGTGGAATTGCTCATGAGAAAGAAGGCTTGCATCTCAATGAGATAATTAAGATTATGTCAGAACACATTAAACAAAATGAAAAAAGTATAACAAACATTTCCCTACTTACACATTTTTAGATAATCTGCATATACATGGTTATTGGTCTGTTTATTTTCGAAACACTGTTTATAATAGAAAGATGCGGAGAATAAAACTTAAATGCACGTCATTATAGGAGTGGTTGAATAAATTATGACTGCATCTGCTTCATCACCAGGGCTATCTTCAGAGGCATGTGACCTGTGTGGTCACACAGGGCTGCACACTCAAAAGGGCCCCATGCTTTGCTGTTGCCTCTTGAAGTTCTAAACAATTTCGCTTCTGAACTTGAGTTTTGTAAGTGAAGTCTGATGCGGCAATAAAGCCAATACACAAGCAGAGGAGCTCAGAGCATTTGGGTGTCACAATTCCTTGTCACCTCACTCACAAATAGTATCTGTGATGTTCTATGAGCACAGAATTCTGGAGAGCTTGCGATACGTGGGACATTCGGCCAAGAGTACAAGGTATACAAGATAAGTGTGTTACATGTACGACTGAATAAGCCCTGAGCTGTGACTGAATAATCCTTGAGAGGCCATGCTTTCCATTTGACCTAGAACTTGCTCTGAAGCCAGTAAGCAGATAGTGGTTTTCTTTTATAAGCTTTTTCTTTTGGCCACACATGTGGAATCTTAGTTCCCCAACTAGTGATCAAACCTGCACCCTCTGCATTGGAACTAGACCACCAGGGAAGTCCCAACAGTGGTTTTCTAAGAAACATGGAGGATCAAAGAACCACATCATATAATTTCTTACTTGTGTTACTTCTCCATATTAGCCACTTACGCTAAAAGTGATGACATAGAAGGAAGTGACAGAAAAGGCAACCCAGAGTTCCTTTTCCTTTTGCTCTTTCCTTACTTATTAGGAAGCTGAAAGTTAAGTGTTGGTAGAAGGTGCATGTATCAAAAAGTGAGATAAAAACATTTGAGTTCATTTATCCAGAGTTTCCCATTGTTCTGGTATGAACAAAATGCAGTGTGCAAGTACAAGCTACAGAATACAAATTGTATGATTTTGGTGATTCGACATCCATGTTAAATGCTCTTTAAAACTGGCATTGCACAATGTGAGACGGTAAATTTCGTAAAACAATTTAAATTTTTCAGTTTTCTTTACTTAGATGACAATGAACAGCAAATAAAAAGCAGAATGGCAAGCCAAGATAGAGACTATGAAAGAAAGAGAAAAGCTGTATCTGTTGGTAACTTTAATGGTATTTTCTCCTCTGCTTTCTGAATAAGGGACTCACATTTTCATTTTGCACCTGGCCTCTCAAATTAGATAGCTTGTCTTGGTCATCATTTAAGAATTTTGAGACATTGGGCAAGTTATTTAAACACTCACTGTCTCAGTTTTTCATCTCTGCAAAATGGGAAGAATATTCATACCTAGCTCATAATATTGTTGAGAGTATTAAATGCTAATATAAATAAAACTCCTAGAGTTTAGCTCCTATATATTTCTGGACTTCCATGGTGACTCAGATGGTAAAGAATTTGCCTGCAATACAGGAGACCTGGGTTTGATCCCTGGGTTGGGAAGATCCCCTGGAGAAGGGAATGGCTACGTACTCTGGTATTCCTGCCTGGAGAAGTCCATGGGGTCACAAAGAGTCAGACACGACTGAGCCACTAACACTATATATTTAATATTATCATTAGTGCTGTGTTGCTATTATCAAATAGACAATAGAAGAGTATCCAGCCATTAAAGAAGAAAGAGGGAGTCTTTCACATACTACACATACATAAATATATGAGAGTGATTGCCAAAATATAGTAAGTGAAAAAATAAAACAGATAATATGTCAAACAATGTCTCTGACATGCTTCCATTTATTTAAGGAAGGAAAGAAAAAAATGTCTTACGTATGTACTTTAAGAGTGAAAATTAAGTCTCTCAGACATGTCCAACTCTTTGCAATCCCATCCATGGACTGTAGCCTGCCAGGCTGCTCTGTCCCTGGGATTCTCCAGGCAAGAATACTGGAGTGGGTTGTCATTTCCTTCTCCAGGGGATCTTCCCAACCCAGGGACCAAACCCAGGTCTCCTGCATTGTAGGCAAACTCTTCACCAACTGAACCACCTAGGAAGTCACATATATACTTGCATACACTTAAAACATGTTTCTGGGAGAAGTTATGACCTCTTAAATAATACTGGTTGTTTTCAAGGAGGGGAAACAAGCAACTGGAAGATGAAGTGAGAGGGGAATTTTTCTCTCTTCAAACTTTTGAACCACGTTGAAATTTCTTTTATCAAAAAAAGAAATTAAATATTTTAAACATCTTCTACATTTTCTTTTACACAATGCACTGCCACGCACAGAAGCCTAAATAAATAATTGTTGGCCAAGGATATTTCTTTAAAATTTACAAGGGGTAAGATCAGTTTTAAGTTCTTTTTTCTCAATCAGACGCACAGGTGTCTGATGTGACCATTCCAAAGAAATGACAGTAACTACGGTAGCTAAAATAAACGTGGACTTGTTTGTTTCCATTCATAGACCCCTGTGTGGTACTTTACAGAGAAACTAGAGAAAATCTTGGTGATTAGACAGACCAGGTGAGGTTAAGGAGCATGTGTTAGTCCCAAATGGGCTTGGTTGGTGATAGAAGGCAGGAGGAGAAGGGGGCGACAGAGGATGAGATGGTTGGATGGCATCATCGACTCAATGGACATGAGTTTGAGCAAACTCCGGGAGACAGTGAAGGACCAAAAAGACCAGCATGCTGCAGTCCACGGGGTTGCCAAGAGTGGGACATGACTAAGTGACTGAACAACAATAACCACGAGGCAAGTGCCATACTGGAATGGCAGCCATGAACAGGAAAACCGAATCCCATCTACATCAAGTAATCACAACAGACTGTGATGATAGAGTAATGGAGGCTCCTGTGGCCACGGGTGCACATATTAGGAGGGGAAGCAAACTCTGTTCCCCAGTGTTTCTTTGTTTTGGCTATAGCATGTGGGAATGTAGTTCCACAACCAGGGATCGAACCCCTGCCTGCTGCAATGGAAGCTCAGTCTCAACCACAGGGCCACCAGGGAAGTCCCCCCTCCCCTGTTTTTACTTATTGCTGCAACAATTGTGGTGAGATCTTATAATAACAACTTGCGTGTTCTAGTCAAAGATGATGCACCCAAACCATTTTCCAAAAGACCTGTCCTTTGAGTTTGGGTGATTTGTTTACCTACACCTATAGGTCATATGTGCACAGTCAGCCTGTGAAGATTAGAGGTGGGGATGTAATTTGGGGCCATGTAACTCACGAACAGTAAGTATCAGTAACAGAGGTTTTAGTGTATAAGATCTTAAGCAAATATTTAATGACTCTGTCTCTCAGATTTCTCAATAATAATACCTACCTCCTAGGGTCATTGTGAATATTAACCCAGGTAAAGTCTTGCACAGAGTAGATGCTCAATAAAGTAAGAGAGGACCAGAAAAACACCTATTTCTGCTTTATTGACTATGCAAAAGCCCTTGACTGTGTGGATCACAATAAACTGTGGAAAATTCTTCAAGAGATAGGAATATCAGACCACCTGACCTGCCTCTTGAGAAACCAGTATGCAGGTCAAGAAGCAACAGTTAGAACTGGACATGGAACAACAAACAGATGTGTTCCAAATAGGAAAAGGAATACGTCAAAGCTGTATATTGTCACCCTGCTTATTTAACTTAGATGCAGAGTACATCATGAGAAACGCTGGGCTGGAGGAAGCACAAGCTGGAATCAAGATTGCCAGGAGAAATATCAATAACCTCAGATATGCAGATGAACCACCCTTATGGCAGAAAGTGAAGAACTACAGAGCCTCTTGATGAAAGTGAAAGAGGAGAGTGACACTATGGAAAACAGTGTGGACGTTCCTTAAAAAACTGCAAACAGACCTGCCATATGACCCAGCAATCCCACTGCTGGGCATATACACCGAGGAAACCAGAATTGAAAGAGCCACGTGTACCCCAATGTTTATCGCTGCTTTGTTTACAATAGCCAGGACATGGAAGCAACCTAGATGCCCACCAACTGACGAATGGATAAGAAAGCTGTGGTACATATACACAATGGAATATTACTCAGCATTAAAAAAAATTCATTTGAATCAGTTCTACTCAGATGGACGAAACTGGAGCCCATTATCCAGAGTGAAGTAAGCCAGAAGCAAAATCAACAATACAGTATATTAACGCATATATATGGAATTTAGAAAGACGGTAATGAGAACCCAGCATGCAAGACAGCAAAAGGAACACAGATGTATAGAATAGACTTGTGGACTCTGTGGATGAGGGCAAGGGTGGGATGATATGGGAGAATGGCATTGAAACATGTTAATTACCATATGTCTAATCAATCGCCAGCCCAGGATTGATGCTCGGGTCTGGTGCAACGAGGTTTCCCGGGGGGAGGGAGGAGGGAGGGGGGTCCTGGAGGGGGAGCATATGTAAACCCATGGTGATATCATGCCATTGTATGGCAAAACTAATAAAAAAGAAAAAAAAGAAAGAGGAGAGTGAAAAAGTTGGCTTAAAACTCAACATTCAGAAAACTAAGATCATGGCATCTGGTCCCATCACTTCATGGCAGATAGATGGGGAAACAGTGGAAACAGTGGCTGACTTTATTTTTCTGGGTTCCAAAATCACTGCAGATGGTGATTGCAGCCATGAAATTAAAAGATGCTTGCTCCTTGGAAAAAAAGTTATGACCAACCTAGATAGCATATTAAAAAGCAGAGACATTACTTTGCCAACAAAGGTCCGTCTAGTCAAGGCTATGTTTTTTCCAGTGGTCATGTATGGATGTGAGGGTTAGACTATAAAGAAAGCTGAGCATCAAAGAATTGATGCTTTTGAACTGTGGTGTTGGAGAAGACTCTTGAGAGTCCCTTGGACTACAAGAAGATCCAACCAGTCCATCTTAAAAGAGATCAGTCCTGGGTGTTCATTGGAAGGACTGATGTTGAAACTGAAACTCCAATACTTTGGCCACCTGATGCAAAGAGGTGACTTATTGGAAAAGACCCTGATGGTGGGAAAGATTGAGGGCAGGAGAAGGGGATGACAGAGGATGAGATGACTGGATGGCATCATTGACTCGATGGACATGGGTTTGGATGAACTCCGGGAGTTGGTGATGGACAGGGAGGCCTGGTGTGCTATGGTTCATGGGGTCACAAAGAGTTGGACACGACTGAGCGACTGAACTGAATTAAGTGATGCTATCGTTGTTATTGTTCAGTCCTTAGGACTCTGGCCTTCTGGATTAAAATATGAGAAGAGATGAGATCCTGAGTTGTATGCACTGCTCTCATACCCATTCATTGATATTGATTTTCTTCACAATATCACTGTATATCAGTTCCTTTCCTTCCCACTGTCATCAACTTACTTAAGAGATCACTGGGCAGTGATATTCAGGAGGGCTGGAATAAAATGCTAGTAGGTATATGTTAACTCTATTTATTCCTAAGTAATAGCACAGGACACTGGTTCTCCCTCATGAATCTCAGTAGCTGAATGCTCTCTGCTTTTAGCAATTAAGTTCCTGTTCCTCTCAAACTCAAGTCATTAAGAAAATAGCTATTGAGCACCTGGCAAGACCCTAAAGATGCGATGATGATTAAGGTGATGCCTTTGCCTTCAAAGTTTACTTGGCAGTGGGGAAGACAGAAAAAAACAGACAAAAGCCTTATGATTGAATAAAGGCTGAGACAGAGGAAAGCATCTGGGGGAGGTAGGGGAAGGGGAGAAGCACCGGCGGGGAACAGCACAGTGGGAGCAAAGCCCACAAATGAGAGACAGCAACCACTTTCCAGAAATTGATAGTTCAGTATGGCTGAAGCATGGAGTCCAAGAGAGAAATCCCAAAGACACTAATTAATCTGAAATAGTGGTCTCAAAACTCCGTATTCATTGAATCCACTCTTGTTAAAACAGCCTCCTGGACTCCATCCCTGGAGATTCTGAGTTAGTGGATAGGAGTGACCAGCGTGGTCAGTCTGAAAGCCACATTCTGAGAACCACTGATCTGGAGAAGACATGGTCAATCTGCAGATAGCGGGATAGCATTGAACATTTATTGAGAGGTGTTTACTTCACCCTTGGGTGCGTGGAGAACTTTTTTAAAAATTTATTTTATTGAAATATAGTTGATTTACAATGTTGTGTTGATTTCTGATGTACAGCAAAGTGATTCCGTTGCACACATGTGTTAGTGTGTGTGTGCTTAGTCGTGTCCAACTCTTTGCAACCCCATGTACTGTAGCCCACCAGCTTCCTCTGTCTGTGGGATTTTCCAGGCAAGAATATTGGAGTGGGTGCCATTTCTTCCTCTAGGGGATCTTCCTGACCCACAGATCGAAACTGCATCTCCTGTGTCTACTGCATTGGCAGGAGGATTCTTTATCACTGAGCCACATATTTACATATGTGTTTATTATTTAGATATAATACATACATTAAAGTGAAGATATATATAAATATATACCTAGATTTATATATAAATTCTTTTTCAAAAATATGGAATCTTTTGCAAATTTGCATGTTATCCTTGTGCAGGAGCCCACATGGAGAGCTTTTGAGGAGTTTAAGCTTGTAAGATATATAGTCACATTTATATTTTTAGAAAAATCACTCTGGATGCCATTTGAAAAATTGTTCAGAGAGGCAAGGCTGGAATCCCAGGAGAATAGTTCAGAGGCTGCTGCAGAAACCCCCTGAGAAATCACAAGGACTGGAAATAAAATAATGTCTAATTTGTCCTGGATTGTCATTTGACCTGGGTGGCAGAAGCTAATCCATTTGTCTTTAAATGTTTTTGGCTAACATCTCCTGGATAGCTGCTTCCATTTTGGGAGAGTTCTGAGTTAGAGAAATGAAGGCAAGCCCTTTGAGCTAGTCCTTTAGCAAGTCACTGGGCAATAAAAACAGACAACCAAACGGAGCTACAGATGTCGGAAATAACCTTATGGTTACTGGGGCGGGGAGCGAGGGGACGAAGGAGGGAGGGATAAATTGGAAGACTGGGATTAACATATACACACTACTATATGTAAAATAGGTAACTAATAAAGACCTATTACATAGCACAGGGAACTCTATTCAATACCCTATATGGGAAAAATCCAAAATAAAAAAAGTGGTTATATGTTTATGTATAACTGAATCATTTTGCTGTATAGTAGAAAGTAACACAACATTGTAAATTGACTATACTACAACAAAAATTAGAAAACAAACAACCACAGTTCATATATATATATATATAATTTTTAAAAACCAATTTTCTATTTATCTATTTTTTGACCTTACAACACAGCACGTGGGGTGTGAGTTCCCCGACCAGGGATTGACCCCACACCCCATGTAATGGAAGTGTGGAATCTTTTTTTTTAATTGGACTTAAAAAAAAATTATATATTTGTTTGGTTGTTGGACTGTGGCCTGTGGGATCTAGTTCCCTGACCAGGGATCAAACCCAGGTCTCCTGCACTGGGAGTATGGAGTCTTAACCACCGGACCACCAGGGCAGTCCCACAACCACAGTTCTTTGAGAAAAAGTTTCATTCTTCTCACTTTGGCACTAGGAACCTATACTGGGAATGCAAGCTATTGTTTTCCAGACCAATGCTGAGCTGGAGAGAGAAAGACAGGACTAGAGTAAGTTGAAATACCACAAAACTCTCTTACCAAGATCCCTCTGTTTTTTTCTTGATTACTCAACTGCCATCTTTGCTGATATTTTGTAGTTTTCAGTAAATACATCTAAAACTTCTTTGGTTAAATTTATTTCCTAAGGTTTGTTGTTGTTTGCTGCTACTGTAAATGAAATTGTTTTCTTAATTTCATTTCCAGGTTTTCATTGCTAGTGCATAGAAACAGAATTGATTTTTGTATATGGATCTGATATCCTATCACCCTGGCTAAGCTTGTTTATTGGTTCTAGTAGTTCTAGGATTTCCTCCATGTCATCTGCAAATAAAGATAATTTTACTTCCTTTCCAACTTGGATGCCTTTTCATTCTCTTTCACGTCAATTGCCCTGACTAGGAATTCCAGTACAATATAGAACAGAAGTGCCAAGAGTAGGCAGCTTTGTTTTGTACCTGGATTTAATCACAATTGTGTGATCAATCACCTAGAGCCAGACATCCTGAAATGTGAAGTTAAGTCGGCCTTAGGAAGCATCACTATGAACAAAGCTAGTGGAGGTGATGGAATTTCAGTTGAGCTATTTCAGATCGTGAAAGATGACGCTGTGAAAGTGTTGCACTCAATATGTCAGCAAATATGAAAAACTCAGTAGTGGCCACATGACTGGAAAAGGTCAGTTTTCATTCCAATCCCAAAGAAAGGCAACACCAAAAAATGCTCAAACTGCCGCACAATTGCACTCATCTCACACGATAGTAAAGTAATGCTCAAAATTCTTCAAGCCAGGCTTCAGCAATATGTGAACCGTGAACTTCCAGATGTTCAAGATGGTTTTAGAAAAGGCAGAGGAACCAGAGATCAAATTGCCAACATCCGCTGAATCATCGAAAAAGCAAGAGAGTTCCAGAAAAACATCTATTTCTGCTTTATTGACCATGCCAAAGCCTTTGACTGTGTGAATCACAATAAACTGTGGAAAATTCTTCAAGAGATGGGAATACCATACCATCTGACTGCCTCTTGAAAAACCGGTATGCAGGTCAAGAAGCAACAGTTAGAACTGGACATGGAACAACAAACAGATGTGTTCCAAATAGGAAAAGGAATACATCAAGGCTGTATATTGTCACCCTGCTTATTTAACTTCGATGCAGAGTATATCACGAGAAACGCTGGGCTGGAGAAAGCACAAGCTGGAATCAAGATTGCCAGGAGAAATATCAATAACCTCAGATATGCAGATGACACCACCCTTATGGCAGAAAGTGAAGAATTATAGAGCCTCTTGATGAAAGTGAAAGAGGAGAGTGAAAAAGTTGGCTTAAAGCTCAACATTCAGAAAACTAAGATCATGGCATCTGGTCCCATCACTTCATGGAAGATAGATGGGGAAACAGTGGAAACAGTGGCTGACTTTATTTTTCTGGGTTCCAAAATCACTGCAGATGGTGATTGCAGCCATGAAATTAAAAGATGCTTGCTCCTTGGAAAAAAAGTTATGACCAACCTAGACAGCATACTAAAAAGCAGAGACATTACTTTGCCACCAAAGGTCTGTCTAGTCAAGGCTATAGTTTTTCCAGTGGTCATATGTGGATGTGAGAGTTGGACTATAAAGAAAGCTGAGCACAGAAGAATAGATGCTTTTGAACTATGGTGTTGGAGAAGACTCTTGAGAGTCCCTTGGACTGCAAGGAGATCCAACCAGTCCATCCTAAAGGAGATCAGTCCTGGGTGTTCATTGGAAGGACTGATGTTGAAACTGAAACTCCAATACTTTGGCCACCTGATACGAAGTGGTGACTTCCCCCTGTTGATGGGGAAGATTGAGGGCAGGAGGAGAAGGGGATGACAGAGGATGAGATGGCTGGATGGCATCATCGACTTGATGGCCATGGGTTTGGGTGGACTCTGGGATTTGGTGATGGACAGGGAGGCCTGGCTTGCTGAGGTTCATGGGGTGGCAAAGAGTCGGACACAACTGAGTGACTGAACTGAACTTAGAAGAAAAATGTTTAGTCTTTCACCACGAAGTATGCTGTTAGCTGTGTTTTTATTAGATGCTCCTTACTGAGTTGACAATTTTCTTCTACTCAGATATTGTTGAGTGTATATGATTTTGTTTCATGTATTTATTCTAAAATATTTTATGCATCTAAAATGTTAGTTTAAGAAGAGGTTCATAGGCCTAGTGAGATTGTCAAAGCATTCCATGGCACAGTTATTATTAAGGGTCTCTGCTATTTGGCAACATCTTCCGTGTTTGAGTGACAACTATAGACCAGGCTTATACTTCTCTAGTTTGTCACAGACCTTATTACCCCCTAGAACATCTAAAAAAATTTTTTTTTAATTTTATTTCTTTACTTTTGGCTGTGCTGAGTATTGTATGCTGTCTTTCTCTAGTTGTGGTGTACAGCCTTCTCATTGTGTGACTTCTCTTGCTTGCTGCAGAGCACCAGCTCTAGAAGTATGGGCTTTAGTAGTTGCGGCTCTGAGGGCTCTAGATGCAAGCTCAGTAGTTGCCTCGAGGCATGTGGGTTCTTTCTGGATCAGGGATCAAATCTGTGTCTGCTGCATTAGCAGGCAGATTCTTAACCTCTGGACCACCAGGAAATTCCCCTGCAACATCTTTAATACCTAGGTGCTATGGATAGAATTGCATCTGTCCAAGATTCATGGGGAAGCCCCAACCCCCATGGTGACTGCATTTGAAGACAAGAGTCTCTTTGGAAATAATTAAGGTTAAGTGAAGTCATAAAGGTAGGTCCCTGATCCCATAGGTTTAGAGTCCTTATAAGGAGAAACACCAGAGGGCACACTCTCTGTCTCTCCCTCTCTTTCTTCATTTCCCTTCCCCTGCCTCATGAGGACATAGCAGGAAGGTAACATTTACAAGCCAGGGAGAGAGTCGTCACCTTATACAAAACATATCAGAATCTTGATCTTGGATTTTCCAGCCTCCAGAACTGACAGTAAATAAGCTTCTGTTGTTTAAGCCACCCAGCCTATGATATTTGACATGGTAGCCTAAGCAGATTAAGACACTGGGTCTGTATCACTTGATTTTTTGAGGCCTTCTAGTTTGTGACACCACTCCACAACTCCACCCAGATTAAATGATCTTAAAGCCAAGATCCAAGATTAGTTAGGAAGGAAGCAAATTCAAGATGGGTTTTAAAAAAAATTAATAGGATTTTGCCTCTAGACATGGAAGAACTGAGGAAATGGAAGAAAGCTGGAAGGGGTTAAGGTTCCAAATCAGAGAACTGAATCCTAGAGTGGAACTTTGAGATGAAGCAGTTCCACAGCTGGGGAAGCTCCCTTTCTCTGTCATAGGTGGAAGCTGCTATAGATTCAAAGGTGATTCAAGTTGAAGAAAGGGAGGGAAGATAAGGCATATGTGCTTAAGCTAGCTGGGCTGATGGAAAGAAAGATACAAGTCTATGTGTCCAAACCATAAGTTAACACAGAGGAATGGCTGGAAGGTTACTGAATGATGAGTTGAGATGGAGAACAGGGTCTCCTGGCTGGATGACATGAACTTCAAAAGGAAGAGATTATACCATGAAGATGGAATAGAAAAGGAGGGGAAGCTATGAGAATTCTAGCTCCCTTCAGTATTGTTTCCATACACACAAACCTCATAATCTAATAAATAGTGTCCCCTAAAGCAAGGACAACGTCTGTCTTGCTTTCTAACTATTGTGCTGGAGAAAATTCTTGAGAGTCCCTTGGACTGAAAGGAGATCAAAGCAGTCAATCCTAATGGAAATCAGTCCTGAATAACCATTGGAAGGACTGCTGCTGAAGCTGAAGCTTCAATACTTTGGCCACCTGATGTGAAGAGCCGACTCTTTGGAAAAGACCCTGATTCTGTGAAACATTGAAGGCAGGAACAGAAGGAATGACAGAGGATGAGATAGTTGATGGCATCACCGACTTGATGGACATTAGTTTGAGCAAGCTCCAGGAGTTGGTAATGCACATTGAAGCCTGGTGTGCCGCAGTCCATGGGGTCATAGGGTCGGACACGACTGAGTGACTGAGAGGAGGACTAATCTAAGAGACTTGGTGGAGTTTGCAGGAAGATGTAGTTTGCTAGAAGCTGAACAAGGCAATGTAACAAGGGTTTTTTTTTTTTTAATCTCAGCTGAGCTTGACCCAGGTTTGCTTTTTGTTACAGCTATTCAGCTGCTCAGCCGTGTCTCTTTGCAACACCATGGATGGCAGCATGCCAGGTTACCCTATCCTTCACCATCTCCCAGAGTTTGCTCAAATTCATGTCCATTGAGTCAGTGATGCTGCCCCCACCTTGTAAAGATAATGGATACTTCTGACATTGCAGTTGTCTTTTACTTTTTTGGTCTCTTGGGTAACCATGACTTTAATTCTCTCACATCTGGCTCTAGGTTAACTCTCTAGATGAACTATAAGCTGACTAACCTAATTAATCTAATTATCAATCCACCAAAATATTTTTAAATGAAATATATTTGACTAATAACATTTAGATTAGTCATAATATTATAAACAAATTCATTTTATCAAATTGATAAATTAAAACATACTAATTTTATAAATTAAAGATATGTGCTATAATTTTCTTTCCCTCTACACACATAAGCATTTTTTTCAGAACTGTTCCAGAACAAATTGCAGATATAATGTCCCTTTACCCCTAAATAGTTGTTTTTCCTATAAATAAGCCTATTCTCTTCTATCAAAGGAGTTATTTTTTTAAAAATCAATAAATTAATAGATATTAATAAATTAATATTAATAAATTTTAACAGATTAAAAATCTGTTGACCTTATACAAATTTTGCCACTGTCTCATGAATGTGCTTTATAAGGAAAAAAAAAAGCAAAAACAAAAAATCTTCTGGACCAGGATCCAGTCCAGCATCACACATTGCGTTTCCTTATCAATTTAGTCTCCATTAATCTAGAAGAATTCTTTAGTCTGTCTTTATCTTTCACAACCTTGACACTTTTGAAGATTATGTGTTACTTACTATGTACAGTGTCCCTCAGAATGAGTTTGTTTGCTATTTCCTCATAACTGCATTCAGGTAATGCATTTTTGGCAGAAATGTCATATCCAGAAATGATGCTGTCAGGAAGCACAGGGTATCTACACGTCCCATCACTGATGTTATTTTTTTTTTTTTTTGCCACACTGTGTAGCTTGAGGAATCTTAGTTTCCCCACCAGGAATTGAACCTAGTTCTCCTGCAGTGAAAGCACATGGTCTTAACCACAGAACCGCCAGGGAAGTCCAACTGATACTAATTTTGATCACATGGTTAAGGTGACATCTGCCAAAATTCTCCACTCTAAAGCTGTTAACTTTGAGGGAAAAACAATTTGTTTAGTGGGAAGGGACTTTGAGACTATGTACGTAGCCTGTTTCTCATCAGACTTCTGCCTGTTAGTTTTAGCATTCATTTATCATTCTGGCCCCAAACAATTATCATTGTGGTGGTTGCCAAGCAGTGATATGTATTGTAATGTTTCTTACTTCAATGTTTGTAAAATTCATCTATATTTGTGTGTTTAATTCTAGTTTATACCATTTCATTGTTTGAATTATATCATCATTTATTTATAATTTTATTGGTGATAAGACATTTGGGATGTTTATCAATCAGTTCTGTCGCTCAGTCATGTCTGACTCTGAGACCGCCAGGCCTCCCTGTCCATCACTAACTCCCAGAATTAACTCAAACTCATGTCCATAGAGTCAGTGATGCCATCCAACCATCTCATCCTCTGTCGTCCCCTTCTTCTCTTGCCTTCCTTCTTTCCCAGCATCAGGGTCTTTTCAAATGAGTCAGCTCTTTGCATCACGTGGCCAAAGTACTGGAGTTTCAGCTTCAACATCAGTCCTCCCAATGAATATTCAGGACTGATTTCCTTTAGGTTGGCTGGCTCTCTTTGCAGTCCAAGGGACTCTCAAGAGTTTTCTCCAACACCATAGTTGAAAAGTATCAGCTCTTCGGTGCTCAGCTTTCTTTATAGTCCAATTCTCACATCCATACATGACCATTGGAAAAACCATAGCCTTGATTAAACGGACCTTTGTTGGCAAAGTAATGTCTCTGCTTTTTAATATGCGATAGGTTGGTCATAACTTTCCTTCCAAGGAATAAGTGTCTTTTAATTTCATGGCTGCAGTTACCATCTGCAGGGATTTTGGAGCGCCCCCCCCCCCAAAAAAAAAGTCTGCCACTGTTTCCACTGTTTCTCCATCTATTTGCCATGAAGTGATGGGACTGGATGCCATGATTTTTGTTTTCTGAATGTTGAGCTTTAAGCCAACTTTTTCACTCTTCTCTTTCACTTTCATCAAGAGACTCTTTAGTTCCTCTTCACTTTCTGCCACAGGGGTGGTGTCATCTGCATATCTGAGGTTATTGATATTTCTCTGGCAATCTTGATTCCAGCTTGTGCTTCATCCAGTTCAACATTTCTCATGATGTACTCTGCATAGAAGTTAAATATGCACGGTGACAATATACAGCCTTGACGTACTCCTTTTCCTATTTGGAACCAGTCTGTTGTTCTATGCCCAGTTCTAATTGTTGCTTCCTGACCTGCATACAGGTTTCTCAAGAGACAGGTCAAGTGGTCTGGTATTCCAATCTCTTGAAGAATTTTCCACAGTTTATTGTGATCCATACAGTCAAAGGCTTTGGCATAGTCAATAATGCAGAAATAGATGTTCTTCTGGAACTCTCTTACTTTTTCGATGATCTAGCGGATGTTGGCAATTTGATGTCTGGTTCCTCTGCCTTTTCTAGATCCAACTTGAACAATTGGAAGTTCACGTTTCACATACTGTTGAAGCCTGACTTGGGAGAATTTTAAGCATTACTTTACTATCGTGTGAGATGAGTGCAATTGTGTGGTACTTTGAGCATTCTTTGGCATTGCCTTTGGGATTGGGATTGAAAACTGACCTTTTCCAGTCCTGTGGCCACTGCTGAGTTTTCCAAATTTGCTGACATATTGAGTGTAGCACTTTCACGGCATCATCTTTTAGGATTTGAAATAGCTCAACTGGAATTTCATCACCTCCACTAGCTTTGTAGTGATGCTTCCTAAGGCTGACTTGACTTCACATTCCAGGATGTCTGGCTCTAGGTGAGTGATCACAGCATCATGATGATGTTTATACTTTTAGGTAATTTAGAGAATCTATAATGGGTCTTTCCTGGTAGTCCAGTGGTTAAGAATCTGCCTGCGACAACTAGAGAAAGCCTGTGCACAGCAATAAAGACCCAGTACATTCAAAAATAAATAAGCTTTAAATCTATAATTGACATTTTGTACATAGATCCTGGTACATATAAGAACATACCTGTCTAGGCCTGTACTGTCAAATATTATAGCCACTAGCCACATGTAACTGCTGGCTAACTGCTGGTTATTAGTCCAAACTGCATTGTGCTCTAAGTGTAAAATATATACCACATTTTAAAGACTTAACATGAAAATAAGTAAAATATTTCATTCATGTTTATGCTGATTATATGTTCATATGATATTTTGGATTTTGTGGTTAAACAAAATGTACAAACTCCCCTTACAAGAATGAAAAAGACTTGCTTCATCTAAGAACATTTTCCCTTTCTGAGCCAGAATGCATCCAATGCATCCAATCCAACATGAGGGTATGAAGTTCTGTCTCCATGTCCCAACTCAGGAACACTATAAAGGTCTACCCAATACAATGCTTATAAACACTTGTAATGTTTATTCCTTACCCTAAAAGTGAACTTGTTTTGAGTTTTTCCTCTTCATTTTGTCAAAGTGTTAACATGTTCTTTAAAAAATGTCATAAGCATAATTGTGTAAAACTTGTTTCTGAAGATATGTATTTTAATATTTATTTTTTTTAAATTATGAAACTGTAATAGCACATTTATAGGAGACTTGGAAAAAAAAGAACAAAGTTACACATAGTTACACTATATATTACAATTATTTTTTAAGTAGATGAAATAAGAATTTTAGCTGGAGTTTCAATATCAAACTCTCAAAAATAAATTGAATAGAAAGAAAAGTAGAAGGATATAAGACCTGAGCAGCACTATGAACCAATGCCATGTAATTAAGATTTATACAATTTTCACACAACAGCAGGATACAAATTCTATTCAAGTTCCCGTAGACTATAAACCAGGATGTTTTTAAATATATTTTTGAGAAAAATGTCTAAAAGGTGGAAGATATGTTGCTGATTATGCTAACTCCAAAGCTCCTCTAGTTAATATTTTGGTACAAATGCCAGATCTCCAGAGAGGTTTCCAGCATTGAGCAAAGCATCAGGCTCCCATCGTTTCCAATGGAGAGTGTCAAGTTGCGAGCTTTCTGCAGGAAACTGCAACATCGAGACCAGATTGTTAGGTGGCCACAAACTTCTCATGCAGATTGGAGGCAGAAAATTTCATTATAAAGAGGCCACAGACATATTGGCTAGGAGTCTGCAGCGGCTGAGATAGAGACGAATTGTATCTTCAGATAAGATTATGTGTCCCTGGGCTTCTCTGGTCGCTCAGTCGTGAAGAATTTGCCTGCCAACGCAGGAGACAGGTTCAATCCCTGATCCAGGAAGATTCCACACGCTGCCAAGAAACTAAGTCCATGGGCCACAACCAATGAGCCTGTGCACTAGAGCCCAGGAGCCACAGCTAATGAAACCCGCACACCCTAGAGCCTGTGCTCCGACACAAGAGAAACACAGAGAAACCACTGTAATGAACAGCCTGCTCACCGCGACACAATAGCCCCCACATCTCGCAGCTAGAGAAAAGCCCGCCCATAGCAATGAAGACCCAGAACAGCCAAAAGTAAATGCATAAATTATTTTAAAAAATTATACATCCCTTTCATTCATACCCTTCTCTATTTGCTGGCCTCCTGATATAACTTACTGAAGGAAAAAATGATTATCAATTTGCATTAAACAAGTTTGGTGCTTTCAGTAACTTTTCGTTTGCCTACATCTTGACATCATGAACCAGAGTCTTAAGTTTAACCTTGAGTAAATACTCAAATAACTCCAAACTTTCAAAAAGTAGCAAAATTATAACATTTATTCATGTATTTTTACATTAAATATCTATCTATGTATAGAGTTATATGTGTATATATTTCTTTTCCTGAAACTTTCATGGGTAAATTAATATCATGGCCCTTTACCACCTAAACACTTCAGTGGTCATTTCCTAAAAATAGGAATATTCTCTCACATAACAACAGCACATAAATTTACAGTTCATAAGTTTATAATTCTTTAATCTACTGTCCATATTCCAAATTTGTCAGTAACGTCAGTTCAGTCGCTCAGGCGTGTTCGACTTTTTGCAACCCCATGAACTGCCGGCGTCTACCCAAACCCATGTCCATTGAGTCGGTGATGCCATCCAACCATCTCATCCTCTGCCGTGCCCTTCTCCTCCTGCCCTCAATCTTTCCCACCATCGGGGTCTTTTCCAATGAGTCAGGTCTTCACATCAGGTGGCCAATGTATTGGAGTTTCAGCTTCAACATCAGTCCTTCCAATGAACACCCAGGACTGATCTCCTTTAGGATGGACTGGTTGGATCTCCTTGCAGTCCAAGGGACTCTCAAGAGTCTTCTCCAATACCACAGTTCAAAAGCATCAATTCTTCAGCGCTCAGCTTTCCTTGTAGTCCAACTCTCCCATCCATACATGACCACTGGAAAAACCATAGCCTTGATTAGACGGACCTTTGTTGGCAAAGTAATGTCTCTGCTTTTTAATATGCTGTCTAGGTTGGTCATAACCTTCCTTAGAAGGAGTAAGCATCTTTTAATTACATGGCTGAAATCACCATCTGCAGAGATTTTGGAGTCCCCCAAAATAAAGTCAGCCACTGTTTCCCCATCTATTCACCAAGAAGTAATGGGACCGGATGCCATTATCTTGTTTTCTGAAGGTTGAGGTTTAAGCCAACTTTTTCACTCTTCTTTCACTTTCATCAAGAGGCTCTTTAGTTCTTCACTTTCTGCCATAAGGGTGGTGTCATCTGCATATCTGAGGTTATTGATATTTCTCTGGCAATCTTGATTCCAGCTTGTGTTTCCTCCAGCTCAGCGTTTCTCATGATGTACTCTGCATATAAGTCAGTTAACTTAGTGATATTCTTTACAGATTTTTTTCTCTCTCCAAGACAAGATCTAGCCTAGGGTCAGGTATTCCATTCAATTGTCATGTAGTCAGCCTCCTTTAATTTGGAATATTTCCACTGACATCTTTTATGACATTAATGTTTTTATTTTACATTATTCATTTATTTTTGGCTACACTGGGTCTATTGCTTCATGTGGGCTTTCTCTAGGTGCAATGAGTGGGGACTACTCTCTAGTTGTGGTACATGGGCTTCTCATTGTGGTGGCTTTTCTTATTGCAGGGCTTCCCTGGTGGCTCAGAGGGTAAAGCATCTGCCTACAATGTGGGAGACTTGGGTTTAATCCCTGGGTCAGGAAGATCCCCTGGAGAAGGAAATGGCAATCCACTCCAGTACTCTTGCCTGGAGAATCCCATGAACAGAGAAGCCAGGTAGGCTACAGTCCATGGGGTCGCAAAGAATGGGACACGACTGAGCGACTTCTCCTTCTTTCACTTTCTTGTTGCAGAGTATGGCCTCTGGAGTGTGGGCTCAGTAGTTGTGACACTTGGGCTTAGGTGCTGGCACTCAGCTTTCTTTATGACCAACTCTCACATCTGTACGTAACTGGAAAAACCATAGCTTTGACTATACAGACCTTTGTTGACAAAGTGATGTCTCTGCTTTTTATTATGATGCCTAGGTTTATCATAGCTCTTCTTCCAAAGATTGTCTCCATGCTTTTATGCAAACTGAAATTGTTATTAAATAGTGGTTACGAGGTGGCACTGGTGGTAAAGAACCCACCTGCCAGTGCAGGAGACATGACATAGGCTTAATCCCTGGGCCAGGAAGATCTCTGGAGGAGGGCACGGCAACCCACTCCAGTATTTTTGCCTGAAGAATTTCATGGACAGAGGAGCCTAGCGGGCTGAAGTCCACAGGGTCGCATGAGTTGGATATGACTGAAGTGACTTAGCACCCCACCCACCACCCTCTTGCTCTACAATCACAGGCTTATGGTGATAGTAGGATCCCTACAGGTAATCTTTTCTCTTACAGGTAATTTGAAGTTACAGTATTTTCTTAATAGTGAAGGGATGAATCCTGTATAGTTTTGTTTTACTTGATTTTATGGTTGTTTTGGGAGAGGGACAGATTTGTCATCAGGTAAGTATCATTGTTTTCCAGCCCTAGGAGTCTGAATATACTCTTATCAGACATACATTTTAGCACCCAATCACAAATTGGTGAGAAAAAAAGGTTTATTTGTTCAGGGTCACTCACACAGCAACTAAGGGGCAAAGTCTACACTTCCTAGGTATCAGCTTAGTGTTTTTTAAAAATACATGATTAGAAACATTAATTCTACTTCATTGTTGTTCTTTGCTCCATTACTTACTCATTTCTTATTCCAATTCCAGTGAAGCATTACGTGTTTGGATTTTCTTCTCAAATACAGCTTTTAGTCCCAAACTGAAAACTCCATCTTCAGGGTGTTGAATAAAAAGAATGCTTGTGTTAGGGGAAATTGGTAATTAAAAGAACTTAAGAATGGAAATAAAATTGAGGATTTAAAATTTTCTACTTTAAAGCAAATTCTAGTCACTCAAAGGGATACTGCTTTCAATTTCAGTGTGAGAAGGACAGAGACAGGAGACAGCCTGATCAAAGGATTAAACAATTAACAGATTTTAATCTATGGTTAGTAATAAAGTTACCTCTGTAAAACCGGAACTTCTATATGATACTCAATTTTAAAATGCTAGGGAAGACACTTGACCGTTAACATTAGACATGATCTCAAGCTGCCAGAGAAGTCCAAAACTAAATGTTCTGAAAATTCACTAATGCCAAGTGTCCAGCTCTGCCATTTAATAGCTGAGAGAATTTTTCTTTTGTAAAATTGAGTAGCACTTACCGTATAGGGTTGAGGACTAAAAATATTGTACACAAGGCAAGTAACACAGGACACATAACAAGAACTCACTAAACACAGCTACTTAGCAAAATCTGCATTTCTGAACCTTCACGAAACCATTAATTACAGGCTAAACAAACCAAAGAATACTTCCTAGTTAGATTTCTAGTTACCCCTGTCCTAGGGAAGGTTATGGTCTGAGTCATCCCCTCATCTGCCCAGCACACCTCACTTAATGTCTTTTTTCCTACTGCCACCCTTTCTTCAAGTCTGAGCAAAACCCTTCAGCCCTCTACAAGATACCAAACTAGGGTAAAATTTGCTCTCTATAGTCTACTTCTTTCAAATCTTGATATTTAAAATGGATTCTAATTTGAAAAGAGCTCTGTGTCCCTTTTAAAGGAATTTTAGAAATCACACGATTGAGAAATAAGCAGTTGATTTGCAAAACAGCAGCTGCTGGCAAGGGGCTTTTATAGTTTGGGAAAACTACATTCTAAAGTTACCAATCTCTGTCACAATATTTATTTTGAAATTCCAAATAATACTAAAAACAAGGTGTGAGCTTAAAAATAAATAAAAATATATATTAGATGAGAGTGTAAGTAAAAACAGAGAAGCACTGCCCTAGACTTCTGTGGGACATAAAACTATATATTAGATGAGAGTGTAAGTAAAACAGAGAAGCAGTGCCCTAGACTTCTGTGGGACATAAAACTACAATGGTTCACTATTTGCTGTGCCTCACTATCAAAATACAGATGGCACAGCTCTGATATAGCTTTAATGACTTGATTATGAAATGCTTTCAAAAGTAATTTATTTGGATTTTCCATATCCTTTAATGAATTGCAAATATATTAACAGAAAAGACTTTCCCCCCCAAGACTGTACAATTTCTGAAATAAGTCAGGAAAAGCAAAAAAAGAAGACACAAAATTACATTGTTTCAATGCATATGTAACACACACATCACACCCACACTTGCATTTTCCCAGGTTTTCACAAAGAAAACAGGTCACCATATTTCTCTTGAAGACCCATACTATACTCTGGCTAAACAGAGACTTGCAAACTTTTTTCTTCAAAAAGAGCATTTTTAATAGACTAAATACTGGTTATCACTGAGTTTTTGTTTAAGGTACAACAGCAGCATGGTTCAAATGTTACTTGCAATTCTTGGAAAAAAATAAAAATTTTAAAGTAATGAAATACAGAAAAAGTAGGACCACCTTTCATTATTTTGAGTACCATTGTTCTCTTGAAAAAATACTTCCAACCTTCTAAAATCCCAGAGTTAAGAACCAGTTTCAAGGGGGAAAAATATCCAATGCCACAACATAAGTTCTGAACAAGAGTGTGTGTGTGTGTATACACACATGTGAAAGGCTTAAAGAGAAAAAATGATGTTGAAGTACTTAGTATTTCTGATTTCCTTCAAAATACTTCTGAAATTTGAAGCAAACATTTTGCTTGATTAAAATTCGTATCTTCTTCTGGTTATTTGATCCCCATACTACAAAAAAAAGAAAGAGAAAGCCAGAAACAGTAAATAGGTAGGAAATGCCTCCAACAGCTAAATGACTTTGAAAGCAGAGGTGTGAGGAAAATGCAATTAGATCAATCCTGGGCTGATTATCTATCAACCAACCATCACCATGTTGTGCCTTCCACAACTATCCTTTTATTCTTGGTCTCAAAATTAGTACCAGAAAGACTTACTTCTGGCACAGGACATAAATTCCTACTACAAAACATAACTAATTATACATCAGCAAATTGTTTTCTGAGCATAGCTTTCTCCAAGCTTTGTAACAAAGAGCTCAGATCAAAGCTTTCTATGAAACTCTATATTTGATACTGTTATACAGCTGACTTATGAGTTGCCAATTAAAAAAAAATAAAAGAATATAAAATTAATTACAGAACTAATGGATAATAAAATGGAGTATTGGTTAGAATTCAAGTGCTAGCCTTGGGGAATCTTTAATGATATTCATTTACTCTCAATCTTTCCTTTTTCTTACAAATTATTTTCTTAGGCAGCACATAAACAGATTTAGGTAGGAAATTTTGTTAAATACCTCTCTGGCACCCCAATACCCAACCTAACACTCTGACTTGAATTAGTTTATAATGGAATTCAATCTGTATTCAAATAAGCAGATTAATAGTAAATGATAGAAAATTACTGAGACTATGGGCTAAAATTTTCTCACATCTTCTGTAATCCACCTTATTTTCACAGTTTGACTAACAAAATACAGGTAACCAGTAGATAAGTTTGTCCTTCATCAAATAATCCACAACAATAACTGTAGGCCTGTTTTGTAAGAAACTATAAATTTGTTGTATTCTGACATTGGCACTTAATAAAATGTTAACAACTAACGTTTCTATAAAAATTTCAAACATTACAATAAAGGAGATACACAATTTAAAACTTTAAATCGGTTACTGTGAAATTCCAATAATTCCCATTTTATTATGCATAATTAGATCTTTAAAATTGTGGTCATTCCCCAAAGACATCAATCTATATTACGATAAACTCAAGAGAGAACTCATCTCCTTCATAAGAGTGGGTGGTTTTTTGTTTTTATTTTTGCAGCTAAACATTTCTAATATTCTAAACCCAATCACTCTCAGTACATGTTTTGGTGACTGACACTACTGGAAATAATCTGAAGCAGAGAGCAGAAAAGAATGGAAATGACCTCACCAAAGGTAACCACACTTTCTTGCATCTTGCTTCAACACTTAAGGAAAGTCAAAGGGATATTGTCTTGAACAAATATAAATTCAAGGTTATGGTAGGATTCTGATTGTATTAAGGCTTTCACTATCATGATCTCCTGAAGTCTTTCCCTTTAGTGTTCTCATTCTAATTCTTCTGGTGAACTTAAATGGTTATTGAGAGCTTTGTTTGGCTTTTCAGTGGGCAACCCCTCTATCATCTCTGAATGTTAAAGGTGATCCCACAGAGAAGAGGAAAAATGTTAAGGACCAATTTTAAAGTTTGTAATACCAAGATGACAATGATCAATACTTTGAGGCAAGATGAATAAATTAAAATTCTTGGTTAGACATTAAAGTATTCTTGCCAAGAATAAGTATGGAGGGCATACACTGTATGGAGGGATATTGATGCCTACATATGAGTCCCTATATGCTCATTACATTTGTTTATGAGAGACACTGAAGTTTAAGGTAATTTACATTCCTTGGCAATCAGGTTACTCTGTTACAGGCAATGTCTTTTATTGTTCCATCTGGCACTTGCTAACACCATTCTTGAAGAACCTAGAAATGAAGGTCAGTCACTTTGTTTATCAGGAACAGAACCAAGTAAAAACAAATTTTTGGAAAAACGACCAAGAGATTCTGGTTCATCACTATTTCCTTATCTAATGGTTCCTTCAGGATAAAACATAACTCTTCCTTCCATGATAGTTTTCCAACAAATGGAGATTAAAGAAAAAAAAAAAAGAAAGAAAAAGAAAGCTTCCCACCCTATCCCCTCTAAACTGTCATTCATACTGGTGAAAGAGCCAGTCTTGTTAGCAGCTAAATATTGCACTGCCTTTCATTCTGTGTACAGTCAGGGTCCAATGAAAGTGGCACACTCAGGATATAAGTGATGGATGATGACAATGCTGGCTCAAGAGTGAAGACTCAGTATATGGAAGGACAAGAAACATGTCAGCACGAGTCACACATCCAGTTGCAAAGGTCTGATTTCCAGAAGTTAAAATTCATCACTTTCAGCTGCATGAAGTTGTGTGTCATCTGCATCTGTCATGCTGCTCTCCTGGGATTCATCTGTTCCCACTTTAAAAATAAAAAAAGTCTACAGTAAGGTATCTGAAAAATATTTTTTTTAGTTTATGAAAATAAGTAAAGAAAACTATTATACTCAGAGAGATAAGACCTTAAACAAAAGCCCTTAAAAATCCCGATATCCTTCAATAAAATGCAATTCAAGTTCCTTATTTTACAGCATGTCTAAGATTATTTTATTGCATTTAACCATCAGAGTTTTAACTACTAAAACTGCCTCTCCCTAATGAATTCTTATTCCCTAACCTAAGAACTGGGCTTCCCAGGTGGCGCTAGTGGTAAAGAACCAGCCTGCCAATGCAGGAGACTTGAGAGATGTGGCTTTGATCTCTGGGTGGGGAAGATCCTCTGGAGGAGGGCACGGCAACCCACTCCAATATTCTTACCTGGAGGATCCCATGGATGGGAGCCTGGTGGGCTACAGTCCATAGGGTCGAAAAGAGTTGGACACGACTGAAGCAACTTAGCACGCACTCAACGTAAGAATTAGAACTATTCTCTAAGACATTAAAAAAGTCTGACATTCCACCCAAATGTTGGCTTCACTTTGGGGAAAGTCCCTATTAGTTCACAAAAATATAAAATGTATTTCTGGAACAAAGGCATCTTAGTTTATCTAATCAGAGGTCTCTCAATTCTCCTATTAAAAAATATTAATATATTAAGTCATGGTTCTCACTAGTTATTTTAAGACATACTCAAGGGACAGAGTGTGTGTGTATGTGTGTGTGTGTATATATTTATCTGCCTTTTAATTAATTGATGTATAGCTGACTTACAACAGTTTCAGATGTACAATATTTAGATTTTAGATATGTGAGAGTTACACAGAATTTGAACAGCCACTACTACAGATCTGTCAGTACTTTAAAATGTGCACAAATTTATTATTCATTCACTTAGCACTTACAGTGTTTTCAACAGAGTCACACCTATCATCTTTTCTCCCCCTACCACATTCCTAGGAAAAAGATAAGCTAGGCATTAGTTACAGAGGTTGAAGCTCAGGTAAAAATCAGCAATGGATTTGTCAAAATCATACAGCAAACTAGATCCAGAACTGAAACTAGTTACTTGGCTCCATATGCACACTGTTATATTACCCTGTTCAATTTCCCTAAAATTTCATTTGGTATAAAAAAATCTATTGTATTTAGAAATAAAATTCTTATGCAAAAGGCAGCTTTCTGAATATTTAAAAAATTTTCCACATTTATTCTGTGCCATAAAGAAATATGTTTCCTCTGATATAGTGTTTCACTAGCTTTCTGGTTTGAATAACCACATATAGACCTAAGTCATATGGATGATACTCACTGATCTGTTCTTCTTGGGTTATTGGCTCTTCATCATCTGGAAGGTAGCGCTTATCAATTGCCTCTTTAATCTGGTTATTGGCTCCTTTAGGATCTAAATCCATAGCCCAAGAGAAATTCATCAGGGCGAGGTGTGTTTGACCTAACTTCTTGTAAACCTAGAAATAAACAGCAGCACTACATTTTTCATTAAGTTGTAAGCTTCACCTATAAAATCCTAAACATTTTAAATTTAAATTAGGTTCCTGATTGATGTTATAAGTTCATTCTGAAGAGTAGGAAATTTTCATCCTATAAAAGAATTCATACCAACTTTTGAGTTCCTTTTAATATATTCAGGTATTATTTTCAGAATTCCTTGCCTGTATCTCTCAGGTAGTGAGCTTCCAATATATCTTACTCTGTCTGGAACAATGACAGTGGACTATAAATTGCTTGATTAGTACTCATTTACACTAATTTTAAATGGAGTTATAGCAACCCTCCCCTCATGGCTCAGTGGTTAAGAATCCACCTGCAATGTAGAAGTCACAGGAGACGTGACTGGGTCAGGAAGATTCCCTTGGAGGAGGAAATGGCAACCCACTCCAGTATTCTTGTCTGAAAACTCCCAAGGTCAGAGAAACCTGGCTAGCTACAGTCCAAAAGTCACAGAGTCAGACACAACTGAGGCTGTGGTAACCATACACACAAAGCAATTCTCACCACTATCCACCATCCTCAGTTACTTTAACCAGTTGGCTTCTGGGGACCCAGTGTGTCAAGTCCTGACTAGTCTTGCCTCAGACATTCTGCAAGCCATTTTTTTGAACTAAGACAACACCATGGTATTATTTTTCTTCTTTTGGGAGATGTTTGAGTATTTTATTGATAACTGGAAGCTAAGGGCTTTCCTTGAGGTAGTCTCAGTTATGAACTCAGTATCAGTCACAAGGCTGCAAGTGCTGATACACTTCCAAAACTACAGAAAGATTACAGGGTGTGTGCTCTTGTTTCTTCATTAGGATATCTAGCACCTTCTTAAACATTAATAAAAATTAAGTCTATGATTTATTTCCAGAGTATATAGTTCAGAGATCTAGCTGAATTTGCTCAACAGATGGTGTACAATACAACACTATATTTATTTTTCAAAAGTTATTATCTGTTATGATAGAGTTTAGAACCAGGGCCCCAATCTTTACCTTTCCTATTAAGAAGTAAACGAGGGATTCTTTGGGAACAATTTGTTTCAATTCTTCAAGTTCTTGTAAAGCAGACTGAAAAAAGGAAAGAAAAACACAGTAGCAAAATTTTTACAGTTTTGACTAAGCAAGTGATTTTATTTAATTTCCTAAATCATCTTAACTAAAGGTTACTAGATCTTAATCAATGTACTACCTTGCTTCATTAATCCTTGTGAAAATGCAAGAAAAATACTTATTACAACAAGAACTAAGAAATGGCAGGAATTCATTCAAATTCACTGAAAACATACACAATTCTTTGTGAAATATGGAGGTGATAACCCTAGCTTTTGTCACCATTTTATTTAAAACAGCTGAATTCAATCACATTGTGTATAAAGATGTTTCAAAAACTAAGTTGCAGAACACTACTGAAGTTCTGTTAATATACCTTCTCCCTGACATAAGCACTAGCTTTGAATACCAACCTGCCATTTTAACTAATGATGAAAAACCTAGAATTAAGATTATCTAGTAATCTTCTGACTACTGCTGAGTTAAGCTTGTCTAATAATCTTCTGACTACTGCTAATGGGGTTCAGGAGATTGAGAAGATAGATAGGAAAATTGTATGTGTATTTAAAAGAAAGATATGATGATTAAAAATAAAAAACAGCTCCCCAAATGAGATATTGTCAATTTTCTACCTAGTAAGTAGATAAAAATTAAGTTTGATATTACATAAAGTTAGCGTGAGGGAGGAAAGACAGGTATTCTCATCACTGAGGGCAGAACTGCAAATTGATGCAAACTCTGTGTGAGGACAACTTGACATTATGTATTAAATTAAAAACTACATGTAAACACTGATTCAGCAGTCCATTTGTAGGAATTTGGCCTAGTTATGTCAACTAACATAATATTTTTCTAATCAGAACAATAAAAACTCAGTGAGAAGAGTGACATTGCTTAAAGTTTTTGCAAATCTCTGGTTAAGAGAAGACAGCTGGACTCATCTGCTTTTGCATTCAATCTGTTATAATGTCATGTTACGTAGCTTTTAAAACACCCCACTGTACACTGGTAACAGAATGAAAGTGAAAAAAGCAAATAACATTTAAATATTATTATGAAAACAGTTCTCACCTTGTGGACTTCCTGAAAAGATTTTTGGCAACCCCCCAGAAGTGCTCAGAGTATACTTTAGAATCACTGCTTTGAATATATTTTAATCAAGATGTGTACCCCAAAACATCTATACTGCTACACCACACACAGTTTAGAACTAATACGCTTTCTATGACTGCAGGTTACAATTGTTATCAAAATTTCATGCATTTATCATGCTGCACCCACCTCCCCCCACATAATCTACTTGGAAACTCTGAGAAACAGTTTCTAACACAGACATAGTATAGTATCCAACATAGCAGGAGAGCTCTCTTTTTTGCCCTAGAAGACTTAAACAACTAAACACCGATACAATACATTAGTCAGGGTGGTGTCTAGTAATGGTTTTTGCCACAGAGAGACTGATGTGGCCCTCTAACACAGTTTGATTTTCATTTTGGAGGCAAGACATTGCAGAAGCAGTCAGTAACTTTTATTTCCCTTTTATAACCTACACCTAATCATGCATCAAAGTAAGCCTGATAATTTGGCTGAGCCCCAAGGTGGTACTCAAAAAATGACTATAAACATTTTGGCCTGGACAGTGGGTCAGATTAGAACATGGGTTTCTTGAAGCAAGTATAGGCTTGATTTACATGGCATTCCTGGTAGGTGAGGTGGCTTATGCCTTTAAGATTAATAAATAAAATCCTTCAACTGAAGAACCTGACCACATATTAGATTAAATAAAAACTTTAAAAATTTTTGTACAATGAAGCAAAAACAGGAAAACAAATGCTGAATTACAATTATAGTACACTTCAAAGAGCGAGTTAAAAACTGTTAAATGTTTATTAGGTTTAAAGGACATTGTAAAAGGCAGAACAGCAAGATTAGACATTCACTTCTTCATAAAGAAAATCAGAGCAAGACTCCAAGGGGTCACAAAGAGTTGGACATGATTGAGTGACTAACTCTCCCTCTAGGGGAGTACTAGATGGTAAGCTGTTCAAAGGCAGGAAATATGGTTGCTTCATTTGCCACTATATTCCTAGTGTCTGACATATATTAATAATAGGCATTCAAATAAATATTTGTTGAATAATGCACATATATTCATTTATTCTGTTCACATATTTTGGTCCTAATACGATGGTTTAGGTAACTGCCTTTTCCTCCTGGAAATCTTTTTAAAGGATAAACTTGTATTCCTAAATATATACACACCCATCCTTCCTATGAGTATTTCATGAAGAAATATAGGCAAAAAAAGAAATAGCTTTTAAAAATGGGGAAATAAACTATTTAAGACAAAAATCCAAGGATAAATAACTTTCAGCTTATTTAAAAAGCGGCAAAGCTTAAATAGTACTGTGTTGAAGACTGTTAAGCTACATGTATATATATATCTTACCTTATATTTTTCATTTGCAAATAAAACTGAGGCTCTGTGAAATTTGCATAGAGGGTTCTTAGGATCAATAACAATGGCTTTGTTTAGGGTATCCAAAGCCTTCTCAGATTTTTTCAGTGCATGTTGAACCTATAAGAAATAAAGATCCTATTAATGTTTCCCTTTTGTTTTTTTTTATCACTTTATATACAGTAAAACTTTCCCAATTTATTTTTCTCCCAGTTTTTAAAAAAATAATTTATTACTATTTTCTTTTACTTTACAATATTATGTTGGTTTTGCCATACATTGACATGAATCTGCCATGGGTGTACATGTGTTCCCCTTCCAGAACCCCCCTACCACCTAATGTTTCCTTTTGATATTTATGAGGAGAAGTAAAAACCAAACAGTGTGACTCAAAAACAACATAGCTCCCAATTCACTACTACTCTCCATAATGATAATCAAGATTCTATCTTTAGAGTAGATATTTGGTTACCTTTAAGCCTAAAAGACAAGAAAAACCTTAGTCTTTCTTCACAAGAAAATTTGTACTGTTTTGTTAAATATATTTTGACAGACTTATTATGGTCCTCTAAATATTAGACTTCTCAAAATTTTTCAAGAACCCCTAGGGGATTTGGCTCTGAAACTTACCAACCTTGTTTTACTCAGAACAATTACACTTTTACCTATTTTAGGAATTTGTTTTAAAAATAATTCTTCTGCTTTACATATCTGAAAACCATTGATCTGTAATTCTGGGTAGTAAGTAATTTATTTCAAATAACTTAAAAAAAACAAACAAAAGCAAACCCAACCAAGTCTCATTATTTATTCATGTGTACTCATATTGCTATGTTCATTCTTAGATGAATTATATATTAAAAATAAATCTGAACAGGCTCAGAGACATAGAAAACAAACTGACAGTTACAAAAGGGGGAAAGAGGGTGGAGGAGGGATAAATTAGGAATTTAGGATTAACAGAAACAGACGACTGTATACAAAATACATGAACAACAAAGACCTACTATATAGCATAGGGAACTATATTCAATATCTCATAATAACCTATTATGGGAAAGAAATCTGAAAATGAACATATATGTATATATAACTGAATCACCTTGCTGAAAATCTGAAAATAACACAACACTGTAAATCAACTATACTCAAAAAAACAAAAACAAAAACAAAAACAGGGAAACTATAGCAGAGAAGTAAACTTTCCAGGTCTTAGAACCCACAGATTACACAATGCTGGACTATGGCCTTAAAGAAAGCCTGCTTTAAAAATACTGAACTTCACTGAAAGGTAGCAAGAGATACTCAAGTTTGGTTTAAGTGATGGAAAAAAAATCTTTGATGTATTTTCCCTATATTTTTTGTACAGTATCTAAGTGTAAAAGTTACCATGTCAATTCTTAAGAAAATTATTACAAAGAGCTAGAATTCTGCCCCCAAAATGAATAGTGAAATTCCAAACTCATATAATTATATTTATATCTGTATGCTTGTTCCCACAAAAGTCAAACTTGCAAAGAGAAAGAAAAGAGGGAGGGAAAGTGGGACAGGGGAGAATGGTGAAAGGACAAGAACAAGAACTTAAAAAATGTTCCAAGCTTTCAGAGAAATTAGTAAGTAAGATTTTAAAAAGCAAACATACCCGTTCTCCTATCCTATCAAAGTATGACTTATTATCACATACAGTAAAAAAAAATATAAACATAAAATTGACCATTCTCATCACTTTATAAGAATTTTAATTAGTTCTGACATATCTATACCACTCAGAGGCTAAAATACAGGGAATCATTTGCCTTAAATTATTACTTAATTTAGGAGCTAAATATTAACATGGAAAACTGCTTTCAAAAATATCAAGTATCTCATATGAGTATTATAATAATATGAGGTAGGCAAGATGGTATTATTTGTCATTCAGAAAATAGAAGCTCAGAGAAATTAAGTAACCTGCCCAAGGAATGAGGGTACTATAGTGATTTCTCATTATGCCAAGCAAAAAGGCGATATTTTTGGCTGTAAAAGAATCCAGGATATTGTTTCAAGAGTAACAATAACAAAAAACCCTGATTTTCATTATAGCAATTAAGCCAATAACAAACATTCCAAAAGGGATTAACTGAACAATACTTAGAAAGCTACTTACTACTCCAATGTGGCAAAGCAAAACTGAACTTTGAGGGTTGATGTCAAGTGCTTTCTGGAAATGCATTTCTGCAAGGCTGAATTTTTCTTGCTTGTAGTAAATCATTCCTAAACCATACCTGAGAGTTTAAAATAAAATACAATTTTAGGGATATGAAATGCTAATTTAGTTTAACTAATAAAAGGATATGTATGGAATGTGGCATTTTAATAAACCAGTAGAAAAATACTGATGGTCTTAGGGTAGGCAAAATCTGTCAGGATAAAAAACTGCCCAAGTGTTTTAGACAAGTCAATTTTATAAGTAAAAACAATCAGTCAATCAAACAAAACTATAACAAGTAGAAAAAAAGAAACCACATCCTTAGACCTACCATAACAATTTAGATTTAATAGCTAATTTTTACTGAGCGATTATCATGTGTCTACCGATAATTTTGTTTGATTTACCTTATTTAATCTTAGATGGAACCAAGGAGATAGGTACTGTTATCAATCACATTTTAAAATAAAGAAACTAAAGCTTAGAGAAGTTAAATAACTTGCTCAAAGTTATACAGCTAATAAGGGTGGGTAAAGAATCACCCTGCAATACAGGAGCTGCAAGAGACTTAGGGTTGATCCCTGGGTTGGGAAGATTCCCTGGAGGAGGAAATGGCAACTCACTCCAGTATTTTTGCATGGAAAACTCATGGACAGAGGAGCCTGATGGACAGAGGGCTACATACAGTCCACGAGGTAGTGATGAGTCAGACATGACTCAGTGACGAAACACACACACAAGGATTCTATTTCAGATCATCCCTCGATGATTCTAGACCCTAAACTCCTAATAATGCTACCCCCATATTATTTGTCCAAATGCATATATATTTTACACTATGATTAGAGTATGCATAGTTCATGGTCTGCTACCCCTCTCCCCACTCACTGTATCAAAAATATAGCTTTCAAAACTTAAAGACTTCAAAATTATAATTTTTAAAGGCTTCACATAGACATCAAAATTACACATTTTAAAGACTATGCAACAGTATATTAAGTTGATATACAGGCATGTTTCCTGAATTTTCAAAACATCAAATATATTGTGACTGATTTACATGAGGATCCCTCTTGGTGAAACTAGATAATAATGAAGGGGAATAATCAACAAATGATTAAGAAAAAAGCACAACAGTATACTATTTATTATTATAATTATACTAGAGGTCAAGAAAAGGTATGAAAAGTTCTGTGCCAATAATGGTGAAAATGGAGATAACTAAAGAAAGACTACTCACCTTGGAGTTGGAAAAATAAACTTGCTTAGTTTAGTTAAACACTTACAGGTACCTGAATAACTCAATACTGAAAGTCTTCCCAGTAAAAGCTTGCTAGTCTGAATATACCTCCTTTTCTCTAATTGCAACAATTATTTTTATAATAATTTTGATACGGTAAATTTTGTTAAGAATGTAACTACTGAAATATGGCAGAACAGGTAACTACACATTTAAGAAACAACTCAAGTCCTATTAAAAACTGAGCTCTGAAAATATCACAGGGAACTTTATGTGAACGTTGGTAAGCCTGACTCTTTAACTGGTCAGCAGAAGCTAGTACTCATCAGGCCATCTTTCAGGCAATGTAAGTATTTAGAAATGAGATAAAATTCATTAAAAAACACATATACAAATAAAAAAATATATTTCAGTAATCTCGTGCTTCACATTTAGAAACTGCTATAATGATTAACCCAATCATTAATAGATTAACCTTCCTATTCATCTACTTACCCACAAGTATAAAAAAAGTAAAACAGATATTAAACTGGAACATTCTTGATAAACTTAATAAACTTGAACTAATACTTAATAAATCTGCCAAAGAGGAACAACTAATGGATAGTTTTTTATGTTTATTTTCTATTATCCAAAAGGTAGCAGAAATTATCTACTGGATAACAGAAAAGAATTATACAGTTACTATAACTATGATAGAGAAAATTATACTGTTCTTCTCCAGTCCCAACCATTCTCTATTTTCATCCCATTTTAGTGCTCTAACAAAAAGTAACAAATCAAAGTAATACCAGATATTAATACTTGCAAATGTTTAGTAGGAGAAAAAGTAGAAACTGTTCAACATAAGGATCTGGAATTCTATTGGCATTAGTTAAGAGTTTGTTAAAGGTATAAATTTCACATAAAAAAAAACACTTAGGTTAGAAGCTACCAACCAGTATGTACCATTCTTCAAATTCGTGACAACAAAGAAATAATCTCATAAGAAAAATTACTGGGTACCAGCCCCATTAATAAGACATTGTCTTTGCACTTCGTTAGCACTTACCATGCATTATAATGTCTAGGATTGACTCTGATAGCATTTCGAAAACAAGCTAATGCTTTGTCTAATTCTTCAGTTAACACAAACTCGTGCCCTAATAGAGTATAGGCATAAGCATAATTTGGATCAACCTGGATAGCCCTCTGGAAGAATTTAATTGCAATATCATGTTCCCGCTGCAAACTGAAACAGTTCCCTGCAGCACACCAGGCCTTAAAAAAAAAAGGAAACAAAAACCAAATGCATAATTAAAATTTTGATTTATTTTTTTCTAACAAAAGCAATCTATGACTAAAATCAAGACTCAGATCTTACGTAGAACAGAAAGACAACTGAAGAGCTTTAATAGATATAGTCAATCCTCATTATTCAAGGATTCCATATTTGCAAATCTGTCTACTTTCTAAAATTAACTTGTAAAACCAAAATCAATACTTGCAGTGCTTTAGTGATCATTGGTGGACCCACATGTGATATATGTGTGTATATTTCTCCTAGGAGTAATGGTTCAGTATTTGTCAATTTAGTGTTCATGGAAACTATAGACTTAACTACCAGGAATAATGAGAACTGACTCTTAAATTCTAAGCTTAAATATGTTACAAAAGGACCATTAAATATTCTTGAGATGCAAGGAAATAAAACCTTTATAGGACTGAAACATGTAATAAACTGCCTATGCCTTAAAATGAGAGTTAAAATTATTATTTTAATTTAAAATGAGCACTTTAAAAATCTCTATTTCTTTTTAATGAACTCTACTCTTGGTGACAACAGAAGTATAACCAAATCTTGATTGATCCCGAATGAAATTTTTCTATTTGTGAATCTGTACCATATATTCTAGGATTTCCCCTTCTCTGAGTCTCGGCCTATAGAGAAGAATGTAAAAATAAGAGTGGGTGAAACTCAATGAATGATTTGCGTCATTCCCATTTGGTAAAGACAATCAAAAAATAGTTGCAGGGAATTCCCTGGTGGTCCAGTGGTTAGGACTCCTCAGTGTTACTGTTGAGGTTCTGGGTTCAATCTCTGGTTGGGGAACTAAACTCCTGTAAGTCACACCGATGCAGTGAAAAAAAGAAAAGAAAAACATACATGAACGAAGTGCTTCAGTTAATTTACCTCTGGTGAATTTTTATCCATATCTGTTAAGTCTTTTGAAAGAACTGAAAGAGCAACATCCTTTTGAAGATGCCAAAGTGTTGTGGAGTAGATCTCCATGCCTTCGACTCTGTAATTCTCAATTCTTCTAACCTCTGAGAATATTCTTTCAGCCTGAAATACAAAAATTAGTAAAAGGAAAACAAGTTGATACAATTTACATATATACTGGGAGAGTGCTGGGCACTATTCTCATAGGGCCTAAATGCTGCCTTATTTTACACATGAATTTTATGTGAATTAGCACCAACATATGGCCAAACTGAGCAACCTTCTATGGTAGGTCAAATACTGATGCAGTCATACTCATACTTAACCTAGTTTTTCTATACAAGTAATAGTAGGAACATAAATTCTGGAAAAAAAAAAATTGTTTCCACCAAAAAGAGAGAAGAAAGATCTAGACAAAGTTAGTAACTTAAAAAGAAGTAATTTAAAATAAATTATTTTATTCTCAAAAAACACTATTCCAAGTTTTTATACAGCTTTATAGGATAACTCTCTGGAAAGGTGAGAGATGAGTGACCTCTGCAATAGCAAACCTATTTTTGTACATTTATTAAGAAGTTAAGTTGAACACTTTAGGGGAAAAATAGGCTTGGGTGGCTGCCAACCCTATGGCATATTGAGCACTGAGTATTTCCATCAGTGTCGTACCTGCTAGGAACTACAGTCCCTGCCTAATATAAATTCTCTTTTCTTCTGCAGCACTCTCTTGACTTTAGGGTCCTTTCTCAGCTACCATGTCAGAGTTTTTCCTTACCACACTCATAGTTTCCAGAACTGTGCTTCTCTCCCCTGAAGTTTGAGACTTTGGGCTATATGAAACCAGTTAGCTCCCCAGTTAATCAATTCGTTAAAAATTCTGAAAGTCAAACTTAGTTTAGAATAAGGAATATCAGGTCTATTTTTAATGAAACGAAGATGACAAGATAAAGAAATAGCATTCATAAAACTAGAAAAATAGGAAAGCTTAGATACGGCCATAATAGGAATTCTTATAACATGGTCATAGACCATCTAGAATTAGCTTAGATTTGTGACTCCCCTGAAATTCCTTAAAAGTTATACAGATAAGTTTTTCATTTTTTCAAACCACACACTGGTTGTAAGAAAACAGACCTAACCACCTGTCAAATACAGGTTTTAGAAACCTGGTTTAAAATTTTTCAGAATCAGCTGTGGTACATATACACAATGGAGTATTACTCAGCATTAAAAAAAAAATTCATTTGAAGCAGTTCTACTCAGATGGACGAAACTGGAGCCCATTATCCAGAGTAAAGTAAGCCAGAAGTAAAAACAACAATATAGTATATTAACACATATATATGAAATTTACAAAGACGGTAACGAGAACCCAACATGCAAGACAGCAAAAGGAACGCAGATATATAGAATAGACTCGTGGACTCTATGGATGAGGGTAAGGGTGGGATGATATGGGAGAATGGCATTGAAACACGTTAATTATCATATGTCTAATCAATTGCCAGCCCAGGAGTGATGCTCGGGGCTGGTGCATCGAGATTTCCCAGGGGGAGGGAGGAAGGGGGGAGGAGGGAGGGGAGTTCTGGAGGGGGAGCATATGTAAACCCATGGTGATATCATGGCATTGTATGGCAAAAACAATAATAATAAATAAATAAATAAAAAAAAGAAAAAAAATTTTTCAGAATCTACTGTTTCCTCTGAAAAATTATTATGCCACTGACAAAATGGAAAAATTGGAACAAAACAAAAAATTAAGTTGAAACAAAGATTTCCTTTAAATATCTGGGTCTACATCTGCCTATGATTAGGGGTAACAAAAAAATTCATGTTAAGAACCAACGAAACAATTTTGAAAAGGCTTGCCAAACACCACTTCTACCTATGTACCAATTAAAAAAATCACAATCCAGCAATGAAAAAGGCTGTCTACAACTATTTTTTCTTTACTACTAAAAATCACAAGAATAGGTATCTTCTGGATTTATTCTCTACCTGGAAGAATATCACACCCTTAGAGCTTCTTTCTCTGAGCATGTTTTTTTTTAAAAATAGCACCATACTTCACTGTTCCCCAATCTCCTTACCATGCTTCATTTTTCCTTCATATGACTTATTGCTACGTGTCCTTATACATTTATTGGTTTATAATCTCTCTTACTAGAAAGGGGGCTTCCCAGGTTGTGCTAGTGGTAAAGAACCTGCTTGCCAATGCAGCAGATAAAAGAGACATGGGTTCAATCCCTGGATCAGAAAGATTCCCTGAGGAGGGCATGGCAACCCACTCCAGTATTCTTGCCTGGAGAATCCCATGGACAGAGGAGCCTGGCGGGCTACAGTCCTTAGGGCTGCAAAGAGTTGGGCACGATTGAAGTAACTTAGCACACACACACTTGCTAGAAAGCAAGCTCTATGAAGGCGAGCAATTATCTGTCTAGCTATATTACAGTGTAGAAGTGAGTCTAGGATATAATATGCACTCAAATACATGCTGAATGTAAAAGGGCAAACAAGTGATCTTATTATCAACTTTAACTCAAAATGGATCAAAGATCTAAGCATAAGACCAGAAACTATAAAACTCCTAGAGGATAACATAGGCAAAACACTCTCTGCTATAATCCAAAGCGGGATACTCCATGACCCACCTCCCAGAATATTGGAAATAAAAACACGAATAAACAAATGGGACCTAATTAAAATTAAAAGCTTTTGCATAACAAAGGAAACTATAAGCAAGGTGAAAAGACAGCCTTCAGAATGGGAGAAAATAATAGCCAATGAAGCAACAGACAAACAATTAATCTCAAAAATTTACAAACAACTCCTGCAGCTCCATTCTAGAAAAATAAACAACCCAATTAAAAAGTGGGCCAAAGAACTTAACAGACATTTCTCCAAGGAAGATATAAAAATGGCTAACAAACACATGAAAAGATGCTCAACATCACTCATTATCAGAGAAATGCAAATCAAAACCACAATGAGGTACCACTTTACACCAGTCAGAATGGCTGCCATCCAAAAGTCTACAAGCAATAAATGCTGGAGAGGATGTGGAGAAAAGGGAACCCTCTTACACTGTTGGTGGGAATGCAAACTAGTACAGCCACTATGGAAAACAGTGTGGAGGTTCCTTAAAAAGCTGCAAATAGACCTGCCATATGACCCGGCAATCCCACTGCTGGGCATATACACCGAGGAAACCAGAATTGAAAGAGCCACGTGCACCCCAATGTTCATCGCTGCATTGTTTACAATAGCCAGGACATGGAAGCAACCTAGATGCCCATCAACTGACGAATGGATAAGAAAGCTGTGGTATATATACACAATGGAATATTACTCAGCATTAAAAAAAAATTCATTTGAAGCAATTCTACTCAGATGGACGAAACTGGAGCCCATTATCCAGAGTGAAGTAAGCCAGAAGCAAAAACAACAATACAGTATATTAACACATATATATGGAATTTAGAAAGACAGTAACGAGAACCCAACATGGGAGACAACAAAAGGAACGCAGATGTATAGAATAGACTTGTGGACTTTGTGGATGAGGGTAAGGGTGGGATGAGATGGGAGAAGGGCATTGAAGCATGTTAATTGTCATGTGTCTAATCAATCGCCAGCCCAGGATTGATGCTCGGGACTGGTGCAGCGAGATTTCCCCGGGGGGAGGGAGGAGGGAGGGGGGACCCGGAGGGGAAGCATATGTAAACCCATGGTGATATCATGACAATGTATGGCAAAAACAATAATAAAAAAAAAAATAATAATTTATATGAGGTTTCTTAAAGCTTTTTACAAAGGTTTTTCTAATTTAAGTTTAGAGGTGGAGGAGGAAGTGCTTTGAAAGAAGAACTGGGGAGTAAATTAGAATTTTCTTTGGCTTTAGGTTAATCATCCTCTCCTTTTCTGATTTAAACAGATAACTTAAGCAACAAATATAATTAATTTAAAATTAAAACGATAAAATCTTACAATAAGAACATTATATCCTCAATTACTTACAACTTTCTTCATTGTATTAAGTTTATAAAACATACTAAGTTCAAAAATTCATCCCAGCAAGCTGTCTATATAGTAGAAAGAATTCTGATTATAAACATCTATTACATGGTAAATATATATTTTCAAATCCAAACAAGTAGAGTACAAATGTTCCATGTAAGAATGACTTCAGTTCCCTACAAATCTATCCCAAGTAATCCCAAAGAACTCAAATTACCCTTAACACAAGAAAGAACTACACTGATAAGTTATTAATATTGACAAAATAAAGGCATTACATAATAAATATTGACCCTTTAGATCTAGCCTTCTCAGACATAATTTTAATTAAATTTAAATTATCTCTAGAAAGGCATATACAACTTTTTTAATACTTACTTGCATGTACTCTGAAAGTTCGAAATAGGCCCTTCCAATTTGGCACAGCACCCAACCAGTATTGTAGTGGTGAGAAGGTAGGTGGCTCAAGATATTAATAGCTTCTTTGCAGTTGTATGAACACAGAGCTAAATAACCTTTCCCCATTTCACGAAGAAGGCTCATCAAACCTTCTGGGAGAAAATAATGTAGTAAACAAAGGAAAAAAAAACACAAAAAAGCTGCTTGGTTTTTTAGGAAGGCTAATTAAAAAATATTTCATTAAACATTCCAACACTGGGCTTCCTTGGTGGCCCAGTAGAAAAGAATCTGCCTGCCAATGCAGGAGACACAGGTTCAATATCTGGTCCAGGAAGATCCCACATGCCACAGAGTGACAAAGCTCGAGCGCCACTACTATTGAACCTGAGCTCTGGAGCCTGGGAGCTGCAACCAATGAGCCCACCTGCTGCAACTACTGACGCCCACGGACCTAGAGCCTGTGCTCCATAACAAGAGATGCCGCTGCAACGGGAGGCCCACGCACCACAACTAGAGAGCAGCCCCTGAGAAAAAGCCCACACAGCAGCAATGAAGACCCAGCCCAGCCAAAACTAAAAATGAATAAAAGAGAAAAAGAAATAAATTTCAACATCTACCCAGGAGAAAATGTTTCTTTAATGAACATAAATAAACTTAATTAAAACAAGTGAATAAAATAAAATATAAAGATTTTAAGCTCTTAAAACAGACCTGCTGCTGCTTTTTGTAGATTAAATGCCTGGATCTGAGGTGTAATTGTGGAGATTTTTCCTTCTGAAATGATTGAAGAATCTAATTTTGTGATTTCCAGGCTATCATTTATGTTAGGTTGACTTATTCCTCCTTTATTAGTTTTACTTTTTGTTTTTCTGTTTGGGATTTTAGGTGGAAACTTCATTTTTAATTTTTTGCTATTCTCCTGTAACAAGAAGGAAAATCCCATACTTGTTATACTCATGTATTTTACTAACATCTATCTAACCCTTTTTCTCAAGTATTAGATATAAAATAAACATATGGTTTTGACTGCTCTATATTTTTCTCAGAAGAAATTTTATAAAAACAAAAGTCTTCAAAGTCACTTAATTTGAAACACAACAATTCTGAAAATAAATCATACTAACTAGTATTGAAGGTACATTAGCTTTAAGCGTTTCTGTTTATTCAAAGTATATCACTTTCATTTATTAATAAAAAATAAGAAAGTAAGGAGATACAAAAACTACCTCATTGTCTCAGAGCACTGAAATCTGTAAGGTATAAAACTGCTGATCTATGTATGTCACAGTTAAGGACTGTCGATAATATTTGTCAATGGATGAAGAAAATTTACCAAAGGCATAAAACTCTACAGTTGTCCAATGAAATGTGCAAAGAAAACAAAAATTTTCATTCACTCTTCCCACAATCTTTCCCAGTGGAAACATTTGGCATAACCACAGAATATCATCAAATACAGGAAACTGAAACTGGTGCAATACTAGCAACTAAAACTATAGGTCTTACTTGGATTTCATCAGTTTTCATATGGACCTTTTAAAAAATTTCGGTGTGTACAGTTCTGTGAAATTGTGTTACATGTATGGATTTATTTAATCAACTACCACAATAAAGATTCAGGACTATTCTACCACTACAAAAAGAAATTCCTTTGTGCTATGCTATAAAAGTCACATCTTCCCCTCAGTCCTAACTCCTATTAACTCTCCATCTCTATAATTTTGTAATTTTAACATTAAAAAAATTTTAAATCGTCTCCTAATGTATTCATTAAAGACTGAGTCATTGATGAACAGAAATTTCAGAGGAGGAAGTATTAAATAAATGTGACATACAGAAATTTTTAAATTACCTTGGTTGTAGAGCTGTCACTAGTAAAAAGTCGCGAACTTCTTCGAGGCAGTGCATTTGGGGGAGATGTGATAGTGGGGCTCAAAACCTGAGGTGTTGTACTAAAAAATTATAAAAGTAGACATTAAAAAAAACCTCAGTTTATGACCATTAAGTTATTATTTCAAGTATATTAAAAATATGCACTCAACATGTTTGTATTCTAAAATTGATGAGATTAATCCTTTCCTCACCCCACTATGAAAACTCATTTAAAGAACTATTCTTGTTACCACACAATGATATAAATTATAGCACAGATCTTTACTCTATTTGAAATTGCTAATTTGAACATAAAATAATCCACATAAAAGTTATAGGTCAATAAATAGTAAACATCTATAAACCAATTATCTTTAGTTCTTACTTGCAACTATAGCAAGTTAAAGAAAGCTGGACATAGTCTAAATGTGGGATATTTGCTAAATAAATATTACTAGAACAACTGATACCTGAGAAGTTATTACCCTGTAAGTTCAAACAGCCACATCAAGGGATTATTCTGCAGAATGAGAGAGGGGAACATGGATAGTAAAAGTATTTGAAGAAATAATGGCCAAAAATTAGCTAAAGTTGATGAACACTATCAACTAACAAATCCAAGGGGTTCAATGAATTTGAAGCCCAAGAAAGGAGAAAACATGCTAGAGTATATCATAATCAAATGGATTAATATCAATGATAAAGAAAAAATTTTAGAAGTCAGGGAAAAGAGACAGATTACATATACAGAGAAACAAAAATAAGCATGGCAAGAGGTTTCTTATCAGAAACAATGCAAGCAAGAAGACAGTTAAGCAATGTAAAGAAAAAAACCTGTCAATTAGAATTCTATACCACGAAAATATCTTTCAAAAATAAAAACAAAAGTGAAATTAAAACTTTCTTTTGAACACACAAAGGCTGAAAAACTTCATTACCCACAGACCTAGACTATAGGAAACATTAATCACTCTGTAGAAGTAAAATATATGACAATAGCATAGAAACTGAGAAGACAAGTATGAAAATACACATTACAAGGTTTTATACTCTAAGAGACATAGTACAGTATTACTTGAAGGTAGACTTTGATAAGTTAAAATGTGTGATATAAACCCTAAAACAACCTCTAAAATGACAAGATAAAGAGTAATAATAAGGCAATGCTACAGGCTGAATTGTTTCTCCCGAAAGGATATGATGAAGTCCTGACCTCCAGTACTGTTAATGTGAACTTTTGGGGAAATATGGTCTTTTGTGGAAGTAATGAAGTTAAGATGAGGTCATCAGAGTGGGCACTAACTCAATATGACAGACGTCCTAATAAGAAAAAGGAAATCTGAATACAGAGGCACACAGGGAAGATGACTACGTGGCAACAGAGGGAAATACTGAGTTGCCTACTACAAAATAAGGAATGCCAGGGGCATCCAGAAACTGAAAGAGATAAGGCTCCTCCCCTAGTGACTTCAGAAGTATGGCCCTAGGATAGCTTGATTTCAACAGAACTGTGAGTGAATAAATTTCTGTTTTAAGCCACGCAGCTTGTGGTACTTTGCTAGGGCAGCTGTCAGACAAAAGAGAAGGTACAATGGTACACATCAACTATACATCAACTAAGAAAAGAAGATAAAATGGAATTAGTAATACAAAGAAGGCAAAATTAATGTAATTCATGTGTATTACAGTTAGTACATTTGTTTAAATGAAATGCATAATTCAGTAAATTATGTTTATATATTCTTGAAGACTAGGATATATTTGGCCTATTAATGTGCTCTGCAGGAGGCTCAGGCTCCTTATCACCGAACCCTAGGCAATCACTGCCACCTACCTGAGAGCTGGCACTCACAATGAGAATTACCAGGCATTTTAGAAATCCTGAGGCCTTTTATATAGTTAAGGTATATGCACACGTGTACCTATTTTAAGACTCATGGTACACGTTCACTATTTTAGGAGGTAAAGTTGTAGCTTTCTCTTAATATGTTAGCTATAATTTATTTCTCAGGCCTTGAATAGGAAAAGAAATCCTATTTAACACCATTTCTGTATGGAAATGGATTCATCATTTGAAGATTTATTGGAAGATTCATACTATGATCTACTTATAGAAATGCATAATAGGGGAAGGGAGAATAATCTACCTGTACCTGACCAGTGGAGAAGTATTAAAAAAAAGGAAATTGTTTTGGAGGAATGCAAAGAGTATCTAGTTTAAACAAACTCATGAGGCAATTAGAATAAAAAAGTGTTTTAGTTAACTCTTGTCTTGATTTGCATTGTTATACTCAAAAATTAAATTTGCTTTTTTAGTAAGTTGGAAATTCCAAATTTAATATATTCGAAATTTATAAGTCATTCTAGAATTCTTGGAACAGTGAAAACCTGCCTAAACTGAGGAACTGTTTCACAACAAGAAAAGCTAAACAATATCAAAGAATGAGATTTGAGACCAAATGAATACCTTGTTTGTGGGCCAGAACTTTGTGTCTGTGCAACAAGAATTGGAGTTACTTCTCGACTGTTTCCACTCTGTGAGAAGACAGACTTTGTTCCAGTTTGGCCAATTCTGGCAACAGACTGTAAAACACAAAAAGTCTAAGGTTTGTGAATTATAAATTGCATTGTGAGTGGTAAAAGACATCATGATGTACCCATCTACATTTCCCCAATACAAGATTTCATATTATATATTGTCTGTCATCTGAAAACACAAACTATTAATGTCATTATTGATGTCACTTTAGGTTAATTATTGTTATATTAGAATGAACATCATCCTATTTACTCAGTATGTTTACCCTTATACTATCCTTTTATCTTTCGACTTTAGTTATCAAGGAAAGGCTTAAGATTCCTAGAAGCCATTTATTATGTAACTTGCCCAGTTGGGGCTAAGTGCTAAAAAATGTTAAGACGGCTACTATTCTCAAGATTTATGATCTAACTTAGTATACATAAAAAATAATACAGTAAGATTTTATATCCCTTCATTGGCACTTAATAAAGACAGTCTTAGAGTAATTCAGATTAGTAAAAAAAAAAAAAAAACAACACTGGGTTATTTTCCAAATTCTAAGAATACTGCACTGAATTAGTATTTCTTTTTGATGTGTTCAGTCTTCTGGTCTGTGCTTGCCCCTTCTCTCTCCCCTAATTTATCCCCTTATTTCTATTTATTTTCATCACTTAACTTTTTTATAAAGTGATCTCTGTGTCAGTGGATATTGAAAAAACCATTTTACTTCCAAATAAATTTCTCCAAAAATTAGTTACTGTGATAGTCACTGTACATAATTCTGAAATTACACATTATAAATAATCACTAATAACTTTCTCACCATATACGAAAGCCTTATTTTGGCCTTCTCAACATTTAACATCATTGATCATGTCCACCCGCCTCGTCCTTCTAAAACTTTGTGTTATTTCTAAAACATTTAGTGTAGTATCTTGAGTATTTGTTTTACCACTTCATTGCTGGCCCCTCTTTCTCTAGGAGAGCATGGTAATTTTAACCCCTTAATTATTATATCTATCACTTGGTCATATTCTTTCCTCTATAACTAACTATCCACTGAATATTTTCACCTATTTTCTGGCCCTATCTGCTGAACTCACTCCTTGGTTTGATATTTTTAGTTGATACTGCAGGCAGATCTGCAAGTATAGCTTTTCCAGGAAAGTCTTGTGATAAGAGTAAAAGAACAGAGGCAGAAGAGGCTTCGACTGGGCAATGAAATCATGTATGTATTCACTGTCTAACTTGTCCTTAATTACTCTGACTTATGGTTTGGCCTACTTCCCCTGGCATGTTAACCACTATCCTATTATGCCTTCTCATAATTGTAATAAACTAATTTCCACATATATATGACACTCATAATAATACAACAGCAGGTAGTTGCAAACTTTTAAAAAATCCAGTTTAAAACACAATCCCCATACTAAATACTTTCAGTCCACTTTTATCACTCTTGGAGTTCCTATTATCACTCATAGAAAAAAACTTTGCTAAAGTTCAGGAGTAAAAGAGCAAAACCCAAACAAGAAGAAACATGTTCCTCTGAGGGTAAAAGGGCTATCTCAGTCATTCGCATACCAGTATGACTCATTTAGCTCTCATTTCTTAAACATCCATTACGCACAGCAACAGGCATTTACATATATAACCTAGTTTAATTCTCACATAAGATACCCTGCACCACAGATATGTTTTAAATAAACCTCACTTTGGCCTCTACTGCCACAGACAGTAAAAGAACATTATAAAAAAAGCCACAGTTGTAATGCAATCTTGTTGCAGTGTTTACTATAAAGATACTATGAAATATTTTTCATTTTACTACACTTTTACTCCACACCTGAGGATCCACCAGAAAAATTTTATTATCACAAAGAGCTAGCTTTATGTGAGTCATCTTTTTTCATGTTAATATTAGTACAACTAAAAAACAAATGTACTGGTAGGGACAAGCAAAAACCATGGCAGGTATAATTTCCATTATTTACATTCAAAGTGATCATCTTAATTTTGTTTTTTAAAAAAAGGAACTTAAAAGTAAAAATCTGAATATGCTTAATTAGCTATATGCTGAAATAAACTATACTTGTGAGTTACAAACTTATGTGGTCACAAGAGCAGCCAGCTTTGTGTCTCCTACTATAACCGGGAGGCTATGATAATGATGACCTTCTTTTACATTTAGATAACTTCTCTAACGCAACAGCAATTCACTGTATTTTACATGGAAAATACCTTTTTTGAAGGGGCTCCGGTGGGTGGCACGTCAATTACAGAAGATGTATTAGTGTAGTTTTGTAAATAGGATCCATCTCCAGGACTTGGGGTTTCTAATGGCAAAATCCCAAAACTGAGAAGAGGTTGAAATCAAGGTGTCAAAAAGTCATCAAGGCATATATAAAGCAGCAGTATACTTAAATTAGAAGGTCTAAAAGGAAGAGAATGGCAAATCAGTCTTGGGGGAATTGAGGATCTAAGGGGCAGATTAAAAATAAGCTGTGAATATAGACTATTCCACCCACCAAAACTAAAATTAAAAAAAAAAAATCAAACAAGGAACTAAACTGAGCAGTTAACTACTGATCTCAGAGAGATTTATTAGAAATAAAGAAGAGTAGCTTTGTAAAAGCTAAGATCCAAATTATCAAATTACTTCAAATTCTTGGAATTTATGTGATTTAGACACTATTACAGAGAAAATGTTCTTAGAGACCAACGAACATATCTGTGGATTCAATGAGTTTTGTAATCTCATGGTCATACTGTTTAAGTAGTTCCCTGGCTCTGGGACACAATCACAGTCTGTTCTAGCATATCATTTTTTATTTTGATTCTTTTGGAAATATATCCTCTGGCCTGGGTTCCTGTATTTATACATACATATATTTCTAAAAATTTTCACAAAATATTTCACGTATTGATAGCTGTCAATCCATTTTGTCAATTGATAGTTGTCAATTCCATTTTGGAATATAGCACTTTAACCATTGCTATCACTGATTTATAAGCATCCCAACATTTTAAGAGGTTCACTGCTATTCACTGATGCATAATCATAAACACAGTATCTTTTAATGCATACAACAGCTGAATAAGGAATGCTTAAGTTTTAAAATTTTCTCCAACACTTAATATGAAATTCTTATCACAGATACTCTATTTCTATTACTTCATTTTCTGAAAATGGAATAGACTCATTATTGACTTATTAAATATCTCTATTTCCATAATGACTTAGAAGTTGCTGTTCATATTAATTTATATTACTAATATAGGAATTACTCTAAGATCATTTAATATTACAGCACATTTTAAAGTATCTTTTATTTGTCTTACCTTGGGGTTAATGGGCTAAGAGCAGCTGGTCCTCCTAATAAACTTCGACCAGTTTTTGGTTTATTTTGAACCTGTTTAGATAATATGGAAGTTCCTGTTCCAAGAGGGACAGTATCTGGTGAAATTACAGCCGAATCAATATAAGACACTGAAGAATCTGTATTCAACGAGTACTTTGAATTGGAAGATTCTAAGTTAAGTCTGTTTAATTCCTGAAACAGAAAATTTCTGCCATGTCATTTACAATACATTATTTAGCTCAGATCACTATTTTTTATTTTCACAATATTTTTAACATTAGTGTATAATACACTTACAATTGTGTCCTGGGGTGTTTCTGTAAGAACTGTCTCAGGCTGTCTGTGAGATAAACTATGATTAGATACTAGTGTTGTGCAAGAGTTGGGCAGACAGCTGCTAAAGTTCTGTAAAGATGTTAATTTAAATGTTTGGTCAGGATCTGGCTTTTCACCTGTGAAGGGGAAAAAAAAAGTTTGCTTCTGAGGAAATGAAGGTTAAATTAAAAAAAAAAATGCATAAGCCAGCAAAAATAAAGCCTTATGCAGAGTTTTAAAGTTCTATCTATTTCAGTGAATCAGATTTATCTCCCAAAAGCTCATCCATCAGTTTACTGTAAAAGTGTACATCAAAGATAGAGCTGTACATTTAGAAAATAAATTAAACCATAATGAAACTGACTTTAAATACAATAAATGACAGGAAAGTAGAGATTTCTGTTTTTAAAGCAGAAAGCAACTAGATCTCATTTTGCTCAAGGTAAGGAATGAGGGTGAAGAGGTGAAACCTTCTAGAAATCAAAGTAAAATTTTAAGCACTTATACTTACATGTATATCGACACAACATTTTAAAATGATCCTTCACGCCTCCTAGAGCATATATACTGTGACAACTCCCCACCCCTTATCATCCAGGTCTCTGGGTATTCTACTAATTTCTTTTCTTATCTAGAATGCTATTTTGGCTAACTTTAAACTCACAACACAACTCATTCCTTGAGAATACAAGAAAGGCCACATTATTCCTGCAACATATGATTCTATCTTACTTCTTGTTCTCAAATTTAAAAGCCTTTTTGTCTTGTGGATATACAATTTGTACCACTTTCCAAAAATTAAGCAGGGGGGAAAAAAAAAGGAAGAAATGGGAGAACCCTCCCCTAACCACTTCTACGAACTTACCTATTTCACATAATGATTCAAAGGGGGACCAGAGGAAAGGATTTAAACTAAGGCTCTTTTGGTAACATTCTGATCCTTTGGCAAGCCGATCTGTCTTGCTGTAAAGACAAACAAATAGATTAGACAATAAAACCTAAAACATCTATTACAAAGAAAATTTGATATAGAAAACTAAGTAAATCTTATGTAAGTTCTGTGCATTCTCTTCTAAATTCTTCCTTAAATGATCAATTTCTCCTTCTTACCATCCTCCAATCTCTATTATTTAGGGTATTTCAAAAGTCAGGTGAAAGCAAATAGAACATGAATTGAAAGGCATGTTAACAAAACAAACAAGCTATCATTGCTTTCTTAGATACTATAATTGCTTTTCATTTCCTCTTGGACATTATAGTTAATGAGGAGATATGAGAAACACACAAATATTTCAGTCTTATTCTTGATTTTAAATATAAATCCCAGCGGTAATTTTGAAAGTGACTTAAATGTTTTAAGTATAGCATATTAAATGAGAAGATATTTTAACAAAGTAGAGGTGGCAGCTCTTAACAAAAAGGAAAACTCATGCTTCTTTCTAAATTGGGTGTATAAAGGCTTATATTCAAAACACGGACAACATTCTTAGGACCCTATATACTTGAAACAATCTGCAAATTATTAGAATAGCATTGTGGCCTCCCTACCTTTCAAATGGGAGAGAAGACGAGATTGAGGGTTAGTAAGACTTGCACAGCTTTCAGGTTAAAAAATATTACTGACCTGGTTTAAGACTGAAATTCTTCATTATCTAAAGGAAAAAAATTAAGATACAGCAATTCTTCCAAAACCCCAGGGTTTTATAAAGGACCAGATGGCATTGAACCAAGATTTTCAAAACAACCCTCAAATGAAACTATCAGTTTAAACACATAATCTGTTTATGTGCTGTCAGTATACATCAGAGAAATGAAAGAAAGATCCCCTTGGGGAACTAGATATTAATGTACCTTACTTTCAAATTTTTCAAGTGAGTAGAAACTAGAATAAATGATGTAATAAAGACAAGAAAGTACCACTAGTTGAAGCTTATTTAGTTTCCCACATTTGTCTAATTTGACCCAATAAACAAACGGACACAGAAACAGGGGAAGGAGACAAACTTTCAGAAAGTATAAGTTTTATTAAAGTCTCTATCTAAGGATTGCTTAGATGAAATTTCTTAAAGGAAAAATAATTGTAACAAGAATGATATATTCATTTACCAAGTATAGCAGGGTAACTTAAAAACAGGAAACAAAGACATAAGAGTATTTTTGGAAAGTAAAAATTAGGAGTGGAAAGTGGAAAACTGAATGCTTGGGAACTTTTAATATAAGGCCAGGAAAAGAAAAATACAGTGAAAACTCAATGTTCGAAGATTATACCCAAACTAACTTATGGTATACAGCCCCTCACCATGTATATAACTAAGTATGGTTTGCCTATTTATCTTTCATGTGCTCTCTTACGATTATAAGCTTTCTGAGAATAAGAAACTAGATTTCTCATGATCTGATTAATAGACCATAAAATAAATGTAAAACAAAATGTCTACTAAGAAGAGATTAGATACACACATACATACACACACACGGAGAGATACTGGTATGTATAAATAATATAAAAATTAATTGGGACAACTCAACACCAGAAAAATAAACAACCCAATCAAAAAGTGGGGAAAAGACCTAAACAGACGTTTCTCCAAAGAAGACATACAGATGGCTAACAAACACATGAAAGACTCTCAACATCAATCATTATTAGAGAAATGCAAATCAAAACCACAATGAGATATCACCTCATACTGGTCAGAAAGGCCATCATCAAAAAGCCTACAAACAATAAATGCTGGAGAGGGCGTGGAGAAAAGGGACCATTCTTGCACTGTTGGTGGGAATGTAAATTGATACAGCCACTATGGAAGATGGTATAGAGATTCCTTAAAAAACTAGGAATAAAACCACCATATGACCCAGCAATCCCACTCCTAGGCATATACCCTGAGGAAACCAAAATTGAAAAAGACACATTTATCCTCCGGTTCACTGTAGCACTATTTACAATAGTTAGAACATGGAGGCAACCTAGATGTCCATCATCAGATGAATGGATAAAGAAGCTGTGGTAGATAAACACAATGGAATATTACTCAGCCATAACAAGGAACACACGAGTCAGTTCATGAGGTGGATGAGCCTAGAGCCTATCATACAGAGTAAGGTAAGTCAGAAAGAGAAAAACAAATGTCGTATACTAATGCACATATACAGAATCTAGAAAAATGGTACTGAAGAGTTTATTTGCAGGGCAGCAATGGAGAAAGAGACATACAGAACAGACTTATGGACATAGGGAGAGGGGAGGAGCAGGTGAGATGTATGGAGAGAGTAACATGGAAACTTACATTACCATATGCAAAATAGATAGCCAATGGGAATTTTCTGTATCGCTCAGGAAACTCAAACTGGGGCTCTGTATCAACCTAGAGGGATGGGATGGGGAGGGAGATTCAAAAGGGAGGGGATATATGTATACCTACAGCTGATTCATGTTGAGGTCTGACAGAAAACAACAAAATTCTGTGAAGCAATTATCCTTCAATTAAAAAAAAATTAATTGCTGAAGGAGCCAGATGTGGAGCTTATAATAGTCACATCTGGGAGACAGATCTATAATTACTCAATAGTGAGATAAAAGGAGGAAAAGATTTAATAAAATTAAGCTGCCTGAAGTGCTCCAACTTTAGATGAATTTTTTCAAAAACTAAAACTCAGAAAGGAGTTTTCCAAAGGATTGGGGTTAAAAATAACTATTTAAATGGCACTGGGAAGAAACAGGTTAATCTAAGAACCAGACTTAGAATCAGTCATGTCCTAAAGATGCAAGTCTCATGTGCTACTGTAAAAGACCAATGAGATGTCTATATAAAAGTACTGGAGATAAAAGATAACTTAACAAGCTGTAGCTTCAAAACTATAACAAGGAGGTTTCTAGATTACTGGGTGCAACTTTGGTCACAACAGGCATGATCGCTGAAATGAAAAGCCAGTTTTTGGAGCAGGGTTGTGCCCTATTGGATACCTGACCTTTTAATCTTTATGATAAATAAAAATGATTATTTCTCTGAAAAAGAGGAAAAACTTTCCTTCATGGTTAGGACTTTGATACAAATGTACTTTCAAAAACTTTTAAACAAGTGATTTTGTTTTAAAATAACTAGTAATACATATATAGCATCTCTGTGATTTAACATCTTCCCTTTATTTTATTAAACTTTATTTTGGTATAATTTTAGACTCACATAAAAGTTGAAAAAATAGTACAGAATTCCCTACACCCAGCTTTCCTTAATAATAGCTTTCAACATAACCATAGTATAATTATCAAAGCTGGAAAACTGATAGTAGTATAATACAGTAAGGGCTTCCCTGGTAGCTCAGCTGGTAAAGAATCCATCTGCGATGCAGGAGACTCCGGTTCAATTCCTGGAGAAGGGATAGGCAACCCACTCCATATCTTGCCTGTAGAATCCCCACGGACAGAGCAGCCTGGCCTGCTGCAGTCCATGCGATTGCAAAGAGTAGGACAAGACAGAGCGACTAAGCACAATAATATGGTAAACTAAACCACAGATTTAATTTGGATTTCAGCAGTTTTTACATGCATTTACTTGTTTGTGTATAGTTTTTATTAAGTTTTATCACATGTATTTATTTGGGTAACTACCACTACAATAAGGATATAGAACTGTTCCAAAGTCCCAAAGAAACTCCTTTAGCTACCTTTCTATAGCCCCAGTACTCTTGTCCCAACTCTCCTGTCTGAGAACCACTGATTTGTCTCTATCACTGTAACTGTGTCGTAACAATAATGTTCTATTAATGCTATCACAGAATATGTAAATTTTTGAAATTGGCCTTTTTTCACTTGCCATAATGCTCTTGAAATCCATCCAAATTATCATGTTTATCAATAGTTTGTCTCTTTATCGCTGAGTAGTAGTTCATTCTAGTATTGGATACAAATTTCTGGTAATTTGAATCATTCTTACTTACCAATATACATGTCCCAACAATGAAAGAGTAAAGCAAGCTGAATCACCAAACTCAGTAACAATATCATCATGGCTTTTCTGCTTATTAAACACTCCACCAGATAAGATCTGTTCCCCTTCTGCAAGCCTTTAAAACACACATTCACAGATTAAAAAAAAAGTCAATATAAAAGCACAGTGTGTAAAGACATTCTTCATTATCAATGTACCTCTTACTACAGAGATAAAGTAAAAAAAGTTCATGGTATCTTTAGAACAGCAATAAACATGTATTAAATATCATTTGGGAGATCGGAAATTTACCATCTTAAAATTTCAGTCTTACCCTTTAAAAACAGAAATAGTTACCTTTAGTCTGTATGTACAAATCTAGTCTGAGCAACATACACACTACTCACATCAAAAGAAATGGAAGACTGTTATGCTGGGGGAAAAATATGAACAGCTCTTTATTAACTGATATGGTGGTCCTTCTTAGTTCTGTAATTCCTTGAAGTAGGAATTTGCAAGCAGGTTAAACAAGACTAACATTTTAATTAAAAACTGCATATTTAATGGCCTCAGTTAATTGAAACGTGAATAGCACTTCATCTTTTTATCAATTATGTTTTCCTGACATAAAAATTACAAATATTCCCCAAAAGGAAAAAAATTTGCCTGATTCCACTATATATTTTTAGCATATCAGAGTTTATAATGGTTCATGTTTTAAAGTTTTTTCCAAATCATGTGGAAAACTCTCAAGTAAGCTTATATATCCGAAACATAAAATGCGATATCTAAAGATTTTTTTTATTATCAGTGGGATTTTTTAAAAAATTATAAATATTTATAAATGGGATAAGAAAGTCTAACGTAAGAATTGGCTTAAGAAACTGGTAAATTAAATAAGTATATTTTAAAGAATTCAACATTAGAATCTTTGGAGTAGAAGTAATTCAATAGCAAATGTCTCAGAAATTTTATATATATATTTTAGCTTTAATTCAAAAGTCATCAATTAGACACTGGACAAATAAAATATTTATCAGACTATGGAGACTTTATGGGGCTTATTTATATCATTTCACTGTATACCTACAAACTAAATGGGGTTTATTTATATTCTTTGACTGTATACCTATAAACTAACTACACAGGCTTTACAGTTATCCATTTAGTCACCTTTACCACTATTCCATTTCTCATAGCACAGAAAAAAGTCTGACAGAATATAACTACCTAAATCTCTAGCTGCCTCCAGATTCAGAATATGGACAGCTGACTTGGTTGAACTGTCAATATGCCAAAGAAGTGTTCTTCCAAATCTGACCCCTTGCTTAAAAGGAGTAATGGTTCCCCGAAAGAATGAAGGGCAAATAACTAATTATACAATTGTCTAGACACAAGGGAGCATTAATCTCAGGTGAACTGGAAAGTTAGGTTTTCAGGCTTATTACAATTAATCTAGCAATGAAAGCAAAAGAAATAACACAGGATCATTTTACAAATCACAGGAATTAGTTACAACTCAGGTTTCTCCAGATTTAAATTCCATTTGTACCATAACAATAAAATCTCTCCACATGACAAAATAGGCAGCAGCATTTCAAAAGCTACTGAAATAGACAAAACTCTACTACCAAGAAGTGAGAAAGGGAGTCAGAGTCTAATCCATCAAAAGAATTATATCCAGAATTCTACAGTTAAGTAGAATAAAATTAGGTAGAGAAGATTTAGAAACTTACTTGCTGAGATCAACACAACATTTTGCAAGCAGGTATTTACATTGCGGTGTAGTACAACTGTGTCCTTTCAAAAGTCTATATGCTTTATATGCTTTTCCTGAGCGGTAATAACAGGTTGCCAGTAAAAACAAGGCTTCTTCTGAGTGTACTAAGAACAAACATGAAAAAACATTGGCTGTTATTCAATATGTTAAATGGTAATTATTGTTTATCTAGTGATATGTAAACAAGTTTAGCAATAGCAAAAAAAATTAGGCATGTTATTCAATACAAAAAATAATTTATTAATTTAAATTTCAATTAAGGAGAAATACTTTCCTGATAGAAAAGTTAGTTCCCCAAGTCCTGACTACCTTCTTTCCAGAAGAAAAAAAGAAAATAATACAATGAAGACAATTGTACTATTCTCTGTAAATCCTTAAAATCAAACACAGACACACAACTGCCCTTAATTAAGACTACCAGAAAAGCATCTTGTTTTTATGTAGTATTTTTCTGAGAGATCCTTTGAGAGGACAGCAGTCAAATTTCATGAGAGGCAAACTTAGGGTTATAAACCTAATTATCAATCTGAAAATTTGTACATTAAAAAAACACCAAACTGGAAAACAAAGAAAACTCAGTTATTTCTAATACCAAATACATAGTAGATTATATTCAAGATAATTTAAGATAAAGGAAAAAAAAATTCTAAATTGTGAACAGCCACACTATATAAACATTCAATTGACAGACTTGACACTTGTCCAGTAACAATAATTAAACTGCTCTTTAATGGCAAGAACTGAATTATTCATTTATCAACCTCTTTCCTTTCAACATTAGGTTGTTTTATTAGCATCCTTTTCCTTTCTTTACTCTCTCCCAAACTGACCATCACCCCACTTCTATCCTCACAGCCTCCCAACCAGTTCAGATGAGTGTATATTTTGTTTTTTCTTTTTGACCACTATGCACAACACACGGGCTCTTAGCTCCCCTGCCCAGGACCCAACCCTCACCAACTGTAGGAGAAGCACAGTCTTAACCACCAGGGAAGTCCCCAGATGAGAGTCTACAGAGGTAAGGATAGAAAGAGGGAAAATCTTAAGTTCTGTACTTCTAAAAATGGGTTATGTAATAATATTAGGAGACTGAGGGACCATTTAAGCCCATGATACCCCAAGTGTGGCCCCTACACCAGCATCAACATGACTTTGGAGCTTGTGAGAAATGAAGTTCTTGGGTCCCATCTCAGCTTAGACCCACTAAAATCAGTAATTCTGCGAATGGAGACCAGCATCTGTGTGGTAACAGACCCTTCAGGTGATTCTGATGTATGCTAAACTTTGCGAATCACTAAATTTAAAGTACAGATAAACTTGCCATGTCTTTCTGAAAAGCTAACTCAAAGATGTGGGATAAAAAAGTAGCTTGAAATTTTCCTTTTATAAAGATTATTTTTTTTCTTTCCTGTTGTATGCCATCTATGCACAAGCAAAAACCAATAGAACTCTTCTTCTCTGGTCCATCTTATGATTTTTCACGAAACCCTAGTATAAAAAACAATGTACAATAAGATGTCGTGTAGTAAATGATAAGAATTTTAGCATACATATGTTAACAGGATTTACAGTAGTATCATTCAGAAGTAAAAAAATGAATGGGGACCTCTACTGCAACAGGAACAAGTTGTTAATTTCATTGAACTACAAGTGCTAATTCACAGAAGTCAGAACGTGTGATTTCTTCTAGATTTTGCAAAGGCCTGGTTTCTTGTCATCTAATAAATTAAGCTTTTAAAACCGAATTACACCAAAAAAACAATGGCCCTCCAAAGCCAGTTCAACTTTGAGCCACAAAAATGCTTCATCAAATGTTTGTTTACAAATACTAAGTACATCTAGGTTAATTTTTCACTATGCTAAAATTCCATAATAACATAAAGATACCAAATACTGTGTGTATGATTTTAGTGTCATAGTGTAATTACTTTTTTGAAGTATGATGACTTAAAAACTATGTTTAAGTGAAACAGCTATAAATGTCTGCATGACATTTATTTGCCATCCTTTATTAAGAGTCTTCATCAAAACATGTGATTGGGCAGTTGGTTGCATCTGCAGATGCAGAACCAATGGGTGGTCCTGAGATGCCCGTATTCTATAATCAGGAATAAAGTAAACACTGATTCCACAAAGTCACTCCTAATACTGATAAATCAATCATGTGTGAGTTAAATCAAGGCACATCCATATGACTAAACACAATTGTCCAAAAAAAACACCTGAATTTTTTCAGAATGCATTGTTAGGTGAAAAAATGAGTTACAGAACAATACTGAGACTCTTCTTACAAACAGGTTGGGCTTCAAATATAGGGTAGGTCATTTAATATAAGCTCAAAATAATTAAAAGGAGCTTAAGCTTGCATCCTTCAGACACATTGCCATCAAATGGAAAGATGAATTAGCTTCTCAGTGCTTTTAAACTAGACAGACACCTCTTCTTCATGTTGATTTATATGTAGCCTTTTCCAAAATGGACCCGTTTTGGTAAGACTTAGACGTTTGCTGAGGTGAGTGCTCTTTATCTGGCCTTGATAAACTCTAAATACCACAGAGAACTCCTTAGAAGTTAGAGTACCGTGCTTGCTGCCCTGTCACAAACACTTGAAGTTTTTCAAAGAGCCCAACACCTAGGGAATCATTTATGATTTGTGATACACATTTCATCTTGATTATCTTTTAAGTTCTCATATTACCTACAGACAGTACAGTTCATGGACTAGAGCCAAACTGCTTCTTTAGTTTGGATTTCCATACTACCACTTATTAGCTATGTGACTCAGGGCAAGTTAACTTCTCTGATCCTCAGTTTTTTCACCTGTAAAATAAGGACACAGTGATACCTACCTCTAAGTACCTAGTGCTGTTAGAATTAAATGAGTTAATATATAAAAACTTTGGATAGTGCCTGATATACAGTAAGAGCTATATCTGCCATTATTAAATTATTATAATTGACAACACCTGACTAGTCATCTGATAACTATATGGGGTATACAATGGGGTACACAATGTTCAGCCACAAACTCAAGTGATTCCATTTTATCACTTTTTTGCTGACTGATTTCAAATGCCTGGGTGCTATACTTTACATATGATACAAGATTCATTTCACCCTTTTCAGAGTCATTTCTGTTATTGAACACTTTATCTATATATACAACTTCAGTATTTTAATAATATTCTGAATTTTTATTTTCCTCATGCTTGTTCACACCCTAAATTTCAGTACTAACCGGTTTTATACTTGTTGTAGATGATGGGGGTTAATAATATTTTTAAATACTGAAAACATGATTGGTGTAAATACACCACAGGTAAGAAGGCTGGAGGAAATTTTAAAAGGAAATGGCAATACATGAGAAAGCAGACAGCCAGGTCATACAGGACTTTGCAAGCTGTGTAAAGATTTTTATACCTATTATACATCCCTAAAGGGTTTTACAAAGTATAGAGAACGGGGTTGATTTGGGAGGGGGGAAGTCAAAGCAGCAGGAAAGGGTAAACATGGGAAAATTAATAAGAAGGCTTTTCTACTAAGACACAGTGGTGTTTTAGAATAGGGTGGGAACATTATGAATCCAGTTTGCATGAACTGAGTTTGATATATGTGATATTTATGTGAAACAACTGATCGATGCAATGAAATAGTTGAGCCTTGGATTTAAAAAGATCATTGGGAAGATCAGAGTCTTAGTTCATTAACATATAATGAAAATGAAAACTATAATGATTTTAAAAAATAGCATTAGGAGTTCCCTGGTGCCTAGTGGTTAGGATTATGGGCTTTCACTGTTGTGGTCTAGGGTTCAATCCTTGGTTGGGGAACCGAGATCCTGCAAGTGGCATGGCCTGGTCAATAAATAAATAAATGTTTTTTAAAAATAGCATCATTTTTTTCATCAGTAATAATTTAACTATGACAGTAAAATAATAGGCCAATGGGCCAGATATCCTTTTTGTCCCCCTATATGACCAAGTGACTTGAATTTCTAGCGACAAGATATATTTATAAAATTTTCCACTAGTAATGGCCTAAAAATGATACAATCTGTCATATTTTTAGTAGTATTTGGACAACTTCCTTCAATGATGACCTTAACATAACTGGAAATAATTTTTTTTTAATGTTGCCATATTTCTGTGAATTTGGGCTCTCACTATAATGGCTAAGACAGAGAAGAGAATCAGATGCTGAATCTTTTACTCTGATTAAGTTCTCTTAACCTAAGTCAAATTTATGGAAAGTGCTATACTCAATGCAATTTCTACACCTGGCCCATTAATCATTAAGACAGGTAAAAACCTGGTGAACAATGGTCTTAGTTTCTTCATTTGTAAAATGGTAATAGTAATGTCTATTTTATAGAGTTGTTGAGGACTAAATAAAGAATAAGTGATAAGTACTCAGAGTACCTAGTACACAGTAAGAAATCCACAAATAGTAGAAGATACTGTGATTATTATTGAACTGGAATAGTATCTGCTCCCATTGCACCTCACAGAAATACAGTCAAGAGTAGTTAGGTTTCATATTGAGAGAAACTAACAATGAGCAACTTTCCAAGAGTTAAACACTGTATCAGAAACAGAAAATGGATTAAACAGTTTTATGTGGATTAATCCGGAATCCTGCCTCAACTCTATGGGAAAATCTGATCATCTAAATTTGAAACCACTAATTTGCAAACTTTTGGAAACTAACTACAATAAGTAGAAACTGCCTAACGTTAACAAATTTTTAAAAGAGAAAAAGTATAAGACAGGAAAACATGAGGGCTGCTTAGGTATATATGTAAGAAGATTATCCTTGCTTTTATTTGCAGAGGTGGGCAATCTGTTCTTTACCTCCTTTGTAAGGCCCTCACTTTTCTCAGTCTTTTCACTTGGACCTAAGACTTCTGCTCCATAGATCTTCCCAACTTTTCTCAAGAACTCCTATTCTTCCCTGAGGACCTGACAGCACTCTCAAAGGGATGCTAATTCCCTCCTATCCCAAGGTAAGCTTGGTTTCCTCCTTGCTTCTCCCAACTATTTTATTTCCAAGTACCATCCTTTGCTCTTTTGTGAAATCCCCTGCTGGTGAGATTTGTATCTTCTCCTTTTAACTCTTGGTTACTAATTCAAGATATCCTGCTTCATTAATAAAAGAATTCTGCACCTCATTCACAGTCTTCCTTCCCTACGTTATTTCCATACATCTACCAATTCAACTTCATCTGGATTTCCCGCACCTCTCCTAAATCCTCTTATTTATCAATCCTTGTGTTAACTTTCCTCTGTAGTTTACATTTCCTGGTCCACATCTTGCCTATATTCTTAGTATTCTTATCCCTTGTTCTTTTTTGACACATGTCTAGCAAACCCCTAATATCTACCTTCTATGCCTGTAGTTCAGTTACTAGGTACTTTATTAGAGTAAAATCATATAACTGAGCAGAAAGGTTCCATTACTAGTTCTTGCAGACACACAAAAATAAAACTTACCTACAATCATAAAAACTTTTGGTAAGTAATCCAATGGGAGATTACTCAATAAAGGGGAAAATTGAATTAAACACTGGAGTAAAAAGAAGGCAGCACTGTTTCTAGTCAAGACAGTTATAGTATAGTAAGATAATAATACTTCCTAGACTTCATATAATTCATAGACTTATATGGTTTCAGGAAAGCACTGATCAAAATATTTGTGAAATTTCAAAACATTAACAAAATACACATGTAAAATGAAAGAATTAAAAAAAGGGTATTCCTACCAAAGAATGAAATGGGGGAAAAAATGATGGGAGACAGGCGTTATTAGATGTTAAAAGACAATATAAAGTGTTAATAATAAAATAGTATGATATTGAATTAAAAATACAAAATCAACTAATGAAAGAGAGGAGAGGTTCTAGGAACAGAGTAGAACATTAAAAAACAAAATTTAACACAACACCATGTAAAATACCATGTGGGAGGGAAAAAAGCATTTAATAACACTGACTAAATTAAGAAATAACACTATGATACATTTTTAAAAACTTTTAAAATTACCAAGAACTATATATTTCTCCAGCTACTGGAGCAACAAGAGAAAGTTTATATGGTATAGCTACTAAATAAAATTTAAAAGATTAGATTATAAAAATCAACAGAATTAAGATTAAAAAGCAAACAATCTGGGGTAAATATGCAGTAAACAGAATCCACAGAAACAGGAATAAATGTAAAATTAACACTTGCAAAAACACCCAGCATCCTTTAGAATTATAAAAAGGAAGACAAAACACTTCACAATTTTCTAGTAAGCAAAAACACATTATAATGGTAAATCTATACTGACAGGGCTGTGAAGGAAGTCTTATCCTATTGGTGACACAGTGATTATCACAACTCTCTCTGCTGGGTTATCATCCAGGCAAAAGTAATTTGTTGTAGAACTGCTCACACATTTTGATTTGTATGGGGCTTTCCTACTGCCTCAGTGGGTAAAGAATCAACTTGCCAATGCAGGAGATACGGGTTCGATCCCTGGGTCAGGAATATCCCCTGGAGAAGGAAATGGTAACCCACTCCAGTATTGTTGCCTGGAAATCCCATGGACAGAGGAGCCCGACAGGCTATACAGTCCACGGAGCTGCAAAAAGATTCGGACATGACTTAGCGACTAAATGACAACCACCACCTACTTTGACTTGTAAATTCTGTCCTAGAGTATATAACACAATGAAAATGACAAAGCTGTACATAATTATCTTAGCATTCCTGCTAACGTGCTAAGTCACTTCAGTTGTGTCTGACTCTTTGAGACCCATGGACTGTAGTCTGCCAGGCTCCACTGTCCATGGGATTCTTCAGGTAAGAGATGCAGAGTGGGCTGCCATTTCTTCCTCCAGAGGATCTTCCTGACCCGGGGATCAGACCCACATCTCTTATGTCTCCTGTGTAGGAAGGCAGGTTCTTTACCACTAGTACCACCCGGGAAGCATCTTAGAAAGATTATAATAATCAATGACACACAAAAAAACCCACTAATACCAGCTGATGTTGAATTTATTACAGTGCCAGAAGGCTGTGCCAAGTGCTTTAAATATATTATTTCATTTTTCAATTCCATGAGACAATAATTATCTTTATTTTATAGATGAGAAATCTGAAATACTCAAACATTAAGTAGATTGCCCAAGATATACTACAGCATGTTTAAGGGTTAGAGTTTGTACTAAGGCTGAAGGCTCAAAATCCATGCTCTAAATCACAGAATATAGACTCTTAAAAAAAAGGAAAAAAACACCTAAAGACTGGAATATGATTAATTTAAGTAAACCATAGGGTAAAACCCAAAGCAAGTCTACAGTTACTATAAGTAGTATATAAAAAGCTAGATACTAGGAAAAAATCTTTATGAACTAGTGTCAATCATAAAGATAAAACAAGAGTAATACCCACAGGACTTTCCTGGCAGTCCAGTGGTTAAAACTCTGTGCTTTCAATGCAGGAGGCACAGTTCCATCCCTGATTGGGGAACTAAGATCCCACATGCCTTGAGGCAGAGTCAAAATAAAAAAGTCATACCCAGAATCTTGTTACAGTCATAGGAAGTGATGCAATTCCATGTATTTTATTATTTTACAGTTCTTGGAAAGGAATAGATTACAAACCTTCTGCATACAGTCGCTCTGCTAGGAAAACTGCATCTCTGTAAGCATAGTGGTTTAGTGCTTGCCATATAGCAGCCTGTAAGTAGAGGAAAAAGAACATAAATATACAGAGTTTCACAGTAACTCTTAGCACAGAGCCTTGCATATAATACTCAAATCAACACATCTAATTTAAGTAATAAAACCTCAATATCCACAGTGTAAACTCTGTAACCTATTAGATGAGGCTCTTCACAGTATGACTCCTAACATTTGAATTTATTCACTTAATTCTCCATGAACTTTTAGACCTCTGTGTCTTTGTATTTCCTTTTCCTTCACTGGAGAATGTGGGCTCCTTCATCTACCTTCTCTTATAAATTGCACATCCTCGTAGACCCAGCTTTAATAATATCAACTTCATAAAGCTTTCTAAATTGGAGGCCTCTGTGTGCATGCTAAGTTGCTTCAGTCATGTCTGACTCCATGCAACTCTATGGACCATAGCTTGCCAGGCTCCTCTGTCCAAGGGATTCTTCAGGAAAGAATACTCCTGGGGTACCATGCCTTCCTCCAGGGGATCTTCCAGATCCAGGGATTGAACCCATACCCCTTACATCTCCTTCATTGGCAGGCAGATTCTTTACCACTAGTGCCATGTTGGAAGCCCATACAAGGTCATATATGTTGGCTAAGTATATATGAAATAACTATTGCAATGGTAATTCAATTTAGGTTCATTATGGATTTAAAAGATTTTAATGGTCTGGTTAATGAATTTTGTAAACATCATTTACAGAACTGTACCTAAAGAAAAGTACCTAGGGTCTTAGCCCCTTTTTTTCTAGTCCCAATCTGTAACTGCACCTTCTTTCCTCTAAACTTGTAGTTCCCTAAGTAGTCTTCCTGCCTACAGGCTGTAATATCCTACCCCAGAAACCCTGAGTTTGGACATGAGCTCAAATTCATGTTCCATGACTTACCAGTTCTGTGTCTTGGGCAGGTAACAATGTTTCCTAAGTCTTAGTTTCTTCATTTAAAACATAAGACTCCAATAAAGTACACAATGGTTCCTTGCATATACCTAATAACTAGTCAATAAATTTCAGGTGCTGCCATCATCATTTTCATGTCTTCATCTCTTATCAAAACTTCCTAATGATTCCTCCTGGATGGTCCCACAAAGTATACACAAAAACAGCTACAGAATAAAGTACAAACTCAGTAAATCATTCAAATCCCTGTGGGCCTTAATCATCCTTTTTCAGCTGTTGCTCATCTGTCACCAAAGCTGCCTATGGTCTAGAACCAGGAAAGGCCTTCGTCAGTGCCTAAACTATCAGCTGTACTTTCACATTTCAAAGAATTGTTTGGGCTGTCCTTTAACTTCTACCTCGTGAAATGTGTCTTCTTCAAAGTTCAGCTTACATGGTATCTTCCTTTCACTGATCCATCCCATGCAATACTAATGACTTCATCCTATGAGGTCCCAGAAAATTCTGTCTCCATTTCAAAAAAATATATCAAGCTGTTTATTAGATTTGGTCATATATATTGTTTGGTTAACTAGGCTGTAACTTCTTGTGGGTAAAAGTCAGATTCTGTTTTTCACTATAATTCCCTGTTTATCCAACTTAACTAGTTATTTCCCTAACTATCCTAGATAATTGTCTTTAAACATAGTGAACGCTCAATAAATGCTTGCTGCCTAACTGTTTTAAAACTCTGAATCTAATTTCCACTTACTGATCTACAAACTTTTAGTAACCCAATATGGAGGTATACTATTCCTACTATAATTAAATTTATTAACATGATTAAAATGTTATTGTTGAAAATATAAAAAAATAACAAAGTAACATCTGGTGATTTCTTTCCTGATACAGGTAAGCAAAACATTATAAAGGAATCAAGAATCTGGTAAGGAGATACGGGTCAGTCCAACTGAGCAGTTGGAATACATCAGATTTTGGGGCAATAAAATTTTAGTGGTGTGACCTATAAATACCTGAAAGATAATCAGATTTTTCTTGTTAATAGTAGCCTAGATCATGTTACATGCAGAGTATATCATGAGAAACACTGGGCTGGATGAAGCACAAGCTGGAATCAAGATTGCCAGGAGAAATATCAATAACCTCAGATATGCAGATGACACCACCCTTATGGAGAAAGCAAAGAAGAACTAAAGAGCCTCGTGAAGAAAGTGAAAGAGGAGAGTGAAAAAGTTGGCTTAAAGCTCAACATTCAGAAAATGAAGATCATGGCATCCGGTCCCATCACTTCATGGCAAATAGATGGGGAAACAATGGAAACAGTGACAGACTTTATTTTGTGGGGTTCCAAAATCACTGCAGATGGTAATTCCAGCCATGAAATTAAAAGATGCTTGCTCCTTGGAAGGAAAGTTAAGACCAACCTAGACAGCATATTAAAAAGCAGAGACATTACTTTGCCAACAAAGGTCCATCTAGTCAAAGCTATGGTTTTTCCAGCAGTCATGTATGGATGTGAGAGTTGGACTATAAAGAAGGCTGAGCGCCGAAGAATTGATGCTTTTGAACTGTGGTGTTGGAGAAGACTCCTGAGAGTCCCTTGGACTGCAAGGAGATCCAACTAGTCCATCCTAAAGGAAATCAGTCCTTGGGTGTTCACTGGAAGGACTGGTGTTGAAGCTGAAACTCCCAATACTTTGGCCACCTGATGCAAAGAGCTGACTCGCTGGAAAAGGCCCTGATGCTGGGAAAGATTGAGGGCAGGAGACGAAGGGGGCAACAAAGGGTGAGATGGTTGGATGGCATCACTGACTCAATGGACATGGGTTTGGGTGGACTCTGGGAGTTGGTGATAGACAGGGAGGCTTGGCGTGCTGCAGTTCATGTGGTCGCAAAGAGTCAGACACAACTGAGCAACTGGGCAACTGAACTGAACTCTTTTCTACCCTATGATTCATTTTCTCTTCCTATGAGTTTTTCACAAGTCAGATCTGATCTTTACTTAAAATCCTCAGTGGCTTCTAACTGTTCTTGACAAAAAAAGGCAAAGTCACCAAATTGAGCAGTGTGCTGTAGTCTGTATCTACTTCCCTCTTCAGTTCATCTTGTATCATGTTTTCTCATGCTGTCCATGTTAGCACAACGACCTTCTTTCAGCTCCTCAAACCGGCCATGTTATCCTTCTGCCACAGATACTTTATACACAGTTCATTTTGCCTGGCATACTCCCTCCTTTCCTTCAATCCATGCTTATTCCTTGGAAGGAAAGTTTTGACCAACCTAGACAGCATATTTAAAAGCAGAGACATTACTTTACCAACAAAGGTCCGTCTAGTCAAGGCTATGGTTTTTCCAGTAGTCATGTGAGAGTTGGACGATGAAGAAAGCTGAGCACAGAAGAATTGATGCTTTTGAACTGTGGTGTTGGAGAAGACTGTTGAGAGTCCCTTGGACTGCAAGGAGATCCAACCAGTCCATCCTAAAGGAAAGCAGTCCTGGGTGTTCATTGGAAGGACTGATGTTGAAGCTGAAACTCCAGTACTTTGGCCACCTCATGCAAAGAGTTGACTCATTTGAAAAGACCCTGATGCTAGGAAGGATTGGGGGCAGGAGAAGGGGATGACAGAAGATGAGATGGCTGGATGGCATCACTGACTCGGTGGACATGGGTTTGGGTAGACTCCAGGAGTTGGTGATGGACAGGGAGGCCTGGCATGCTGCAATTCATGGGGTCGCAAAGAGTCGGACACGATTGAGCGACTGAACTGAACTGAACTGATCTTAATTCTAGTCTCCTTTGGACTTCCTTCTTTTCCAGGGAAGGTTTTTTTATAGGACACCAGATGAGGTTAGGCATTCTTTTACATTTTGATAACACCAAGTAACTTTCCTTTGCAGTATTTCTCACTGTTGTAATTTTACACATATTTAGGAGAGTATATGAGTAATATCTTCCTCACTATAATATAAACTCTAGAAAGGTAGGGATTACATCTGGTTTTGCTCACTGGATACTCCCAGCATTTGTTATATACTTTTTAAGTAGGTGCTTAACTAAGTATGACGAATGAATAGACAAATGATCTTTGACTTTTTGCTGTCCTCCCATTGCTAGCATTTTACACATTAGCCTTAAATTTTTCTATATTATTATACATCCAATAGTTAAGGATCTCTGGAAATCTTGAAAGAAACTCTGTGGTACATAGAACTCTGTTTCTAATACAAATAATTACCACCTAAGTACTCCTTTATAAAATATGGGGATTTCCTAAGAACCTACTGAAAGAACACCAAGAGTACAAAGAACAGATCCACAATTTGATGTTGGAGACCTGTGTTCAAACTTGTATTCCAGGACTTTAGCAGTGAGACTTTGGGGAATTATTTAACTTTTCTCAGCCTCAATTTTCTCATCTGAAAAGTGGAACTCTATTTTTGGACTTGTGTAGATTAAATGAAATGATATGGTGCTTCTCATATATTGACTGGCACACATTAGGAACTTAAAAACCTTTTCCAGCTCTTAAAGATTAACAAATTCTACAGATATAATTGACAGTTTGTATTATATAATGTCTCCCATAAATGCCACAATTGTGGATTTTGTAACACACAATCCACAAAAGACCCAATGATTGATTCACCAGCTCCGTCATCGTCATCACTACTGCTTATAAGGAAAATCTGGCACGTCAATGATATGGGCCAAAAAGTCCTAGAACTTTTGAGTTTCTTTCTTTTTAAAATTAAAGAAGTGAAAGCATCATATTCAAGAGTTCTATCTACTTCTGATTTAAAATCAAGTTTTGGTCAGAATAAAGTCATTCCTTTATCACCAATTCTTAAGGGGGGTCAGAAAGGGATAGTGAAGGCAGCCAATAAAAACTCCCACACATCCCGGAAGTGAAACTTGACACATATAGCTCCCATTACACTCTGCTTAAGCATGTGAGCGACAGTATGCATCTTCTAGGGGAATGGAGTGGGGAATGAACTATTCTCTAAAGCATGACAAATTGGTAGCTGATGACGGGCAGGGCTAAGATTAGTGACTACCCTCCCCTCTCCCCCCGACCCCATTCATCCCTTCCATTGCTCAACTGCTGGTGTGTAAACCTGCCTCTAAAAGAATAACACTCAGTGTATCACTTCAGGTGTTCTACAAATTAAAGCCAGATGGAAGAAATGTTGCTAAAGTTGTGAAGCCAAACTGTGCAACACCACCACTGAGCCCCCAAAAAAGGTTAAAAAAGAAATTTTGCTGATTAAACTAAGGAGTCAGTTCTAGACCACACTGACTTTTAAAGATAATTAAATCAACATCAGAGAAATTAAATGGCAAAGTTCCTTCTGCTTGTTGCTCTTCTTAAATATGAAATATTATTTTAAATATAAACAAACCTCTGTAAATTGTACAACTAACTCAGACTTAAATATGACCACCTAGATTGTTTCGTTCTTGTTTTTTTCAAAAAAGAAAATAGGCGTCTTCTTTTAGACCATTAAAAAAATAGACAACATAAGAAGGTATGAAGAAAAAAACTCATTTTGGAATTTTCCTACTATACATTACAAAGTAATTTCTTGAACTTTAATTTACTTCAGGTCTACATCAATGGCTTTCAGTCTGGGCAATTTTGTCCCACAAAGGACATGTAATAATGTCTGGGGGCATTTTGTCTGTCACAAATGGAGTGGGCATATAGCATGTAGATGGCAAGGACACTGCAAAACACAGGACAATATCCCCACAACAAAAATTTAGCTTGCTGAAAACATCAATAGTGCCAAGACTGATAAACCCTGATGTCCACTACTGTAACTTACTAGCCTGTGTCTCCCTAAATCTTGTCTTGTCGCACCTTCCCAACAGCACCAGATTTAATTTTCTCCCAAGCAGTGCTTTCATTATAATTTTTCTGTTCAAAAGCCTATAATGGCTATTTATTACCAACAAATTAAATCTAAATTCCTTAGCCTGGATGTTAAGTCCCGTTGTAACCTGATTCTACCTGGCTAGCAAAACCTTATCTTTTCTGTTCTCAATTCCCATTCTAGACAAGGTTATAATTTTTGTTTTCGTGTTCCTGAGCACCATTCTCAACTTTGGGCTTTTGCTCATGCCATTCTATGCCAAGCATATTCTCCTCTACCAATTCAAACCCTTTTTACTTTCTAAAGCTTTAAGTTCTACCCCTTCCAGAAACCTTTTCCATCTTTCCAGTCCACAAGGATCTCTCTTTATTGAATTTATTATTATCTGTGCAAACAAATACATACTGACTTGTAACATTATTCAGTTGTTCTCTTTAAGCATATTTATCTTCCCAAAAAGACTGGACCCCTCAAAAGATGAGAAGTTATATATATCTACATTTCTACTGGTTGGTTTCACAAATATCTTAAACTCAGCTTGTTCACAACATAATTCTTAATAGCCCTCCTTCAAATTTGTTTTCCCTGCAAAGAATTCTCCATTTATTAATCATTACCCTCAAAATGAAATCTAGGTACCTGTTCTTGATTCCCTCACAAATGATCAATTTCCATGATGCATTGATTCTACCTCCAAAATATCTCTCGAACTTATCTACCTCTTTCCTATTCCACTGCTACCATTTTAGTATAGGTTACCATCATTTTAAGACTGCTTTTATTCTTGTCTCCTTCTTCCCTGACCTTTCACATACAGTAGCCAGAGATCTTAACATCTATATCAGATTATGTCAACCCCCAGCTGAAAATTCATCAGTGACTCCCCGTTACACTTAGAATGAAAAATGAACCCCTTACAATGGCCTTACATGACTATGCAACTCTAGCCACACTGGCCTTCTTTCAGGTCTTCCAATGCCAAGTTTTACTATGTCTCAGGGCCTTTGCACATGGTGTTTTCTCTGCTTGTAATTCTCTTCAAATTGTTTGTGTCTCAAAGTTTGAACTCAGCTACAATGCTATTTGCTCAAAAGGAATTTTCCTAACATCCTTTTTAGAGAAGGTTTTAGAATGTCTTTTATGTGCACTTGACACATAGCAGGTGCATAACATTCTTTTCATTTTGAGTATTTCATTGAGGTTGCTTCCGAACTTTGATGGCCCAACTGTAAACCTAACTGAAGTCACGACCCTCTTACTAGGTCTCTTTCCTAACACCCCACTTATAGTACCCTTCTTATCACAATTTATAATTATTAATTTGTGATTATTTGTCTCATGCTTTCTCTCTATATAAGCACAAAGTCTGTATCAGGGCACTAGTCCATAAAGGAATTATCACATATTTGTAATGATTTCCTTCTCTAAGTCCCCACTCCAAAGCACATCCTCTCAGTTCGGGTACTATGTAGCACTGTCTTCAAAATACTGTATTGTACCTAAATATAAGAATCTGTTTTTTAAAAGAAAATTTCATAAACAAATGTTATTTCAGCTAACCTGAATACATTTTTTTGAATGAAGACCAAATAGTCAAATGTTATTATCAGTTTAGCTACATATATAAGTATATCTATATACATTTTGACAATCACAAAATATATTTAGGAATTTCTTTTTTTCTACTCTATTGAACAGAACAATTTATTAAAAAGCCTTTTTTTGGGAGAGGGGTAATCATCTAACACGATTTTCCTAAATACACCATCTTCAATTCTAAGTTATCTGAAAATGGTACCCTTTGAATCTGTGTTAGATGCTGTCCCTGTACTTCTTACCCCAAGCCAAAGGTATTCCTTCACTATCTAATGATCTCTAAAATAATATTATGTGTAAAAGCAACCAGTTACTATACTGCTTATTAAGATGATTTTTCCAAGGTTGTTTTTTTTAACTTCATTCAACACTTCTGTGATGTCTTACCCCCCAGGAATAATTGATAAATCTATATAAAATTGATTTTTAAAAAAATCAATTTCATCAGGTGGATTTTATACACATCCAAATTAGCACCAGTTCAAGTCACTTAGACTAGCGATTATTCTTCCCCAAATAGTTATTTTAAAATTTAAATAAATGACAGAATTTCTGCCTCATAATAGGACTCAAGGTAACACTTTTTTATAAGAGATAATTTGGAGGAAGCGCTTATATTTAGGCTTACATGATATATCAAACTGGGTATCCCATGTTAAAGCTTAAAAAAAGAAAAAGCAAAAATCAGTTGCTCATCTTTTCTCTCATCTTTTTTCTATGCCTAATAACACTTCAAACCTGAGACATCCCTCAAAAGGACATGCCTTTCCAACTTACTCTCATTCCTTTACAAATACAAGCAATTCACTTATTATAGTTTAAATAGCCAAGTTGCTTGTTCTACTGCTCCAGATCCCTTCTTGAATGGCTTCTTATACTAAAAATTAGAACCAAAATTCTCAACTAATTATATCCAAAAACTTGTTACCAATGTCAGTGGGTTGTGTGTGGGGAGTAGACAAATTTGACTCTTGAGCCTTAAAAATATCTAAATGCATTACTGCTAAGAGTACTGAAGAGTATTTTAATGAAAAACAGAAAACTTGATGTGTTTACCACACAAGGAATATCTTTATCAAGGAATTGGTTACATATTTCTCTCCATGTTTTTACGCAAATTAGGTGGCCCTGGTGATAAAGAACTCGCCTGTCAATGCAGGAGATGTAAGAGACACAGGTTTGATCCCTGGGTCGCAAAGACCCCCTGGAAGAGGGCACAGCAACCCACTCCAGTTTTCTTGCCTGGAGAATCCCATGGACAGAGGAGCCTGGTAGACTACAGTCTACAGGGTCACAGAGAGTCAGACACGACTGAAGTGACTTGGCACAGAAGCATAGGCTATCCATAAAACTAGTTTATCATCTTAGAAGCCATATCTACAAGGCAAATGTATCATTAATTGTTAAGACAAAATAACAAAAATATGAAACAGAAATTAAACAACTGAGTAATCTGCTTATCCATTTTAGAAGGTATAGACAGCAACTTCTAACTCCATGTTAGGCCTCAAAAAACACCCAAAACATTAAAAAGGGACTCTTTACTAGTAAATTTGGATGGAAAGAAACAGCTTTGAAAGCACCAGTATAATGTACACACAGAATTGTACAATTCTGTACAGAAGACAGAATCCCACATTACACTGATTAAAAAATTAATAGCTGCTATAATGTAAACAGTTAGAGAAAGAGCCAACTAGGAGAAATTGGTATTTCATCCTGTGATGAAAAAATTAAAGAAATATGGAAGGAGTGATGTATTAAAATATTTTACTATTTGATATCACAGGTCTTTAAGAGCCATATGAAGCAATTTCTAAAATCGGTTTGCTTTCAAAATAAAGTGCATGACTTAATGACAGCAGTTGATAGAGGTCAACTCTTCTAATCAAGTCAAAGATCATATGATAGGGTAAAAGTCTCCCAGACCTGGTCCATCACCAAAGGACAAAAGATTTAGTTTCTTCAGATGGCAGGAGGGGGAAATGACTTGGCACTGCATCACACCCTTAAAATCCAATAGGGTTTCTTCCATGCCAACAGAGCACTGTGCGTCAAAGCAAACCTTGGTGTAGCATGGATGGAAAAACCATGATTTGTGTTTCATTTCCTGAACGCCTTATAAACATGAACTGTAAAACACTCAGGATCCCCATCACAGGTCATGGAAAAAAACCAGTTTGCCGTTTCCACCCCCTCCCCTTGTATAGGTGCTTGCGCCTCTGCACTGGGCCTTGGGGGCTCTCTTCGCAGATCATTGTCCGGAGGGAAACTGAGTGAGCGAGAAAAAGCAACGTGGGCTAGACAGTTTGTCACCAAAATAGAAATTAGTATTAAAAACACCGATCCTACCCTCCCTCCACTTTCTCCTAGAAAACAAAAACAAAACCAACACTAGCCCCGCAAACTTGCCCCACCGTTCTGAAGATCGCACAGGCGCTGATCAAAGGTGCGTCCCAACCATCCTTGGGCAAGAGAGCACCTGGGGCAAGTTTTCGGCCCCTCATCGCTCACCCCGGCCCGGGCCCAGCCCCTGGGCTGACAGGAGGGGCTGGCCCGACGCTGGCCCGGAGGGAAAAGGAGGGATTATCGCCCAACTCCGCGCACACCCGGGGAAGAAGTTACGCAGGGCCAGAGGGAACGCGGCTGAGGCTGCGGCCAAGGCCTCGGAACTGACGAGAAGACAGGCAGGGGCCGGCGTGAGGTGAGGCGGGAGAAGCAGCCGGGCCTAGGCCGCACCAGGCCGCGAAGTGGCCGTACGCCGCTTCCCGACCGAGGCTGCGAGCCAAGCCTCAGGAAAGAGGGTTACCATTACCTGGACGGGTTCCTGCAGCACCGTCATTCTGGAGGTTCAGGCCCACTTTCTGCAGTGCCTCAGGCCCCCCCCGGAGCGACTCCGGCCCGGCCAGCCCCGGCTCATTTAAACTCACCAGCGACCGTTACCGGGGGATGGGGGAGGCCGAGCGAGAGCCGAGTACCTCCGAGCGGAACACGGAAAAACCCGAAGTGGAGAGACGCGCGCGGGAGCCAGACGGAAAGGCCCGAAGAAGACCGGAAATACCCGAGGTGAATCGGCCTAGGAGAACGCCGTTGCCGGAAGTTGTCGAGGAGTACCGGAGACGACCGAGCGTGATCCAAAGCGTAAGTTCCTCTTCTCGGCCACGCCTTTACTCACGCACGCCACGCCCCGTCGGCCCTTCGGCAGGGGCACGCCCAATCGGTAACCGATAGGCTGGGCGTGGCGTGCGGGAGTCGGCAGGCAGCGGTCAGTGGCCGGGCTTTTATCTTGATTCGCCGTTCAAGCTTGCTGGATTAATTAGTGCGCGGTGGATTAAGCAGAGGGTTAAAACTCAAGAGTTTGGGGGCTGATTTTAATTAATCAAGAGGTATCTGTCTGTCAAGTTTAGGTTGTTCTCCATTCCTTAACTCTTATTCATGGCTCAAAGGGAAATAAGAAATTGGAAAGACTGCCGCTATTTAAAGATTCGATTTGACCCCCGTCCTCAGATTACGGTCTTTTAACGGAGAAGTAACATAACAAAGAATGTTATATGATGTGGTGCCCGTTATAAGTGATGTAAAAATCCAGAGAGAGGAAAGGGAAATTAATTAGCATTAAGATGAGGAATAAAGTTTTTCAGAGAGAGACTTTATTTTGGGGGGCTCCAAAATCACTGCAGATGGTGATTGCAGCCATGAAATTAAAAGATGCTTGCTCCTTGGAAGAAAAGCTATGACCAACCTAGACAGCATATTAAAAAGCAGAGACATTACTTTGCCAACAAAGGTCCGTCTTGTCAAAGCTATGGTTTTTCCAGTAGTCATGTATAGATGTCAGTTGGACCTCAAAGAGAGTTGAGCCCCGAAGAATTGATGCGTTTGAACAGTGCTGTTGGAGAAGACTACTGAGAGTCCCTTGGACTGCAAGGAGATCTAACTAGTCAATTCTAAAGGAAATCAGTTCTGAATATTCATTGAAGGACTGATGCTAAAGCTGAAGCTCCAATATTTTGGCCACCTGATTCAAAGAATTGACTCATTTGAAAAGACCTTGATGCTGGGAAAGAGTGAAGGCAGGAGGAGAAGGGCACTACAGAGGATGAGATGGTTGGATGGCATCACTGACTCAGTGGACATGGGTCTGAGCAAGCTCCGGGAATTGATGAACAGGCAAGCCTGGTGTGCTGCAGTCCACGGGTTCACAAAGAGTCGAACAGGACTGAGGGACTGAACTGAAGATGAGAAAAGTTTCAGATGTAAGCCAGATTTTGAAGGATTGGTAGAATTAGAAGAAAAGAAAGGAGAAAGTGAAAGGGAGCAGAATGAAATGAATCTGGTAAAAGATATGACATTAACTGAAAGTGATTATTTAGGTGGCCAAATCATGGGAAATCTCAGAAACAGGGAAGAAATGTTTATTTTTGATAGGAGAGGCATTGTGATGTGTTGGGAAGTCGGGAGGTTGGATTTCTATTTTGTCTATTTTGTCTCTATTAGCTTTAGGGCCTTAGGCAAGTCACAACCTCATTGAACTTGTATTTCTTTAGTTTAAAAACAGCCATTAAGAGGACGAAATGCATTAATGTACGTGATTGTCTAATACACATAGGAGGCTCTCAAATTTCCTTCCTATTACCTCTCCCACTAAAGTGTGTGAACAGGGAACTATTAAAATTTTGGTTTTTGGTAGATGAGAAAAACAGTCTTTGCAATATTTTTTAAATTGAAGTATAGTTGATTTATAATACTGTGTTATTTTCAGGTGTATAGCAAAGTGATTCATATATATATTTTTTCAGATTATTTTTCCCCTATAGGTTATGCAAGATATTTTTTATAGTTTTCTGTGCTATATGGTAAATCCTAGTTGCTTATCTATTTCATGCATAGTAGTTTGTGTCTATTAACCTCATGTTCTTAGTTTATTTTTCTTTCCCTCTCTTTTCCTTTCCTTATCCATAAGGTTGAAGAAAACACTTTTTGAAGGTTGACTTCCTAATCAGGGCATTTCTAGGCTAGATGTGGGACTTCAATTTAGAAAATACTGCAAAGACCGTTTTTCTCAATAGTATATTCCGTTTGGATATTTCTCTTTCTGGTTCTAACATTTTATGTAGATGAAATCAGTTTAGAATGGGTCACTCCCTTCCTTTGGGTGTTGGTGGGGGGGGGCGTGGGTGTTTTGTTTTGTTGACAGAGCTATAACCTTTACTGGTGGCCATCTCTAGTCACCGCTTGTATGCTTGTAGCCCCAGAAAGGGTAAGGTGATCTTATGCTGCCCTGTGCCTTGTTCCGTTAGCAGGGTTGGGCTGGGTGAATTAGGGTGGGAATAGTGTCCAGTGTGGTAGTCATCCCCTGAAGTTTAGTTAAAGTCAAGTGAAATTTATAATGAAGCTCTTCAGATGCCCTAGTTGCATTCCAAGGACTCAGGAGAGACATGTAGCTAGTGATTCCCAGACTGGGTAGCACAGGTACAGATTATTACCGTCATCAGCTTGATTAGAAATGTAAGATCTGAGATGGCTTCACTCGCGTGTTTGGAGCCTTGGAGCTGGTTGTTGCCTGAGCCCCTCATTTCTCTTCCACGTGACTTTGCATCAGTCAGTCGTCTGACTCTAACTTCTTGACTTGGCACCTGGCAACCAAGAAGGCAAAAGCAGAAGCTGTGAGCCCCCTTAAGGCCCAGGTCTGTAAGTCAAGCTCCGTCACTTCTAGTTGGTCAAGTTAAGACATAGAAGCCGACTGGATTCAACTGGAGGAGAAATAAGAGTCCATCTCTAGATGGGAAGAGTGGCAAAGAGACACAGCAAAAGGCATGTGCCATGGGAAGGATTGACCATCTTTGAAAACACTCTACCAGGTTTGAGGTGCCAGATGAGAGAATCTGGTAAGGGGAACGGAAAGAAAGTGTGGGAGGGGTGTAACTACTCCAAAAATGTGATGCAATATTACTCTTAAAATGTGATGCTTTAACTGACCACAGTACTCTAGATTTATTCCAGTGAATTCAAAATACAGTAGGACTCATGCTTTTATTATCTGGATGACTTCTATGAAAGTGGGCTAAAGTTTTATTTACATAACTCTGATCCTGCTAAGCTTTTGGTCATTTTACACACCCACAGCACTTTTTCACACAACAGGCTTCCAAGTCATGTACCTGAGCATTTGATTCCTGTAAATTTCAAAGTAGAAACTTACATCACAGGATATATAAAGATGATTTTTGTGTGTGTGAAATGTGTGTCTAGACTCAGCATTTAGAGATTCTGTGATGTTTGGCACGCTGGCTCTTAAGCTTAGAATTTGCCTGAAGTCCCACCTCACCCCCCATACCCTTTTTTTCTGAAAAAGAGCATCTCTTTTCTGACTGTTGTTCATGGGCTAACACATCTGTTGCGGTTTTGTGCTCATTCACAGCAAGACCACATTGTTAGAAGTTGTGCTTCGATGGACTCTTTTAGGGCATTTTTACTTCCTTTTCTATTCCTGATTGACCTGCTTAAACTCACCATCCAGCAACTACTTGGGCATCGTGCCGTCACCAATCCACATATATTTAGCTGGCAATTGGACTTAGATTACAGTGAACATTATTCCAAACATGATAATTTTTCCTTTTTCTTAGCCTGCCTCTTGTTCTGTTTCATGTTCAATCAGACTGGAGGTCAGGGTTTAGGGAAATATTCAAGAAGCTAGAGGTGGTACCACAGACAAGGTACAGGCCCACTGAGATAGCCCAGAGAAAGCTTGCTCTTCTCAGTTCCTTGAGTCCTCCTATCTGTGCCCTTCTTTTGTCCCTGTTGTACACTGCCTCTTATCCTCTTTATATTACCTACTGTGAGGCTCCGTCCCTCTCTTCCCACTCCACGTATCTTTGCTCCCCGGTTGTCATCACATCAACCCCTTGAGACTTCCCTGGTGGTCCAGGGGCTCAGAAGCCGAGCTTCCAATGCAGGTGGCCCTGGCTCAATCCCTGGGCAGGGTATTAGATCCCACATGCTGCATCTAAGATCCAGCGCAACCAAATAAACACATGATAAAAAAATTAAAAAAAAAACAAACATACATACCATGTTCAGTTCAGTTCAGTTGCTCAGTCATGTCTGACTCTTTGCAACCCCCATGAACCGAAGCACTCCAGGCCTCCCTGTCCATCACCAACTCCCGGAGCCCACCCAAACTCATGTCCATTGAGTCAGTGATGCTATCCACCCATCTCATCCTCTGTCGTCCTCTTCTCCTCCTGCCCTCAATCCTTCCCAGCATCAGGATCTTTTCAGATGAGTCAGCTCTTTGCATTGGGTGGCCAGAGTATTGGAGTTTCAGCTTCAACATCAGTTCTTCCAATGAACACCCAGGACTGATCTCCTTTAGGATGGACTGGTTGGATCCCCTTGCAGTCCAAGGGACTCTCAAGAGTCTTCTCCAACACCACAGTTCAAAAGCATCAATTCTTCAGTGTTCAGCTTTCTTTATAGTCCAACTCTCACATCCATACATGACTACTGGAAAAACCATAGCCTTGACTAGACAGACCTTTGTTGGCAAAGTGATGTCTCTGCTTTTTAATATGCTGTCTAGGTTGGTCATAACCTTCCTTCCAAGGAGTAAGCATCTTTTAATTTCATGACTGCAATCACCATCTGCAGTGACTTTGGAGCCCCCCAAAATAAAGTCTGACACTGTTTCCACTGTTTCCCCATCTATTTGCCATAAAGTGATGGGACCAGATGCCATGATCTTAGTTTTCTGAATGTTGAGCTTTAAGCCAGCTTTTTCACTCTCCTCTTTCACTTTCATCAAGAGGCTCTTTAGTTCCTCTTCACTTTCTGCCGTAAGGGTGGTGTCATCTGCATATCTGAGGTTATTGATATTTCTCCTGGCAATCTTGATTCCAGCTTGTGTTTCCTCTAGCCCAGCTTTTCTCATGATGTACTCTGCATGTAAGTTAAATAAGCAAGGTGACAATATACAGCCTTGACGTACTCCTTTTCCTATCTGGAACCAGTCTATCGTTCCATGTCCAGTTCTAACTATTGCTTCCTGACCTGCATACAAGTTTCTCAAGAGGCAGGTCAGGTGATCTGGTATTCCCATCTCTTTCAGAATTTTCCACAGTTTATTGTGATCCACACAGTCAAAGGCTTTGGCATAGTCAAGAAAGCAGAAATAGATGTTTTTCTGGAACTCTCTTGCTTTATCAGTGATCCAGCAGATGTTAACAATTTGATCTCTGGTTCCTCTGCCTTTTCTAAAACCATCTTGAACATCTGGAAGTTCACCATATTAGTATTGCATTAAAAAAAAAGTCATCCCTTTACTTTGGCATCTCTGACCAGTTTCCTGGTTTTCTTTCTACTGCTCTGTTTCTTATCAGTTTCCTTTACAGAACTTCTAATATCAGAATGCTTCACAGGGTCAGTTCTAGGCCTTCTCACTCTATATGTTCTTCAAAGGTGGACTTATTCTCATGGTTTCAGTTTTTTTTATTGAAAATTGCTCCATAATCTGTATCTCCAGCCAGGCTCTTCTTAGAACTCCAGGCCTAAATGCCTAGCTGTCAGCTGGATATCTCTCTCTGGGTGTCTCACAGGTACTTTGTTCAGAATATAACTCCTCACTCTTCTATTTGAATTATTATCTGTCCAAGTTTCTCCATTGCCCAAACCTGAAACCACTCTTTTTCTTTAATAACCCTAATGTCTGGTCTCAAAGCCCTACTGATTTTACCTCCTAAATGTACCTTCATGTCTCTTCTGCCTCAAGTCTCACCTACCTCCAAAAACAAGTCTAATCACGTCAGGACTCTCCTCCCTAAGCCTCTCCACTGTTGACCTAAAACAAATAGATGGCCAGTTATTGCTTCAGCATAAAAATGGGTTTATTTGGGGCAGCGAAGAAGTGCAGGGTCTGCAACCATGGCAAGGCACATGCAAGTCACCAGCAAAAAAATGGAGAAAGAGAACTCTTTTATGGCAGTGAAAAGGAAGTTGGGAGGGCTATAATAAATAAAAAGTCTATGACCCTTCTTTGGCTGAGTTGTATCAGTCTCTCATTGAGCTCTTGCCGGGAAAGAAGAGGAAGTCTTTCTTCTTCTTGTTGGACTCTCTCATTGTCTGGGGGTGTGAGAGCTCCCTCTTCTGGTCTCCCAACTCTATTTTAATTGAAGTTTCTATTGGTTAACTTTTTTTTTTTCCTAAACATTTATTTGTCTGCACCGGGTTTTGGTTGAGGCACATGGGGTCTTTGATCTTTGTTGGGACATGGGGGACCTTTAGTTGAGGCATGTGAACTCCCTCTTTTTTCTTTTCCTTTATTTTAAATTGAAGGATAATTACAATATGGTGTTGGTTTCTGCCATACATCAACATGGATCAGCCGTAGGTATACGTATGTTCCCTCCCTCATGAGCTTCCCACCCCATCCCACACCTCTAGGTTGTCACAGAGCCCAGGTTTGAGTTCCCTAAGTCATACATCAAATTCCTACTGGTTGTCTGTTTTGCATATGTTGGTATATGTTTCAGAGGCATGTGAACTCTTAGCTGCAGCATGTAGGCTCTAGTTCCATGACCAGGGGATTGAACCTGAATCCCTAACATTGGGAGTGAGAAGTTTTAGCCACTGGCACACCAGGGAAGCCCCCTGATTAACCTTTTACATGCCCCAATTCAAGATTTCCCATTGGTCTCAGGATATAGTCCAAAACCTTTAACTAGTCTTAACAGGGCCATCCAAGGTCTAGTCCCTGCTTCCTTATTCAGCCTTATCTCACTTGTTTCCCTCTTATATTATATATTCCAGTGAAGATCAGAAAATGCCACTTTGGTATGAAGATTATTTTGAATTGAAAGCAAGGCAACAAATATAGATATTTTTGCCCGCCCACCCCCATCTGCCTAAAAGCAGACATAAATTCTCCTTTGTGAAGGTGTTTCCTCTCCCCTCTCCTGTAAAAGAAAGAGGAAAGTAACCATTATCACTGGAAACAGAGCTGGCATTGAGCTGGTTCTGCACCAAAAATCCTTATTAAAATAACCTTTATCTTCCATTAGTTTCCCCATATATTACCTTTTTATAATATACCACCCCTAGAAGCCCAAACACTATTTCTTTGTCATGTTACTTCTCCACAAATGTGGAGAATCATCTATGCTAAGATGATAGGTAAGTCCCAGGTTCTAACCACCTCTTTAAGTTATTTATCACTGAATTCTCCTGTGTGTATGCACACTGTATGTATAAATAAAATCTTGTTTTTAAAATTCTGGTAATCTGTCTTTTGTCAGTTTAATTTGCAGGACCCCAGAGACTCAATTTATGAGGACAGAGGGAAAAGTGCCTGCCCTCTCCCTGCCTACTCCCACCGTGCTAGCTACATGGAACTTCTTAACCCACTTTCTTGTCCCAGAGACATTGTATATATTGCTATCTCTGTCCACATACTCTAGTCCAACTCTTCACTTGGTTATCTCTACCCATCCTCCAAATTTTACTTCTTTAGTGTTTTCCTGACCTATTGGAATACAGGGATAATTTGGCTATCCCTGTTTTCCTTAAGTGCTAACGTACTTGTCATTACTCTTGTCATCCTTTTCAGTGATAACTTATTTAATTGTCCTCTTCCTATCTAACCCATAAGCTTCATGAGGAAAGAAGCCCTGTTTGCCTGTTCCAGGATGTATTCTCCACACTTAGTATAGCATCAAGTACAGGCAAACCTTGGAGACATTGTGAGTTCTAATCCAGACCATCACAATAAAGCAAATATCAAAACAAAGCAAGTCACATGAATTTTTAGGGCTCCCAGTACATACAAAAGTTATAGTATAGTATAAACTATTAAATCGGGAACAGTATTATGTTTAAAAATATACATACCTTAGTTTAAAAATACTTCAGCAAGTAATAGTAGTAACAGCCAAGATCACGGGTCACAGATCACCATGTCTGTGTGTACTAAGTTGCTTCAGTCCTGTCCGATTCTTTGCAACCCTATGGACTGTAGCCCGCCAGACTCCTCTGTCCATGGGATTCTCCAGGCAAGAATACTGGTGTGGGTTGCCATGCCTTCCTCCAGGGGATCTTCCAGACCCAGTGATTGAACCCACATCTCTCGCATTGGTAGGGAGATTCTTTACCACTAGTGCCACCTGGGAAGCGCCCAGATAGATCATCATAACAAGTATATTAATAACGAAAAATTTGAAATATTGTGAGAATTACCAAAAATGTGACATAAAATGAGCAAATGCTGTTGGAAAAATGGTGCCAATAGATTTTCTTGATGCAGGGTTGCCACGAACTTCCAATTAGTAGAAAACACAATATCTGTGAAGTGTAACAAAGTAAAGTGTAATAAAATGAGGAATGTCTGTGTTGTTGTTTAGTCTCTCAGTCATGTCCAGCTCTTTTTCAACCTCGTGGACTGGAGCTTGCCAGGCTCCTCTGTCCATAGAATTTTCCAGGCAAGAATACTGGAGTGGGTTGCCATTTCCTACTCCAGGGGATCTTCCCAACTCAAGGATGGAACCCGAATCTTATGTACTGGCAGGCTGATTTGAGTCACCAGGGAAGCCCTGTATGCCTGCAGAAGATGGGTATTCATTTTTTTATTTGTTTATTGAATAAGCAGAATAAACTCATTCTGTTCATATTATTAATTTTTGTTTATTGATTGGTGTTATGTATGGAATGTTTGTGTTTCCCCCACTCCTAATTCATATGTTAAAGCCCTAACCCCCAGTGGGGCTGTGTTTGCAGAGGAGACATCTAAGGTTAATGAGCTCATAAAAGTGGGGCCCTGGTCCAATAGGATTAGTGTCCTTTTAAGAAGAGGCACCCAAGAGCTCACTCTCTTTCTCTTCCACCCTCCCCTGTGTATGTGCATGCATCATGGAAAAGTCCTATGAGGACATAGAGAGAAGGCAGCCATCTACAAAGTTAGAAAGAGAGCTCTTAGCAGAAACCAGATTTGCTAGCACTTTAATATATATATATGTATATATATATTTATATATATTTGGCTGCATTGGGGTCTCAGTTTTGGCATGCAGGATCTGCATTGCATCACATGGGATCATTCGTTGCGGTGCACAGACTGTCTAGTTCTGGTACAGGCTCTGGAGTATGTGGGTTCAGTAATTTCCTAGGCTTAAGTTGCTCTGGTAGCTCAGATGGTAAAGCGTCTGCCTGCATTGCAGGAGACCTGGGTTCAGTCCTCGGGTCGGGAAGATCCCCTGAAGAAGGAAATGGCAGTCTACTCCAGTACTCTTGCCTGGAAAATTCCATGGATGGAGGAGCCTGGTGGGCTACAGTCCATGGGATCGCAAAGAGTCGGACACGGCTGAGCAACTTCACTGGTTCAGTTGCTCTGCAGCAGGTGGGATCTTAGTCCCTGACCAGGGATTGAGTCTGCATCCCCTGCATTGTAAGACAGATTCTTAACCACTCAACCACTAGGGAAGGCCCTGCTAGCATCTTGACTGTGTACTTCTAGCCTCCAGACTGTGAGAAAATTAATTTCTATTGTTTAAGACACCTGGTTTGTGGGCAGTTTCTTATAGCATCCTGAGCAGACTAATACAGTTGCTTATTCTATTTGAGTCTTATCACCCTAAAGGAAGGCCAGGTCGTATAGTTCTCTACCTTGTTCTTTGAAAAATATTACATATTTAATAGATGCTTAAAAAATATTGACTGAGTGATTGAAGTGGAAGCCTTTACAAATATTTGTTGTTATTTAGTCTTTCAGTCGTATCCAGCTCTTTTGCTGCCCCATGAACTGTAGCTTGCTAGGCTCCTCTGTCCATGGGATTTCCCAGGCTAGAGTACTGGAGTGGGTTGCTATTTCCTCCTCCAGGAATTGAACCCATGTCTCCTGCAATTCAGGTGATTCTTTACCATTGAGCCACATTGGAAGTCCCTACAAAAATATTCTTCCTAAAATATTTTTCCCTTTTTCTTTAACTAGTTAAATTCTAGTCATCCTTCAGGACTTGGCTTTATTATCACTTCCTTAGAATATTCCATATGCTACCTAATCTAAATTATTAGCTCCATCCTGTTTTTTCTTCTTTAAACATTGAAGTGAAGTTGATTAATTATTATGTTAGTTTCAGGTGTATAGCAAAGTGATTCAGCCATGCATATATATGTATTTTTTCCAGATTCTTTTTCATTATAGGTTATTATAAGATTTGAATATAGTTCCCTGTGCCATACAGTTAATTCTCATTTTCTATTTTATATATAATAGTGTGTATCTGTTAATCAGGTACTCCTGATTTATCACCCCCTCTCTCCTTTTACCTTTGGTAACCATAAATTTGTTTTCTATGCCTGTGAGTCCATTTCTGTTTTGTAAATAAATTCATCAGCATTATTTTTTAAATTTCACATGTAAGGGATGTAATATAATAATATTTGTCTCTCTGTCTGACTTACTTCACTTAGTATGATATTCTCTAGGTTCAGCCATGTTGCAAATGGTAATATTTCATTATGGCTGAGTAATATTCATGTATATATGACTTTTTTAATCCATTCATCTGTTGATAGACACTTAGGTAGTTGCCCTGTGTTGGCTATTGTAAATAGTGCTGTTCTGGGCTTCCCTGGTGGTCCAGTGGTTAAGACTCTGCACTTTCAATGCTGTGGGCATAGGTTCGATCCTTGGTCAGGGAACTAAGATCCCACATACCAAATGGTGTGGCCAAAAAAAAAAAGTTCGTAATGAACACTGGGGTACATGTGTTATCTTTTAGAATTAACTTCATCCTATTCTCTCTCACAGAGTCACAGTTGTTTTCCTTCATAGTCTGAATGGAAATTTTGATTATATTTGTTTACTGTAAATTTATATTTGTTTACTATAAGTTGTTTACTTTAAACAGGTCAAGAAACAACAGTTAGAACCCTGTATGGAATAACTGGAAAAGGAAATGGCAACCCACTCCAGTACTCTTGCCTGGAAAATTCCATGGACGGAGGAGCCTGGTCCATTGGGTTGTAAAGAGACAGACACAACTGAGTGACTTCACTTTCTTTCTTTCTATAGTTCCTTTTGGAGAAGGAAATGGCAACCCACTCCAGTGTTCTTGCCTGGAGACTCCAATGGATGGAGGGGCCTGGTGGGCTATAGTTTGTGGGGTCGCAAAGAGTTGGACATGCCTAAGCAGCTAACACACACGCATATGGAATAACTGTTTCAACATCAAGAAAGGAGTACGTCAGGGCTGTATGCTGTTACCCTGTTTGTTCAGCCTATACACTGAGCACATCATGAAAAATGCTGGCCTGGGGGAGTTACAAGCTGGAGTCCAAAGGAGAAATATCAACAACCTCAGATATGCAGATGATACCACTCTAATGGCAGAAAGTGAAGAAGCAAAGAGAAACTAAAGAACCTCTTGATGAGGTTGAAGGAGGAGAGGGAAAGAGCCAGCTTAAGACTATGAAAAATCTAAGACCATGGCATGTAGCCCCATTACAGCATGGCAAATGGAAGGGGGAAAGGTGGAAGTAGTGACAGGTTTTCTCTTCTTGGGCTCCAAAATCACTGTGGATGGTGACTGCAGTCATGAAATCAGAAGATGATTACTTCTTGGCAGGAACACTATGACAAACCTAGACAGTGTGTTGAAAAGCAGAGACATTACCTTGCCGACAAAGGTTCATATAGTCAAGGCTCTGGTCTTCCCAGTGGTCACGTACAGTTGTGAGAGGTGGACCGTAAAGAAGGCAGAATGCCAAAGAATTGATGCCTTCAAACTGTGATGCTAGAGAAGACTCCTGAAAGTCCCTTGGACCAAAAGGAGATCAAACCAGTCAATCATAAGGGAGATCAACCCTGAATATTCACGGGAAGGACTGATGCTGAAGCTGATGCTCCAGTATTTTGGTCATCTGATGCGAACAGATGACTCATTGGAAAAGTCCCTGATGCTAAGAGAGATCAAGCGCAGAAAGATAAGAGGGCATCAGAGGATGAGATGGCTGGACGGCATCAGTGATGCAATGAACATGAACTTAGGCAAACTCTGGGAGATAGTGAGGGACAAGGAGGCCTGGTGTGCTGCAGTCTATGTGATTGCAAAGAGTCGGACATGACTGGGAGACTGAACAACAACAGCAGTAAGTTCCATGAAGGCAGGGCCTTTGGCTTCTCATGATAGCCCCATCACCTAGCAGAGTGCCCTGTACAAATATGAGCAGATTTAAAAATATTATAAATCTGTAAACATTTTTTTTAGTATTTGATAATTAAATGGCTTGACCACTTAATTTATCTCTTACTGATCATAATTTGATGGTTTTTTATTTTTTTTGGCTCTACCGAGCAGCACATGGAATTTTTAGTTTCCCAACCAGTGATCGCACCCCTGCAGGGGAAGCATAGATTCTTAACCACTGACCCTCCTGGGAAGTCCCATGATGCTTTTTAAAAAAAATTTTTTATGTGAACCATTGTAAAGTCTTTACTAAGTTTTTTTTTTTTACAATATTGCTTCTCTGCTTTTTAAGTGTTTTTGGGCGCTGAGGCATGTGGGATCTGAGCTCCCTGACTAGGGACTAAACATGCACTCCCTGCATTGGAAGGTGAAGTCTTAGCCACTGAGTAGTCAAGGGAGTCCCCCTTGATGCTTTTTTGACCCCCACTCTTTGGACATTGGGCTTCCTTGGTAGCTCAGATGGTAAAGAATCCACCTGCAATCCAGGAGACTGGGATTCGATCCCTGGGTCGGGAAGATCCCCTAGAGAAGAGAATGGCTTCCCACTCCAGAATTCTTGCCTGGAGAATTCCATGGACAGAGAAGCCTGGCAGACTACATCCATGGGGTTGCTAAGAGTTGCACACAACGGAGAACTAACACTTTCCCTTCTCTGGGTATAGAGGGCCTTGTCCCTCCACATGCTGGCCCCGTCCACATGTTCCTGAGGGATTCAAAGTCAAGGCAGTATCTGACGTGTTGAGGCTCATCAGAATATGCGTCTTGGTTGAGGTGAGCGCTGAGGTGTGGTGCAGGATCTAGGGCTCAAGGACTCTGCAAACTCAAAGGGAAAGCGATAAATGGCAGGCAAGTTAACTCATCTGGAGTGAAGGCTCTGTACGCTTGGTTGAAATGGTGATGTTGGGGACAGTTGATAAGCTCTGGGTTCCAGGCTGATGACTTTAGACTGATAAAATAGACCTAGAGAGCTGCCAGGGATGACAGAGCTGGGGAATGACCTCATGAGAATGGAATCGGAGAAAGATTATGTTAACAGCTGAGGATTATGTGAATTGGAGACGAGAGTAGGGGCTGGGAATGCAGCAAAGAGGCGCCTAGGGGGTGTAGGCAGCTCCCAGTTTCTATTATGGTAGGGTCCTAGATGGTTGATGGAAATGGAAATGGTTCTGAGTTACTCATTTATAGTGAGGAATATTATTATCTAATTCCTTCTTAGGGCATTAAGATTCTAACCAGAAGGCAGCTTGATGAGACCAGAAGAGTGAGTTGGATGATCTTACTGGTTATTATCTCCTTTTCCCAGAAGGGGCATATATGTCCGACTGCTAGGTGGTACAGTGGTGAAGAATCCACCTGCCAAAGCAGGAGACACGAGAGACGCGATTTGATCCCCTGGTTGGGAAGATTCCCCTGAAGTATGAAATGGCAACCCACTCCAGTATTCTTGCCTGAAGAATTTCAGGGACAGAGGAGCCTGGTGTGCTACAGTCCATGGGGGTCACAAAGAGTCAGATACGACTGAGCACACACGCTCCACAAAAAATATCTGTATCATTTGGAGAGGACACCATTGGAAACAAATTCTTTGTTTCTCCCTTTTCTAGGTCCTAGGGAGGCTGTCTTTTTTCTCTAAATACATTGTACAGCAATGGTTTAAACACAGGCTTGATCGATTCCAGTCTTGAGTATTCACCATAGTTGTCTTAAGTAGACATTGTTATTATTGTTTATCTGTTTTTGTGTCACAAATATGTGATTTGGGAGATGGGTGATTAGCTAAGTTTAAAACATACTGAGTTTGAAGTACCTTAGGTGAGAAATGTCCAAAGGTCAATTGAAAATGTGAAGCTTGAACAATTTAGGAAGGAAAGTGGGATTTGAGATATTTTTCAGGTAGGATTCTAAGTGCTTTCTTTTTGGGGGTTATGTTATACCTTATAGAACTTAGGCTATTTATCATTATATTAAAACTGTATTGATTTATACATCTGCATCCTCTATACTAAAAGGAAAAGGGGAGTGGCAGAGGATGAGATGGTTAGATAGCATCACTGAGTCAATGACATGAATTTGAGCAAACTCCCGGAGGCAGTGGAGGACAGAGGAGCTTGGCATGCTGCAGTCCATGCGGTTGCAAAGACTTAGCGACTGAGTAACAACAGTTCTCCATACCAGACAGTGAGCTCCCTGGGGTCAGGGCTGGCCTCCTACTCATCTTAGTCGAAGTACCTGCCTACTGTGGGTGCTCATTAAGTGTTGAATGAGTGAATGAGAGTAGTCTGGATAAAGGAGATGATGGAAAAAAGGGTCAGTGACAACTTTAGTGTTGTAAGTACATCGGAGAAGGCCTTGAGGTGTCTAAGACCACAGATTTAGCCACAGACCAGTAGTCAGTGGAGTGCTAGGGAGGAAGTCGGAATTCAAGAAGTAAAAGAAGAAGCTGGTGTAAAGGGAAACCGAGAAAAGAGAATCATCTGAAAGCACATGCTGAGAATAAGTGCCTGCTAGGATTCTGAGTCGCTTCCTCCTTACTTAGAGCCATCCGTACTCTTGGTGCTAGGCCAGCTGTTCCACTGATGCCTTCTTGCTTCCATGCTCCCTGGAGGCGGGCAGCAGGCCTCCCCTAGAGGGAACGCCTATCAGTAATTTCAGCTCCTACCATTGCTATAGAGTAGCGTCCTAGCTTCTTGCCCCCTGTCTGCCATGACTTACAGTGTGACCTTGGACAAGTCACCGCCTTTCCTCTGGGCCTCTAAAGTCCCTTGCAGCTGTCAGGATGTCAGGGAGAACACAGTTTGGATGACTGGTGAGAATTCCAACTTGCCCTTTGCTGCGTTTCTCCTACGAGTTGCCTTGCCGGACACCAGCTGTCCTGGGCTCTGCCTCTGGTCCTCAGGCTGGCTCTCGCCCACCTGTTCCTGGGCCCCTCCGGGGGTCCTTCTCCCGCGGCAGTTCACAAATGCGTCACGAGGCGGCACTGCCTTGACCTCAGCACAGGAATTCGCTTCAACCATTGAGGCCAACTACTGAGTGGGAGGCCAAGCATATGTAGCATTTTCCCTCTGAACTAAAATAGCCAAGGAAATGAAGTTTGAGGAAACGATTTAAGGGCTCTGAGAGCCGGTGCTACCGTACTTGAAATTTTGATTTCAGATGCCTTTCTACTCGTTTTCTGCTTTTACCTCAGGTGCCCTGGGCCTTAAGAGTCGCTGAAACTTCATTGCTTTTTTTTTTAATTAATTTTTTTTCTCTACATTATCGTGTTCGTTCATTGCTCTTTTTCTCTTTCCTTGATGGCAAGGAACCTTACATACAGAGGACTGGGTTAACCACTCCCCTTGACTTATAGCCTTCTTTCATCAATGGTTCATATAAGGCCTCTCTTGTTTAATTGATTATTTACTCCCTCTTATCTCATTGCCCCTTCCATCTAAACTACACTCAGCATTATAGCTTTAGGCAAACATCAGATATTTTTAATGTGTATTTCTTTTGTTTATGTGTGTTCTTGAATAATAGGCAATGCTTCTAGTATGTGTGTATTTTAAACTTTTTCATGTATTTTATTCCACTCGGTGTACCCAAAATTTTATCTCAAGATGTAATCAATATAAAAATTACGAATGAGATATATTACATTCTTTTTTGTCTTCAAAATCCACTGTGTGTTTTACTCTTACAGTGTAGCTCAGCTTGGATGCTAAATTTTCATCAGAAATACTTGAGCTGTTTTTAGACCATAAAATTCACAGTTGAAAAGTAGATTCATGTACATAAGTTGTTCCAAGCATGCTTTAAAATTTTCCAGTAACTGAATCAAATACCAAAAAAAAATCACTTTCTTTTAATATCTGCATCCAAATTGACAATTTGAAGCAATTTGCTTCATTTTATAGTTAATTTAACTTTGAAGCAAAAGCATATATCAGTTTCAAAACTATGTCCAAGATAAGTAAATTTACCAATTCTCCTGTCAATCAGTATTATTCACACGAAATTCAAAGAGATACTGCTTAAATTGAAAATCAACTCTTAAGATGTATTAATACCAACATTTAAACTTTCTTGTTTTTGCAGCCAATTTGAATAATACTATTGATTACAATGAAAATCTCCGGCATATTTATGTTAGAACACTTTGCACTAATTTGCACTATGAGAAATTTCAATTTTAGCATAAATTCTCTTATCTGTCTAGCTAATTTGCAGATAAGCATTTTATTTCCTTGTTGAGTTCAGTTCAGTTCAGTTGCTCAGTCGTGTCCGACTCATTGCCACCCCATGAATCAAAGCATGTCAGGCCTCCCTGTCCAACACCAACTCCCAGAGTCTACCCAAACCCATGTCCATCGAGTCGGTGATGCCATCCAGCCATCTCATCCTCTGTCATCCCCTTTTCTTCCTGCCCCCAATCCTTCTCAGCATTAAGGTCTTTTCCAATGAGTCAGCTCTTCACATGAGGTGGCCAAAGTATTGGAGTTTGAGCTTCAACATCAGTCCTTCCAGTGAACACCCAGGACTGATCGATAGACTGGTTGGATCTCCTTGCAGTCCAAGGGACTCTCAAGAGTCTTCTCCAACACCACAGTTCAAAGCATCAGTTCTTTGGCACTCAGCTTTCTTCACCATCCAACTCTCACAACCATACATGACTACTGGAAAAACCATAGCCTTGACTAGACAGACCTTTGTCGGCAAAGTAACGACTCTGCTTTTAAATATGCTATCTAGGTTGGTCATAACTCTCCATCCAAGCAGTAAGCGTCTTTTAATTTCATGACTGCAATCACCATCTGCAGTGATTTTGGAGCCCCCCAAAATAAAGTCTGACACTGTTTCCACTGTTTCCCCATCTATTTGCCATAAAGTGATGGGACCAGATGCCATGATCATAGTTTTCTGAATGCTGAGCTTTAAGCCAGCTTTTTCACTCTCCTCTTTCACTTTCATCAAGAGGCTCTTTAGTTCCTCTTCACTTTCTTCCATAAGAGTGGTGTCATCTCCATATCTGAGGTTATTGGTATTTCTCCCAGCAGTCTTGATTCCAGCTTGTGCCTCTTCCAGCCCAGCTTTTCTCATGATGTACTCTGCATCTAAGTTAAATAAGCAGGGTGACAATATATAGCCTTGACGTACTCCTTTTCCTATTTGGAACCAGTCTGTTGTTCCATGTCCAGTTCTAACTGTTGCTTCTTGACCTGCATACAGATTTCTCAAGAGGCAGTCAGGTGGTCTGGTATTCCCATCTCTTAAGAATTTTCTACAGTTTATTGTGATTCACACAGTCAAAGGATTTGGCATGGTCCATAAAGCAGAAATAGATGTTTTTCTGGAACTCTCTTGCTTTTTCGATGATCCATCAGATGTTGGCAATTTGATCTCTGGTTTCTCTGCCTTTCTAAAACCATCTTGAACATCTGGAAGTTCATGGTTCATGTATTGCTGAAGCCTGGCTTGAAGAATTTTGAACATTACTTTACTAGTGTGTGAGATGAGTGCAATTGTGCGGTAGTTCAAGCATTCTTTGGCATTGCCTTTCTTTGGGATTGGAATGAAAACTGACCTTTTCCAGTCCTGTGGCCATTGCTGAGTTTTCCAAATTTGCTGACATATTGAGTGCAGCACTTTCACAGCATCATCTTTTAGGATTTGAAATAGCTCAACTGAAATTCCATCACCTCCAGTAGCTTTGTTTGTAGTGATGCTTCCTAAGGCCCACATGACTTCGCGTTCCAGAATGTCTGGCTCTAGGTGAGTGATCACACCGTCGTGGTTATCTGGGTCGTGAAGATCTTTTTTGTGTAGTTCTTCTGTGTATTCTTGCCACCTCTTCTTAATATCTTCTGCTTATGTTAGGTCCATACCATTTCTGTCCTTTATTGAGCCCATTTTTGCATAAAATGTTCCCTTGGTATCTCTAATTTTCTTGAAGAGATCGCTAGTCTTTCCCATTCTGTTGTTTTCCTCTAGTTCTTTGCATTGATCACTGAGGAATCCTTTCTTATCTCTCCTTGCTGTTCTTTGGACCTCTGCATTCTTTCCTTGAAGCTTCAGTTTTAGCTCCTTTATAGCCAATATAGTAAGATTGTATGTACATTTTTTCCCCAATTTTAATTATTTTCTCTACTTCTTTTTTCTTATTGGCATGTAATTGCTTTACAGTGTTGTGTTAGTTTTTGCTGTTCAACAAAGTGAATCAGATATGTGTATACACATATCCACCTCCTCTTGAGCCTCGTTCCCACCCCACCCCATCCAGCCATTGGGATCATCACAGAGCACTGAGCTGAGCTCCCTGTGCTATACAGAAACTTCCCACTAGCTATCTATTTTACACATGGTAGTGCATATGTATATATATATGCATATATTTTTTAATTTTTAGAAATGTTGTCATGGCTTTTATCTCATTCAGTTTCTCACTTATCACTATGTTTCTTTTGTGTATGCATCTAACCCTTTGCTTCTAACTACTACTTACTCTTTCATGGTGCCTATGCCTCTTACCCAGGGATTCCTAGTGACGGAGACCCAGGTTGCTTCCAAGTCCTGCCACCGCAAATCATGGTAAGGTGACTATCCTTTCATGTCCCTTATGATCTTATGTGAGATTTTTTTCGGATGTATACTTAGCTTGATTGCTCTTCTAACCACGAAGCACTTCTGCTTCTATCCCTCATATTTCTTAGCTTTTCTGTTTCTTTGCCTTTCTTTTCTTCTCCTGGGATATATTCTCTCTTTTTCCTTTCACTTCCCTAATACGTTTCCCAGCTGTGTCCATTCCACTAATTTTCAAGTCTACTGTGTGCTCAATTTTAGTTATTCATTTTTTAATGCCTAATGCTGCTTATTTTATTAAAGTTATTTTCCTTGTTTCAACTATTATACTTTTCTATATGTGATATTTCTGTTTGATTCTTCATTATGTTTTCTCATTCTGGTGTTCTATTGGTAATATTTGCCTTGATTTCTTTTGAAAGTGAAAGTGTTAGTCGATCAGTCCCATACAACTCTTTGTGACCCCCGTGGGCTATAGCCCGCCAGGCTCCTCTGACCACAGAACTCTCCAGGCAATGCTGGAGAGGGAAATCATTCCCTTCTCCAGGGGATCTTCCTGAACGAGGGATAGAACCTGAGTCTCCTGCATCACAGGCAGATCTTTTACTGTTTGGACCACCTTTAACACATTTATTAACCTACTTTTAAAATCTTGGTCAGTCCTCGTCATCTTTCTACTTAAGGGACAATCTGTAATCAAGTGGGTTGTATCCATCTGAATTAGTTGTTGTCTTCACCTGTCTTGTTATTTTGCCCATGGGTACAGAAGTTGCTCAGTTCAACAGTGTGTACCCATGCCATTAGGCTCAGGGGGTGAGGGTCGGGGGTGGATGAGTCCTAAAACTGAGAACCCCAGGCATCAAAACTCCCAAGTCAGTCAGACCCAACCCCACAAAATAACTCCTCATGTCAGACATCACCCTTTGGCCCCCACCTCCCATGGGAGAAGCAACCTTGGGGGGAAGTGCTTCTTAGATTGCACTTCATTTGCTTGGAGAGTTGAGGGCATGAGGAGAGGAAACAATTGTCCAAAGTTCAGTTCCCCCTCCTCATAAGCACAGTGCATCTTCAATGCCCCGATGTTACCCTTACCAGCACCTGGATCAGTGTTTTTTGTTCGTTTGTTTTACAGAATTTTGTTGGGGGAATCATAGACATACAAGAATAGGCACATACATTAATTTGTAGAGTTTGATTAATTTTGACATTGGTGTACACTCCCTAAACTAAGAGCCCAATCAAAATAGTGCATTTATCTATCCATCCACCCTGAAAGTTTTCCACAAAGTGATAGGTAGAAGGATAGATTTTAATGCTCCAGGGCACAAAAAGTTCATTGATAACTTTTTTATTTTTAAATATATTCATTTGATTTTGAAGTATTTCATACTTATAAAAGAATATATGTAATGTCTATGTAAGTTATGAAGTGTAAAACCAGTAACCATGAACCCATCCTCCCACTTTAAGAATTATAACATAAAATAGCATTGCATTTAAAAAAATGTTTTTATTGTAATAAAAGTCACGTAATATAAACATACTATTTTTTTTTTTTAAAGAAATTCATGTATTTGTGACTGCTTCGGTCTTAGTTGGGGCTCTCAGGCATCTCTCCAGTCGTGGTGTGAGGGCTCTGGAGCATGTGGGTTCTGTAGTTGCCTCAAGGCAGGTAGAATCTTACTTTCTGGACCAAGAATTGAACCCATGTCCCCTGTGTTGGAAGGCAGATTCTTAACCACTAGGCCACCAGAGAAGTGCTGAAAACATACTATTTTAACCGTATTTAACCATTTAGTTCAGTGGCACTAAGTACATTCACACTGTTGTGTGAACCAGCAGTTTGAATCCTGAAGGTCATATCACATCATTGTCCTAAGAAATTGCAGAGAAGAGCAATGAAAATCTCAGACACACTTTTTTTTTTCTCTCATTCCACAGCCACGCCTGGCCACCTCCTGCCATAAACCAAAGCCACCCCTCACTTGCACCCGTTCAGAGTGGGGTCTCCTTCACCTGAGGAGAGTCTCACAATATTCTTCATTTCTTGGTATTTTCAATTTATGATTCTTCCACAGTTGAACTTGGCGGGGGGTGGGGGGGCACCAGTCACACTGGTTCATTCAAGTTTAAGGATTTTGAGCACTTGCTCTGTGATGGGCACTGTTCTAAGTCTTATCACCTGTAATAACTCATTTAACCCTCACAGTCACAGGTTGTGTTAGCAGCCCCATTTTACAGATGGGAAAACTGAGGTACAAAGAAGTTAACTAAGGGGACTCCCTTAGTTCCCTGGTGGTCCAGTGGCTAAGACTCTGTGCTCCCAATCCAGGGGGCTTGGGTTTGATCCCTGGTCAGGGGACTACATCCCACATGCACAACTAAGAGTTCACATGCCACAAGTAAAGATCCTACATGTTGCAACTTAAAAAAGATTCCACAGGCTTCGAGAAAGATAGAAGGTCCTATGTGTTGCAACTGACATCTGATACAGCCAAATAAATAAATAAAATAAGTTAACTAGTTGTCTAACTGGCAAATTAATCAGGACTCTAATCCAGGGCTCTAACTTTCGAGTGGGTCCTTGTGGCAGAGCCTGGTTTGTCCAGTGCCCTCTATGGGGACAGATGAAAGCAGTGTTGGCCAGGGTTTGCCCCATGATGTCCAGCTGATGAGACACTGGCCAGAAGGGCGGGTGGTGGTGACAAGAACAAGGCATTAACAGCCAGGCCTGTTGTCAGCAGCATTTGATCCCGGGCAGGAGACTCTAACTGATCTCTCTCAGGGCAGGACACAGGCGCTGGGTGGTCAGAGGCGGAGGGAGGAGGATGTGTGAGTGGGTGTCAGCCCAGCCCCGCTGGTCCTGGTGGTCTCCTTCCTCCCCTGTGCGTCTGTCCAGATTCGACATGTGGTAGAAGCTGATTGGTGTGAGCGGTTCTGCGTTTTCCATCTCCTCCTTCTGGTGGCAGCATGTGAGTGGCTGGACCCACTCTGGCTGGGGACCATGCGATGCCTCCCTGGGGGCAGTAGTCAGTCTGCTGGTTCTTGCTACCTCTCCTTGCCTTTGCTTTGATTGGTCAACACGTATGGAAGGATAAAACCCTGCCGTAGGCCCCCTGAAGGGTACTCTCAGAAGTGTGTGCGCGCTCAATGGTGTCTGACTCTTTGGAATCCCATGGACTGTAGCCCGCCAGGCTCCTCTGTCCATGGGGTTCTCCAGGCAAGAATACTGGAGTGGGTTGCTATGCCCTCCTCCAGGGGATCTTCCCAACCCAGGGATCGAACCCACATCTCCTCCGTTTCCTGGAAGGTGGACTCTTTACCACTGTGTCACCTGGGAAGCCTAAAGGGTACTTGTTGGTGGGTGAAATTGGGAGCAAGTGTTAGGGACTGTGAGGCAGAATGAGGACTATAAGAAAGTGGCCCTCTGATCCAGTTCCTGGGGTCTCACGAACTGTGGGCATCACTGAGTCTGAGTAATAACAAGGCTAGTGTCTGGTATCTTGGCTCTTGATGCCTGTTTCTTCCTGGGAAACCATACCTCACCTCCGGTCACTTCTGAAGTGCTAGCCACTTGGTTTTTAGCTGGGGGTGCTTAAAGAGAATCAGAGATTGATTTGAGGAGCATCTCCTTCCCCACTGAGGTTTCAGGCAGGCAGGTTCCTCGTCTGAATGTTGCTGGCAGGCAGGCTGCCTGGCCCCGGGGAGCTGCTACGTGCTTTCTGAGTCACAAATATTTCACTCTGTGGGCACCCAGCGGCTGCCCTCCCCCTCTCCCGTTCGCTCCCACCTCTCTCTCGTTCCTAAACCCACACCTTACAATCACGTTACCCTCTGCCCCCTTAGCCATCCCTCCCTGCTGTGGGCCTCTCTCCTGGCTCTGTTTCTGGGAAACCTGAGAAACCAGAGCCCACCCCGAGCTTCCTCTGCCTCAGAAAACAAAGTAAAACTGACAACTCTTGTTGTTTCCTCTGTGCCAGAGATGGTTTTTGGTGCCTAACTAATATTTCATATAAATCTCACAACAGCTTGAGAAGAAAATGTTTACTGTTGAAGATCCTGAGGGTACTGGGCCAAAGCTTTAGAAATGGCAAAATCAGAATTCAGACCTGTGCCTGTCTGCCTCCAAAGTCCACACTTTTTCTGTGTCTCAAGATCCCCAAGCCCAATTCAGTGTTCTCATCTTTATAACCTCAGAGCTCTGTTCCCAAGCAGGCTGGACACTTTGCTTTGCCTTAGAATTGAAAGCAATTAAAAAAAATTTTTAAGAATAAATAAAAGAGAAGAAAGAAAAAAAAGAAAGGAAAAGACAGCCTTTCAGCTGCCTGTCTTTTGGCAATCATACTTCTTCCCAGAATGATTAGAATAACTTGTTCTTCTATTCAACTGGTTATTTTTAAACTTTTAAACCATAGAACTATATCCTAGGACATGACTGTGGGGCCTCCAGCATATAAACACGCAAGAGTCGTACTGATTGAAGTGGCAGGGTTATGTCCCTTACAGCCAGAAGCAAGTTGAGGAAGACTTACGTATCTGTTGACCACTGAAAGCTCCTGATTATCTCTCATTTTAGAGATAAGGAAGCTGGGGCCCAAAAGGGGAAGTGGCTGGCAGTCAGGACTAGTAATGTCCGGCTCTTGTAGCTTCTGGCCTGCAGCTTTCTTTCTTTCTGTTTTTTAAAATAATTTTTATTTTGTATTTGTTTTTGATTGTGCTGGGTCTTTGTTGCTGTGCAGGCTTTCTCTAGACAGCGGGTTGGACTGTTTGTTTTGGTGTGCTGGTTTCTCGCCGCGGTGGCTTCTCTTGTTGCGGATCGTAGGTTCTAGAGCCCGGGGACTTCGGTAGTTGTAGCGTGCGGGCTCAGTAGTTGTGGCTTCCCGGGCTCTAGAGCACAGGCTCAGTAGCTGTGGCTGTGTTGCTTCCAGGCATGTGGGGTCCTCTCAGACCAGGGATCGAAACTGTGTCTCCTGAATTGGCAGGCAGGCTCCCATCCTCCACAGTGCCATCAGGGAAGTCCCTGGCCTGCAGCTTTCTACAGTGTGGCTCTCTCTGCACCTCGTCCAGGAAGGGAATATGAGTAGGCGCAGAGAGAGAAGGAGAGACTGGGCTTCCTCCTCCCTCCTTCCTCACCACGAACAACCTGAGCTCCCAACATCCTTGAAGGAGGTAGTCAGGGAGAGGACAGCTAGGGAATAGCTAGCAGGTGACAAGGAGTCAGAAGAAAGATAGAAGGCAGAGAGGTGGGGAGAGGAGAAAAGGGCCAAGGAGCTGCCTGGCTGGCCCAGGACAGGACTGGCCTAGGGTCTGGGCCATGGTCTTGCGCTAGGATCCCTTGGATGAGTCCTGGTCCCCTTTCCTGCGTCAGTATCTTTCTTTTTAGATATGCATTTATCAATTTGGCTGTGTGGGGTCTTAGCTGTGGCACAGGCCTCTCTAGTTGTGGCATCAGGCTCAGTAGTTGTGGCACAGGCTTAGTTGCTCCACAGCATGTAGGATCTTAGTTCCCAAGCAAGGATAGAGCCCACATCCCCTGCACTGCAATGCAGTCTCATCCACTGGACTACCGGGGAAGTCTCCCGCCTGTTTTCCTTGGAGGCTTCTCTGCTCACCGATGGAGGGAGCACGTAGAGGGTACAGAGGGGCAGCTAGTGCAGGAGCACCATGTGGACACAGGGAGCTGGGATTAGCTGGCCCAGCTCTGCCCATGAACGGCTGAAGGTCTCGTGGTAGCTCTGAAGTCTGCTGGGCCTCAGGTTCCTCATCAAACCAGGTGGGATGAGATGATCTCTAAGGACCCTTTTGACTCTGATGATGTGGGACCTGGAGCCTGTGCTGTGAGGAAGCCCAGAGAAGGGGCAGATGTGGTGCACTAGAAATCTTGTTTTATAGGAAAGGAAACGGCCTAGAAAGGCTCAGTGACTTTTCTGCTTCTCTTAGCTTTATTTCTCTTCATTCTCTGTAGAGCTGTAAGATTCAACTCAAAGCAATTCTGTGCAGTGGATAAGCTTTTTTATTATTGTTTTTCTGAACTTTTTTTTTAACTTTCAACTTATTTTTTTTTACAAAAACAGTACATGCTCGTTGTAAAAATTTCCGTGAATACAGGAAGTGAAAAAACTAAAACCCTGAATATTGCTGTCATCCTCCTGTCCTTACCCTTCGAGTCCCCAGGGGAGTCTCCTGTTGACAGTTTGGTGTATATTCTTCCTGACCTTTCTGATGAACCACAAACATACGTGTCCCCCACTCCATGGGATTATAGTATCAATTATTCAAGCTTAAGTCTTCCCATGTGTCACAGTGGTAAAGAATCAGCCTGCCAATGCAGGAGACTCCGGTTTAATCCCTGGGTCGGGAAGATCCCCTGGAGTGGGAAATGGCAACTCACTTCAGTATTCTTGCCTGGAAAACTCCATGGACAGAGAAGCCTGGTGGGCTACAGTCTATGGGTTGCAAAGAGTTGAACACGACTGAGCATTCATGCACTGCATTCAAGCATAAACTTTAGAATCAAACAAACCTTTGTTCTAATCCTGGTTTATAGCTCATTAGCTAATGGCCTTGCTATTTGACTAGTTTTAGTCTCATTTTCCTCATGTACAAAATGGGAGTAGTAATAACATCTAACCTTATAGGATTGTAGTGAAGATTTAAGGAAATTTTGTATGAATGGCAGTTAACTACAAGTGCCTGATACATAGTAAGCCCTACACACACCCACCCCCACACACCCTCCCCCCCACACCCCCCCCAGGGGGCACAGAGTGAGTTAAGGTATAGTAAGAATGAGACTCAGGTTTTCTGACCTCTAGTCTCATTGACTTTCAGCCAAACTGTCTGCTTCTCACCCTGACCCTGCTGGGCACAAGTTACATACTCCATTTTTGTTGACTGAATGAAGCTGTAGGGGGTGAACCTAGGAATCTGAGGTCTGCGGAGTTCCTGGGGAGTCAGCTCTGAGAGATGGAGGGTTTTACCCTGTGGATCGGGAGGGTGTGAGACAGCGTGGATTGGCTGGACCAGCTGTTGCTCCGGGGCTGCAGGCCTGAGGACAGTTGAACCTCAGGGCAGAGCTGAGGCCCCAGAGTGGCTCTCGGCTTAAAGGATCTTGGCTTAAAAGGAATGTGCAGTGGGCTGCCTCTGCTCAGGAGGGGCTAAAAAAAGCCTGGCCCTCGCCTAGGCTTTGTGTGAGGGTTATCAGCTGCTCAAGTCAGCTCATCTCTCTGGCTGGACTCTAGCATTTTTGAGAGGCTTTGTTTCGCTGGCCCCTCTGTATGTCCACCAATTGACAGGAAGGGGTCGGCCTTCCTGTCCCTGAGGTGGAGGCCATGGCAGGTGTGAGGTGTGGGGGAAGGGCCGGGGGAGGGGGCTGGTGGCCCCAAACCTGGTGACAATACACAGTTGTCGGCTGTGCCCCGCTGGCGTTTCTTCCTTTTATAGTCAGCAGCAGTTGCTCTCGCTCTCACCCAGCCCCTCTCTGGGGGCTCCTGCCCAGGATAAAAGGGGCAGGAGGCGGCCCAGGCTCCCATCTCATCTCCCTGGCGTTCCGCATCTCTTGATTCCTTCCTAGGTCCCACCTCCTGGGAAGAGCCCAACAGGACAACATGCCTCCCAAGAAGCCTGAGCCTAAGAAGGAGGTGGCCAAGCCTGCCACAGCCGTGGCCCCGTCTCCCGCCCCACCTCCTGAGCCCCTCAAGGAACCTGCCTTTGACCCCAAGAGTGTAAAGGTGAGTGAGCCTCAGCCACTGGGTTGCGGGGGGCATTCAGGGTCCTCTTGGCCCTGGGGCTCAGAGATCTGCTTCGTGGAGGCTGGACCAGGGTGAGGGCTGAGGTGTCTGCGCCCCTGATCATAGTCCCCGGGGTGGTGGAGAAGGGGCTGGGGAGTGCTCTTTTGGCTGGTAGGCTGTTCTTTTTCCTCAAGAACAGCTTTCTGGCCTGACTGCTGAAGCCCTGCTCTGTTATCCCACATTTGCTCCATAAAGTCGGAAATGGCAGGGAGATACAACCAACCAACCACCCACACTATTTTCCAGGCACCATAGTGAAGAAAAAAGACTATGTGATATCTTTAAGAGAAAAGACGCAGAATAATCACTTCCAGTTTGCTGCAGAATAGGTGATGTCAGTAGCGAGGGAGCATGGTCTCTGTGTGTTGGGGTCTGGGAAAGGCTTCACTTGCAAAGACCCTTGCAGTGGATGGGTGGTGGGGGCAAGGAGACCCTAGGTAAGGAGAGAGGAGCCAGCTTGCCTCTCCTTTTCCCTACCCAGGTTGACTCCTCCTGTGCGTGGGTCCTAGAATCATTCAGTGTTTCTCTTTCTCCCTCGCTTGGAGCCCTTACTTCACAAGAGGTGTTGAGAGAGTTTTGGAGGTTGCATTGTTTGACAGGCCGTCAGTTGTGGCCCAGTGGTCAGGAGGCTGGTGTTCGACTCTCAGCCCGTGTGGTCTCCTTTCCTCCTCATCTGTGCCTTTACCCTGGGCTCCTGCTTGGAGTATGCAGTGGCCTGGCCCATCCCAGTCTGAGACCCTCTGTCTCAGCAGGTGTGGGGGCTGGGCCAGGCTTCCTTGGCCGCCCCAGCCCTGTTCCCTCTCTGCCCCGCCCTGCTCTCCTCACACTGGAAGGCGCCTCTCCTTGGAGCTGGTGTAGACCCTGCCTGCTGATTCAGTCATTTTAGGCCTCTCAGCTATCTGGCCCAGCTGCTTAAGGAATGGAACTGGGAGGGGGAGGAGGTCAGAGCCCCCTGGAGACTGAAGCAGTTTTAAGCATTGACACCAGAATGTAAGAGGTCAAGTGGCTACTGGTATGAAAAGCTATTAATAACTGGTTGGGAATGGTGGGTCCTTGGGGATCTCAGCTTCAGGGCAGAGCTAGGGGGTTGGTGAAGAATCAGATCAAAATTACAGCTCAGAGCCTGGTTCTGTGACAAAGAGGCCAGGAAACTAACCCCCAGAACTCTAACTGGATGACCCTTCTTGGCCCTCCCAGGGTTCTTCCTAGTGCCCACAGCCCTGGGGGACCTGCCACCATGCCCCAGAACCATAGGGTTAACCTATGGTCATTCCAACAAGGGAGGAGTTAAGCAGAACTGGCTTGGCCAAGAGATGGAGACAGTTGCCCGCCTCTGGGCTTGGTTATGGGACACTCTGGGGAAGCTGAGGCAAAGGAAAAGACCTTGAAAGTGCCTGAAGCTTTTCTAGGTCATACACCACTCTGTCTATGAGCAGAGCCTAGCAAGAAAAGCTGACTATCTCCCCCTTTAGGAAACCTGTATTTCTGATTAGTTCTGATAACGTCCTGTTCCTGTGGGTCAACCTAGTCTGGACAAGAGCTGCCTGCTGGTATCAACGGAGTGCCTTCTCCTTGGCCTATCACTTCCCCTCCATCACGCACCTTCCCCAGTTTCTTGCCTCTGGTTGCAATTGTCTTCTCCATGTCTGGGTCTTCCACTTCTAGGAGTTGTTGAAGTTGCTTTAAAGTGGAAAAAAAAAATTAGGTATCTTTCATGAGGGTCATTTCTCTTCTTATACTTACCCAGTTCCTTTGCTTAGAAGGTTCTTTGCTCAAAGACAGAGCAAAAGTATAAATGAAATAAACCAGACAAAGACAAAGACTGCGTGGTAGCACATGCTGGTGGACTTTAAATAAAAATAAAAAGTCAAACTGTAGAAACAGAGAGTAGAAAAGTTGTTGCCAGGGGCCAGTCTGAGGATCTAATGTAAAACATGGTGGCTACGATCAGTAATACTGTATTTTATAATTGAAATTTGCTAACAGAGTAGAGGGCTTCCCAAGTGGCACTAGTGGTAAAGAACCTACCTGTCAATGCAGGGGACGTGAGAGACACTGGTTTGATCCCTGGGTCGGGAAGATCCCTTGGAGAAGGGAAAGGCAACCCACCCCAGTGCTCTTGCCTAGAAAATCTCATAGACAGAGGAGTCTGGCAGGCTATAGTCCATGGGGTCACAAAGAGTCAGACATGACTAAAGTGACTTAGCATAGCACAATAGAGTAGAACCTAAGTGTTCTCACAAAAATAAAATAGCAAATAAATAATTAAGGTGACACATGTTTCAATTAACACATGAGAGGAATCCTTTCATAATGTATACATATATTAAATCATGACAATGTACACTTCTAATATCTTACAATTTTGTCAATTATACCTCAATAAAGTAGAAAAACATTTTTAAAAAGATAAAGCAAAAGTAAACTAAAGTCCAATATGTGTGGTTATGACTATATATTCTGATGTTATATTTTTATATTAATATCTCTTTACATGTTTACTCTTGGGACTTAAAGCATTGCAAAGTAAGGCAAGTAGCCCCATTCCTCAGAGGGTTCATTCAAGGCATCCTTTACCCCTTTTAGGGAGTTTCTTTAGCTTTCTGACCACCGTCACCTACACCTCTGGCAAGGTCCATCCTGGGCATAGCCAGTTCCTTTCCCAACACGGTGTAACCCCTCTCCTACTCTCCTAGCTCATTCTGGCCATCTTCAGGGGTTCTCATTAATGAGGCCAGCTTCGGATGGGCACAGAGCAGCAGAACCAGAACTAGGAAGAAGAAGAAGGAGATGCTCCAGGATGGGTTTCCACCACCAGTGGAGAGCGGATTTGAGGGGGCGGTGGTGGTAGATAAAGACCATGAAGTGACATACAAGATGCTAAATTAAAATGATGACTCATGCTTGTTCACTGTCATTCATCTTCAGAGCTTTCCACCTTCTTCTTTTGTACTTAGATTTGAATTTAGGGGAGGAAAATCCAAAATTTACTCCTTCTTGCAGCAAATACCTTTTGAGTATCTACTCTGTGTCATTCTTTCAAATTCCCTGCCCTGTGGGGACCCTGATTTAAAGGAGCTGCGGTACACATAAAGGCAAGACTGGAAAACAGGAAGCATCCGGGGCTCACCCACACTAGGCTCCCTGCCCCAGGGTGCCTGGGAGGCCTGTGTGCTGCAGGAGGGGCTGGAGTGGGAGGGGGTGAGGGAAGGCTTCCTTGAAGGAGGTAGATTGAAATTCGGAGTCAAGTAGAAAGGGGAGAAACCATTTACAGCCGCTAGGATGGAATTTACATTCAACTCAAAGGAATTATAACAGGCAGTTGTGTGGGTTCCAGAGTTATTCAGAGCACTTCTCTTTCCCTGTCTCTTGGAGCCATCACTTCACAAGTGGTGTTGAGAGAGCCCTGGAGGCTGCGGTATTCGATAGGCTGTCAGTTGTGGCTTGGTCGTCAGGAGGCCCAGTGTTGGCTCTCAGCCCGTAATCTCCTTCCCACCTCATCTGTGTCTGTGGCGGGTGACCCAGCAGCCCCGGAAGCTATTTCTGCTTCTCACTGGAAGCTGTTAGCAGCCCCAGCCCTCATTCCTCTGTTTTCCTCCACAGATAGACTTCACTGCTGACCAGATCGAAGGTGAGTACTAATCACTCCAACACCCCCACCACATCCTCTCCGTTGTGCCTCCTGGGGGAGGGGGTTGTCATCATCACTGTAATAGTAACCATCGCCGTCACCATCGTCACTGCAAACCTGTATTGGAGTCAGGGTACACAAAGGCGTGACTGGAAAACAGTTATGCAAACTAGCAAGTATAGGGAATTCCCTGGTGGTCTAATGGTTGGATTCTGGGCTTTCACTGTCAGGGTTCAATCCCTTGTCAGGGAACTGAGATCCCCAGTGCGGCCAGAAAAAAAAAACCAAAAAACACCGCCACCACAAACAAACAAAAACGAAACGGCAAGTATGGTTTGCTGTTTTTTGACTGTTATTACTTAATGGATTAATTTATTTAATTCTCACCACAACCCTATGAGGTAGGGACTATCACCACCCCACTTTACAGGTGAGAAAATCGAGGTGTAAAGAGGTTGGGTGGTCTGCTCAGTCTCACACAGACAGCTGGTGGTGGAGCCAGGATTCCAACTAAGGCAACCTGATTCCAGACTTGAGTTCTGAACAGCTCTGCCAGACGGCCTGGAACATAACAGATGCACAGCAAAAAAAAATTTTTTTTTTTCTTTCTTCTACCCTAAAATCCAAGATATTTAAAAGCCATCATTTCTGTTCCTGTTATTGAAAAGCCCTCTTTGGCTACCAGCTTTCTCCCTCCACATCATGAAGTCTGCCAAGATGCTCAACCCCCTAATGGTGGCAGGGCCAGCGGTGTCTTGGGGGTACCCTAGTCTACCTGTGGTCTCCATCAACTCTTCTCTATCTTTGATGAAGACAATTTGTTTTCTCAGTGTTATATAAATATTATTAAGTGTAGCTTCTAGACAAGCCCCTCAGCCCTTCTTTTGTAGGATTCTGGTGTTTTGAGAATGAAATGTTTCATCATGTGATATCTATTTTAGAGCCTCACCCTCACTGCAGTTTATCCCTCTGTTTCCCCCATCAAATCACTCTTGGACAGAAAATCATATGAACTGGAAGGGACCTAGAAAGGTCACCTGATCTAACCCCTTGATTTTAAGCACAGGCTATATTTGAAAAATTAAACTAATACAAGCACATGATAAAAATTAGTATGCTACTTAAAAATAAGTAATGAAAATAAAAATATTTTCCTCTGGCTTTCCTTTCATGCTGATCTGCTCTCCTCAAAACAATCACTGTTAACAGGTCTACATATCCTTTGATAAAAATACATTGTGTTATACCAATATGTGTGTATGGATGGATATGTAAAGTTTATACAGATTGAGTCCTATGGTACATACTGTCCTGCATCTTTTATTTAATATACATTTGGGTTCAACAATATATAACATAGCATATATTATTTAATAATCTATTTAAATATCTTTTTTTATATTTAACACAAAAACAGTTCTACCTCTTTAAACCATCGTATAGATTCTCACACATGGATGTACTTTCTAATCCAAGTAGCTCATATTGCTAGACCTTTGGATTATCCCCACCTGGGGAAAAATCATACTTTCCCCAGGAGACTTTCTTAGCAATGAATCAAAGGATATGTGCATTTTATTTTTAAAAATTAATTAATTAGGCTGCCTCGGGTTTCTGGGGCACGCAGAGTCTCTGCCATATGATGCAGGATCTTATGTGTCAGCTCACAGACTCTCTAGTTGTGGAGAGTGGGCTTAGCTGCTCCTTGGCATATGGGATCTTGGGGCTTCCCAGGTGGCGCTAGTGGTAAAGAACCCGCCTCCCAGTGCAAGAGACATAAGAGATGCCAGTTTGATCCCTGGGTTGGGAAGATTCCCCTGGAGAAGGAAATGGCAACTCACTCCAGTATTCTTGCCTGGAGAATCCCATGGACAGGGAAGCCTGGTGGGCTACAGTCCATGGGGTCACGAAGTGGGACACGACTGAGTGACTAAGCACACACATTTGGGATCTTAGTTTCCTGCCCAGGGATGGAACCGGCGTCCTGCATTTCAAGGTGGATTCTTAAGCACTGGACCACCAGGGAGGTGTCAAGTCTATGTGCATTTAAAATTGTAATAGTTATTGTCAAGTTTCCCTTACCAAAAAACCGGTTACTCACAAAAAGGGCGTGATGATGGCAGATGCATTTTGAATCTAGTGAACTAAATCTGACTCCATTTTTGCATTATTCTGTTGACACTCACTTTCTGTCAATAGTCTGGAGTGATCTGAAATTCTTGAAATTAATTTTAATGCATTTTAGTTACTATATGGACTTCTCAGGTGCCTCAGTGGTAAAGAATCTGCCTGCCAATGTAGGAGATGTGGGTTCAATCCCTGGGTCAGGAAGATTCCCTGGAAATGGAAATGGCATCCCACTCCAGTAATCTTGCCTGGGGAATCCCATGAATAGAGGAGTCTGGCAGGCTACAGTCTATGGGGTTGCATAAGAGTCAGAAATGACTTAGTGACTAAACAATAACAAGTTAAATTTATACTCATTGTATATACAAACACAGTGGTACCCAGGAAGACTAAAATCCCAATGATAAAAATTTTTCATTTCCCGAGTGAGAATCCTGGTCAAAGGCAGCTGGGACATCTGGCTGCCTCTTTTCTCCATGAAGATGTTCAGGGCTGGGACTTAACTGATTCTAGGCTTTCATCCCTCTGACTTCAAAGGCATTGTTCCTTAGGTTGGATTCAAATTGTTTCTGTCTTGATTTTACTCCCATCTCTTCCTTTGCGCCTTGGTGAAGCTGAAGATGATTTTCTTCTCTTTTGCTGGAAAGAACATGATTTGGAACCAGGAGACTTGGCTGTTAGCTCTAAATCTGCCACTGGTGGCCATGAGACTTAGGGCAAGTCACTTCTTTAAACCTGAATTTCCTCTTCTGCAAAGTGAAGGTATTCGATTCTCTTCAATTCAGAAATTCTGTTGATTCTTTTCAGCATTCTCTAGATAACCTCCATCTATTTGAGGATAGCCATCAAATCCTTTCTTAGCTTTGTAATCTCCGGGTGATATTTCTTGGTGATAAATCTTCCCAATTTCTTTTATGTTTCTTTTTTTTCTCATAGGAGTTAGTTTCTAACTCCTGACTTCCTTCTCTGGTCCCTCTCCAGATTTCCGTATCCCTTTGGAAAGGGATCATCAGCATTGCTCATTGCTCCTGCAGGCAGCTCGCTACAATAGAACTTTGAGAAAAGGTTTCTTCAGAGACCATGAGTGTCATCTCTTATATACCTTGAGATTACTAGGCTAGTCTTCCCCCTAGCTGCCATCCTAGGCTTCATTGTTGGGTTTTTCTGTGTGCACCAGCCTTCCCAGCAGGCAGGAACATTCAGTGGGACATTGGGCCACTTCCTCCTCCTCCTCCTCTCTCCTCACTTGTTTTCCTTAGTAGTTGGCTGAAAGTCATATCTGCAGTGGCCTGTAAATGAGGATAATAATACCTATAGGATAAAGTTTTTGTAAATATAAATGGAGTAATTCATGCAAAGTTATCAGCTCAGAGGCTGGCCCATGATAAGTGCTCAAACCGTAGGTCATCATTCTTATTATTTTCCTCTTGTTCAATCTTCCTGTTAAATATCATTCTTTTTTGTGGAGACTGCATCTTTAAGTTCGCCCTCACTCTTCTGAACGAATTAGGAGATCCAAAAGCCTGAGTGCAGATTCAACTACCATATTTATCGGACAAAGAATTTGTGCCAAAAGTCATGCTAATAGCTTTACATGTTAAGAATTAAATTCTTCTAACAAAGCTGTGAGGTCGGTGCTATTCCTTTTGACAGAGGAGGAAACCAAGGTTCAGTGAAGGTACATAGCTTGGCTAAAATCACATAGTTAAGTGTTAAAATTGGGATTAAAGTCAATGAGAGATTACTAACAGTGTTGTTGGGGAACTGACAGAGTTAAGATTTTTTACATGCGCTATTGTATTTTATTTGAATGTAATTTAAGGATCTTAGGAGGTAGGTGCCATTTATAAAAGAAGAGGTTTATAGAGGTTAAATATTTACTTGCCCGAGGTCACATAGCTAGTAAGCAACAGAAATGGAGTTTGAGCTCGATTATTTAGTAATTTAAAAGACCTGCAGTTTTCTCTCTTTGTAATTCATACAAAGCCTAATAAAGAGCTGCAGGTAACCGTGTTAGGGAATCTGTTTTGATATGTGGAATGATTTGTAAATAATCCATATGCCGCCTCTAAGGAAGTGTTTCTAAAGTACTTGGGCTTAAAAACAGCTTTTCCCTAAGTAGTTCACACATTCTTCTTCGGTTTACATTGTTAATCCACTTTGTAAACCACTTCATAGGTAGCACAAGTGTACTTCGGTGTCATACCCAGCCCAAATTATCCCCGGTAATAAGCTGGTTGAACCCAAACTGATGAGGAGTTAAGGTTGGTTGCAAAGTGCCCAGGAGTGCCTTCGTTCAGCCTGGCACCTTGGACTCCTGCATTGGTATCTTCTGGGAGTCTGGCTTCAGAACTAGAGATATAATAATAACCGCTTGCCTGCTTCTCTGATGGCACTGGTGGTAAAGAATCTACCTGCCAATGCAGGAAATGCAAGAGATGTGGGTCTGATCCCTGGATTGGGACGCTCCCCTGGAGAAGGGCATGGCAACCCACTCCGGTGTTCTTGACTGGGAAACCCCATAGACAGAGGAGACTGGTGGGCGACAGTCCATGGGGTTGCAAAGAATTGAATGTGATTGACCCCACACGCACATGTGCTCACACGCATACACTGTTAGCTAAGTCACTTACCATGTGCTAGACACCACGCTTGGAGGGCTTTGTCATCCCCCCACAGCCCCAACAGTGCACACCGTCACCCCCCTGCCCCTTAGAGCTGAGAGACGGAGGGCCCACAGAAGTTAAGAGTTTGCCTGAGGCCACCTGTGGGTCAGCGGCAGAGCTGGGGTGGGTTGGCTGTCCAAACTTGTCACCTTGTCCAGCCTGAGAGCTCCCCTTCAGCCTGGGACAGGCATTACTGTTATTGGCTGACTTCTGAACTGGTCTTCACTTTGCAAAGTGGCTCTGCACACTGTCCCCTCCTTTGGCACTCAACTGGGAGGGTCAGGTGAGGCCTAACTCTTGGTGTGCTTGCTTAAGGAAACTGAGATCCGGCCCAGCTTATTCTGCATTGATTGGCAGAGCCAGGAGGAGACCCCAGGAGTCCTGACTCCTGAGCCAGTGCTCTTTTTACTTCCCTGCTTTTTTTCACCGTCAGGCACCTCACCTGCAGAGGGAAAGATGAGTGGATGGGAAGGGCAGAGGCAGGGGAGACGTCAAATGATGTGACAAGTGGTTGCCAGAAGAGATCCCAGGCCCAGTGCTGGAACAGGTCATGGGGGCTCCAGGATACTTCTTTAGTTGTCAGGAGATGGGGTGGGCATGGGCTCCAGGGAGGGGCTGGTGTGCTGGCTGTAGAGCAACATTTAATCAGCTCCATTGACCTGCTCTTCAATGAGGGTAAAGCTGATCAGCCCCAGTCACGCCTTCGCTCAGCCCCAGGGGGCTGCACTCAGTCTTTTCTCGCAGAGTTCAAAGAGGCCTTTTCGTTGTTTGACCGGACCCCAACCGGAGAGCTGAAGATCACCTATGCGCAGTGCGGGGACGTGCTGCGAGCCTTGGGCCAGAACCCCACCAATGCCGAGGTGCTGCGTGTCCTGGGCAAGCCCAAGCCGGAAGGTCAGACTCCCCGCTCCACCCCTGGGGCCCTCTCCCTTCAAGACCAGCCTGCTCTCCCCAGGTTACCTGCCTTCCATTTTGCTAGAATTACCTGGAAACATCTGGCACTTGGTCAGTCCTCAAAAGAGTGGGACCTGGGCTTGTTCCCATTTTCTCCGTTAGAGTGGGAGCTCCTGGGGAGCAGGCACGACTTTCTACTGCTTCAGTGTCTTCCTCTGATGAATGGGGTGCCTGGGACATGGGGCAGAGGGGCTGGGAGGGAAATCGGGAACTGACCACCGCCCCTGCCTCCACCAGAAGTTGTGGCTGAGGTGTTACAGCACTGAGATGTCCTGTGACCACCATGAGTTGTATCGCGGATAATGTGTTTCTGATAATACAGCACTGAGATTGCAAAGTATTCATTTATTAGAGCAGACTCAGGCTCAGGTCTATAATGATGCCCGTTTCACTGGTTTGCGTTAGATAGGTTTTGGTGAATGAGGGTTTAGAAAGTGGGGCAAGGGGTTTAGAAAGTGGGACAATGTCATCTGTCACTGTGGCAGTCAAGCTAACAGCTGCCCTAACACGAGTCCTTCTGAGGGGCTGGGGCTGCGCAGACCTGGGCAGAAGCCCTTAGCCAGGGTGGATCATTTCTAGAGATTTCCTGGGCCCTATACTGGGGCCTTGCTGCCCTCTTCCTTGGTTCTGGGTCCTTCCCTTCCTACTCTTGCTGGGGAAGACACCAGCAAGGGTGAAGGATGTGGGTCAGAAAGGACCAGAGGACCAGGAGCCGGCCTGCATCAGTAGAGCTTCTCAGAGGGCAAAAGATATTTGGGTCTTTCCATTGTGGGAGGTTTCCGGGTTATAAAAGAAAGCAATGCCAGCCTTGGGATACTTAATGATTTTACCTCTATGAAAGTGAAGTTTTTTTTTTTTTACTTTGGTAAATATTCAAGAGGTTTTATTTCAGGTTTCTCGTCTTTTTCTTACTGTTCAGTAGGAATTCTTTAAATAATTATCTATTGCAATCTGTAGTTTAATAACAGAAATTGTCTTTTGCCAATTTCTTCTTGCAGTTTATGGCTTGTTAAAAACACAAAAGTAAATTAAAGCTTTTTACACATGACAACGTGGGAGAAAGGTGGTAGTCATTATTGATTCGGACTTGCTCCAGGCAGTGGGGACTAGTGAGGGGACCCAAATTTGGAGTTGTGCAAAGTTTTCTTTTTGCGATCTTGTCAGTTTACCCTTGAGACTGGGAGTCTGTCAGGTGTCCGGAGTCTAAGCTGTGAATGTGAGAACTTGGGGCCCCTCAGATCCTGCTGCTGGCCCCTCACCTCCCTGCCCCCCTGGCCGCCTGGAGTTCAGAGGTCAGGGTGGAGTCACAGATCCCTCCTCCCTCCAGCCTGGGTCCTTTTACTGAGAAGAGTGCCCAGAGCCAGCTCCTACCGGGCTCCTGGAGCTCCGTGCCCTCCAGGATTCCTGACTGACAGAGCTCGATGAGACCCCTCCTGAGCCTCTGTTCCCCTCGAGCTCACGTCAAATTCCTTTCTTTGCTGGTCCCGCCGGAAGAGATGAATTCCAAGATGCTGGACTTTGAGACCTTCCTGCCCATCCTGCAGCACATCTCCCGAAACAAGGAGCAGGGCACCTACGAGGACTTCGTGGAGGGGCTGCGTGTGTTCGACAAGGAGAGCAATGGCACGGTCATGGGTGCTGAGCTTCGCCATGTCCTTGCCACCCTGGGTACGTATGCCTTCCAGGCAGGGGTGGAGCCCATGGGAGAGGAACCGAGGATGAGAAGCGCCTGAGAGGCGTATGCTGGGGAGACGTGGGGCTCCCTGTGTCCTGAGTCTCACATTCTGGTCCAAGCCCATCTCCTGGGTTTTCTACAGAGAACCATGGTCCTCAACTGGGTTTGCTCAGCAGGGTTGGAAGGAGAGGAGAGCAGGCTGGCAGAGCAGGGGTGAGGCCTGAGAGGTGGGACCCAGGGCCCCGTCCTTGTCTTTGCCTCTGTCACTAGGGCCTTGGTCTGCCCACCCACTGGTGGCTGTAGGCAGAGCGAGAGACCTTGGGGGGCTAGGAAGGGTCTTAAGACCTTGACTCCATTTTCAGAGCCTTGGGGAAGGTTTGGTTTGACCACTTCCTCAATCCAGGAAGTCCTGGGCCATCAATTTCAAGGGGGTGCTTGGGTTTGGCCAGTCCTCCTTTGCCCATCTGTCGTTAAGTGCCCACTGTCTCCCACCCCAGGAGAGAAGATGAGCGAGGCTGAAGTGGAGCAGCTGTTGGCAGGTCAGGAGGATGCCAATGGCTGCATCAACTACGAAGGTATCAGCTCATCCTACGCTTCCTCGGGCAGCCAGTGATGGGGTGGCTGGGTCAGTTCAGGCCAGGAGAGGCTGCAGAGCAGACCAGATGCAGGAGCTAGAGGATGTGTGTACCTGTGGTCCTTGGTGAGCCCCAGTGGACATTGTTCTTTTCCCTCCTGGGAGTGAACATCACTGTGTAATGGGAGGAGCACGGATTTTAAAGCTAGCTCTGCGATATACCAGCTGAGTGATTTTAAGCGAGTCGCTTACCTTCTCTTAACATTGGTTAACATTCTCTCATCTGAGCAGCAGGGTGACGCTGGCCCCTTTCCCAGGGTTGCAGGGTTTGGCAAAGATAATGTAGCTCATTTCATCCATGTCTGGTATCAGCACAGGGAATACACTTAGAGCAGCGGTTAGTTCCCTTCCTTTCTTCCACCTTCTCCCCATCAACCCCAAACAGGAAAATGAATCATAGTCTGAAGAAAGGGTGGTGGGAAGTTTTGCAGTCAGGTGGTATAAACCAGGGAGGAGGGGTTTAAGGGGCCGAGAGGGGCCATGTAACGTGGCTGTTTTCCATCTTCTTTCCCAGCCTTTGTCAAGCACATCATGTCTGGGTGAAGCAGAGCCCTCCAGGGTGAGTGCAGCCCATCCCCACCCCCGGGGGGGGGGGGCCCAGAGCCTCACCACATGCCTTAGAGCCCTTCCGGTTTGACCCCCTTCGAGGACACTATGGGAGACGGAGAGCAGTCCGGCCCCACCCACCTCCCTTCCATCCCTTCCTGCCCTGCCCCCACCCTCCTTGGTCTTTGCACCCAATCTTGACCCACCAGTCACATCCTCCTACCTCTTCCGGGGTCTCTCAAGGCAAGACGGATCCCTCAGGTGGGGCTTCCTCTATAGGCTTCCGGCTGTGAGGCACCAGGTTGCAGGTAGAAGAGAATGTCCGGGGCCTATACCCTTGACCCTGATCCTCTTCACCCCCTTCCCTCCGGCATGGGGCCGGCTGGTGGGGGTGGGGTCACCATCAGGAGCTGGAGTGTCGGGGGGAAGTAGAACCCTTTCCATCTCGCGCTCTCTTTCAGGTGCCTGGCCCAGGGCCTTAGCCCAGGTGAGTTACTGAGAGGCCCAGAGTAACTGAGCCAGAGCTGGAGTCCTGGACTTTCCACTGCGTGGCAGCCCTGGGGACTTCAAGGGCCCACAGTCCTCCCCATAAATAAATAGCTTCAGCAAGGCTGGGCCAAGGTCCCAACCAGCCTCTGAGTTGTTTTTTTGTTTTTTTTTTTAGTGAGAAAAGGCACTTTATTTATTTATTTATTTTTTACATGTTTTATTTATTTATTTATTTATTCTCTTTACTTTATTGTGTTGGTTTTGCCATACAGTAACATGAAACTGCCATGGATCTACACATGCTCCCCCTCCAGAACCTCCCTCCCTCCCCCCCGTGACTCCCTCTCCCTGGGACATCCCGGTGTACCAGCCCCGAGCATCAACCCTGGGCTGGCGATTGATTTCTGAGTTGTTTTTTAAAGCCAATTAATTCGTTGGCTTGGGTTTTTGTGAGTGTGTGTGATAATGTCACCTGAAGCCTCATGCATATTCCTCAGAAGAATGAGCAGTATCTCTGAGCTGGGGGACATGGGCCGGGGCCCAGGGAGCTAGAAACAGGAGGGTCAGATCATGAGCAGAGAGTTTTGGAAGGGTCTGCAGTCTGAGGAGCTGTGATCAGGAGGAGCTTCATTTCCTTCCAAGGCTCACTCTCTACCATAGGTCTGTTGGGGTGACAAGCAGAAAGATGGCCACCAGGAGCCCTGGGGATACCAAGGGATCCTCAAATGTTCCTTGCTCCCTCCTCTCCTTTAAAAAAAAATTGTAAAATGCACATAACAAACAGGACTTCCCTAGTGCTCAGACGGTAAAGAATCTGCCTGCAATAGAGGAGACCAGGATTTAATCCCTGGGTTGGGAAGATCCCCTGGAGAAGGAAATGGCAACCCACTCCAGTATTCTTGCAGTACATAACATAAAATTTTCCATCTTAACAATTTTTAAGTGTTCAGTTCCGTAGCGTTAAGTGTGTCCACATTGGTGTGGAGCAAGTCTCCAGAACTTTTTCATCTTATAAAACTGAAACTCTATATCCATTAAACAATAAATCCCCATTCCCCCCCACCTCCAATCCCTGGAGACCGCCATTCTACTTCCTGTATCCATGAATTTGACTACTCTAGATAGCTCATATGAATGGAGTCAGTGTATTTGTCTTTTTGTGAGGGGTTCATTTCACTTCACGTAACGTCTTCAAGGTTCATCTGTGTGGTGGTAAGTGTCAGAATTCCCTGCTTTTTAAAGAAGGAATAGTGTTCCACTCTATGTGTGCAGGTACCACATTTTGTTTATGGTTCTTGTAACTTTCTGACCACGCCACATGGCATGTGGGATCCTGGTTCCCTGACTGGGGATCGAACTTGCACCTGTCCCCTGCATTGGAAACTCCAAGTCTTAACCAATGGACCACTAGGGAAGTTCAAGGCCTTGTATCTTCATACAGGCCCTTTAGGTGTCTCTTCCCCTGAGAGCAAGGCCCCTGATGCCTGACTCAGCCCTGCTTGTTCTGGGCATCTCACTGATTCCCTGGCCACACCCAGGACTCCGTACAGGACTCTGCATCAGGGAGAGCAGCAGGGCTTCAGAGGGAGCCCAGACCTCAAGCTGGGCAGGCAGGGGTGTGGTGGGAGGCAACTGGGAAAAGGAGGGACAAGAAACCAGAGATTGAGAAGAAAGGGACAGACCAGGTCATGAAATTAAAGACGCACATATGAGCAGAACATTCACATGAGCATGTGAACACATATGAGCAGAACCCCTCTGGGTGGGGGTCCCCACATCCCTGAGAGCCCCCCAAAGTGGATTAGATCCTCCTCTCACAGCTGCAGAACTTTGTGAAATATCCTTTATAAATCTAGCCAAGGCTGAGATACCATGAGCCCAAAAGGGAAGTTGTCATGGGAAGCTGAGAACCCTGAGCCCAAACTCAGCCTTCTCAGAATTTAAAGTCTGGTTGGGAAGATGAGACCAAGGCCCATGTGTACGTTTTCTGTGAGGAAGGGGCTCTTGATGGTATTCGGCTTGCTCATTTGAAGACACGAGAACCTTGTGCTCCTAGTTTCCCTTTCCCTGCCCCAGCCTCCTCCTCAGCGTCCCTGGGGGCTCAGATGGTAAAGAATCTGCCTGCGATTCAGGAGACCCAGGTTCAAGCCCTGGATTGGGAAGGTCCCTTGGTAAAAGGAATGGCAATCCAGTCCAGTATTCTTTTTTATTTTTTTAATTTTTTTAAATTGTTTTTGCCATACATTGTCATGATATCACCATGGGTTTACATATGCTTCCCCTCCGGAACCCCCCTCCCTCCTTCCTCCCCCCTGGGAAATCTCGCTGCACCAGCCCTGAGCATCAATCCTGGGCTGGTGATTGATTAGACATATGATAATTAACATGTTTCAATGCCCTTCTCCCATATCATCCCACCCTTACCCTCATCCACAAAGTCCACGAGTCTATTCTATACATCTGCATTCCTTTTGCTGTCTCGTATGTTGGGTTCTTGTTACCGTCTTTCTAAATTCCATATATATGCGTTAATATACTGTATTGTTGTTTTTGCTTCTGGCTTACTTCACTCTGGATAATGGCCACGTGTACCCCAATGTTCATTGCTGCATTGTTTACAATAGCCAGGACATGGAAGCAACCTAGATGCCCATCAACTGACAAATGGATAAGAAAGCTGTGGTACATATACACAATGGAATATTACTCAGCATTAAAAAAAAAATTCATTTGAAGCACTCCAGTATTCTTGCTTGGAGAATCTCATGGGAGAGTCTAGCAGGCTCTAGTCCATAGCGTCACAGAGTCAGGCACGACCAGGCACACACACACAACCTCCTCTTGGCCGGTCTATCAGTAAGGCTCAGCACTCATCCATCTGGGAAGAGGCATGGGTAAAACCGACCCATTTGCAAGATTTTCTGTGAATGGACTGACTCCCAATACTTCAAACCAGGACTCAGAACATGTCTTGGTCTGCTTGGGTTGCTAGGACAAAACCCCATAGACTGGGTGGCTTCAATAACAGACATTGATTTCTCACAGATTTGGAGGCTTGGAGTCTAGGATCAAAGTGCAAGCATGATTGGGTTCTGGTAAGGCCTCTTTCTGGCTTCCAGGTGGCTAATTTCCTGCTGAATCCTAACAGAGAAAAAAAAAAGGGGAAGAGAAAGAGAGCAAGAAAGAGACAGAGACGGAGAGACAGACTAATCCCACTATGAGGGCTTCACTCTCATGACTTCACCAAAACATACTTATCAAAGGCTTTACCTCCAAGCACCATCACACTGGAGACTAGGGGCTTTACCATATGAATTTTGGGAGACACAGTTCAGTCCCATGGCAGACCATGTAACTTACAGGAATAGGAATGTGCCCTCTGTGGTTCCTTCTCTCACTCGGCAGGCTGGCTGACTGAAGACTTGAGAGGGTGGCACCACAGGAGTTTGGGTAAGGGTGGGAGGAGGAAGGAAGGGGTCTCCCAGCTCTTGGGTGGATTGAAGGAAGGCTCCAGCCTGGAGCTAGACATGGCACCATCGTGACAGGGTGATGGCAAGTGATGGACATGGGAAAATCGCTTTTGTGGAGCACAGAGGATGACTGGATGTACCCATAGGCTGGGCATCGTGCCTCCCAGAGATTGGTACAGGAAACACAGCCCCCAGTGCAATTTACCTTCCCACCCTAAACCCTGCAGGCAGATGCTGAGGAGAGTTTTATGCTTCAGGTCAGAGAGGATGGGGAGTTTCCTTTAGAGTTCCCATTGCCACAGGGAACGAGCCAAGGCAAGGGTAGGGAGGAGACTTGATGCTCTCTTCACTCAGCTGCTTTGCTCTTCAGCGTTTATAGAGAAGTGCCATCGGATGTTTGGCTGTGGCGCAATACCCACATCACACCACTAGATGGCACACTTGCAGCAGCCATGCTTCCAAAGGATGCCCAAGAGTGAGAATTACAGGAAAGCTGATTCCCACCCTGCGCTGGAAGGAACACTCAGAAATCACTTAGTCCATCTCTATGTTTTCAGAAAAATGGAGGTTTTACTCATTTTCAAAGACTCACAACTATTAGTGAGCTTCCTTCAGGACCCCCTCAAGGGTTTTGCAGCAAGAGGGCAGAGAGAGGACTGTTTTGGACACGTGGAAACCTGGCACCAAGAACAGTTTGGCTCCTAAGACACACACACACACTCGGCTTCCGATCCACAGTTTGCAAAATAAGGAAGTCGATTAGATCATCTTTAATGTCCTTTCCAGCCCTCTGATTCAGGTCATTTGGAATGCACCCAACTACTTGCTATGCTCAACTCTAGTCCAACTCTAGATCAACTCTACTCTTGTTTTATTTTCACCCTCACTGTGTATATATGTTTAGAACCTTAAGTGGCAGAAAGCACTCATGCAAAATAACTGCAGAGGACACAGCTGCAGGTGCTTTGGAAATCACCTTCCAAAAAGGGGGTTCCAAAAGCAAAGTCACTCACAGTCTTTCACTCCATAAGTTTATACCCTACTGAAGCAAGAATGATCTACAGGTGAAAAGTTGTAAGACAAAAATAGAAGAAAGGACACCAGGCAGTGTATATCTAAGGACTGAGGGAGAGGTATGGTATCATAGCACTTGGATCTCGGGGAATGGCCAAGGAGGGCTTCATGGAGGAGGTGTGGCAAGTTTGGATCAGATATAAATAGACAAGGACCTCAAGAGTGCGATTCCTAACAGGATGCCTTCTTTTTTGCCAGCTATAATCATGCGCTTGTGCACTCAGTCACTCAGTTGTGTCAACTCTTTGCTACCCTATGGACTGTAGCCCGCCAGGCTCCTCCGTCCATGGGATTCTCCAGGCAAGAATAATGGAGTGGGTTGCCATGCTCTCCTCCAGGGGATCTTCCCAACCCAGGGATCAAACCTGAGTCTCTTGCGTCTCCTGCATTGCCAGGTGGATTCTTTACCTCTGTGCCACCTGGGAATACCACAGTCTCTGCCTTTTAGGATTTGCATAAAAAGAAATAAAGAAGGATGAAAGAAGAATGAGAAAAGAGAATGGGATAAGAGGCAGGAAGAAGAAAGATTGAGAAAGGGGGAAGCATGAGCAGGGATCACAATGGCGTGAGGGGCAGCCGTTCAGAGATGGAGAAGCAAAGTTAAAAAAATCTAAAACTAAGCTGGGGAGGTACTCATTCTTTTCTCCCCTGATCTTTTAGAGTCACAGAATCATAAGTTTTCAGGGTTAGAAGAGATCTCTAATCCAAACCCTTCCACATAAGCCCTGTAAAAGTCGTCCAGTGTTCCCTTGGATACCTCCTATGACAGGAGACTTGCTACCACCCACGATAGCCCACTCCATTTGGGGAAAACTCTAATTGATATTCTTCTTAGTAGGAATCTGACATTTACGTCCTTGAAATTTCCATCCACTGCTCCTGGGTTTGTCTGCCAAAGTGACCTAGAAAAGGCCTAGAACCATTCCCCGTGATAGAAGTTGGCATTTTCTCTTTCTCAGCTCGGCATCTCCCAGCTGGTGCTTGTTCCGCACTGAGATTCTCAAATCCATTTCACGTGGCCAGTTGCTGTCTAATGTGTTCTATCCTGGGGTTCAGTTCCCTCTTAGCAATGTAGTTTGCCACTTCAGAGCTGGAAATTAATCTTCTGGACAGAAAAGATGGAACTGAGGTCAAATAGAGGTTGGTGAACCCTGCTAATGTCACTCATGTAGCACCGAGGACTGTGACCTTTCTGTACTTCTTGCTCAGAACTTTAGTGTAGCAGGTCTTTGTTAATTTTGACATCACAAAAATTTCAGGGACTTCCCTGATGACCCAGTGGTAAAGAATTTACCCGGCAATGCAGGGTTCAATCCCTGATACGGGAAAATCGCACAGGCCACCGAGCAACTAGGCCACTGGGCCACAGCTACTGAGCCAGTGCTCTAGAGCCTGGGAGCCACAACTCCTGAAGTCTGTGTGCCCTAGAGACCACGCTCCACAACAAGAGAAGCCACCGCAGTGAGACATGCACTGCAACTAGAGTAGCCCCTGCTCGGCGCAACTTGAGAGAAGCACTTGGAGGGACGAAGACCCAGCACAACCAAAAAAAGAGAACTCAGTGCACTTGGGACTTACGGTTTCTTGGCCATGTGGTCACAGCCCCAGGTGACAGCTTTATGTTCATAATAAGCCCTTGGCTGCCCCTCCTTCCATCTGTTCTGGATAAGAACCCTGGAGAATTCTCTTTCCTCAGCTCCACCAGCCTCTTCAGAGCCCCTTCCCCACCTGTTTCCTTACTGAGTTGTTCATAGTTCTCTTTCGAAGACAGTCCATTCCTCTGGTGATAGGAACAGAGATTCTTTTTTTTAAGCTGTTAATGGGACATATTTTTTCATCTTAATGACATTTATTGTTCTCTAATTTAACAACTAGAAATACATAAAAAGAATAAAGTGAAATATAACCATCGCCCATAATCTCCGATCCTCAGAGAAGCCACCATTAGTATTTTGATGTGTTTATTTCCAGTGTCTCTGTCTGTCTGTCTGTCTCTCGTCTGTCTATCTATGTATCTATCATTGAGATATAATTGACTTACAACACTGTGTTAAGGAACAGAGATTCTCTATCATAAAAGACACTTGTGAGCACATTTACACTTCCTTTCTGAGAACTTATACTTTTCGTCACATTTCCGAAAAGTTCAGAGACCCAAAAAAGGCTAAGAATTGCATTCGGGAGCCTTTGTGGGATTCTGTTTATCTTTCCTCTGAATGGTTTGATATTGCATCTGCTTTGGGCGGTCTTCCTCCAGGCTGCCACGAGCTCTAAAATAGCACATCTTTGTCTCTCAGGACCTGCTTCACTTCCTCCTCTCCCCCAGCCATTCCTTGGGTCACACTTAGGTTCAAAGAGACAATTCCACCTTTTACTTTTACTTCCTCTGTGGCCCCGCTTTTTGCTGAGTTAGCATCCCTACAACACCGCTCTGAGTCTTGTTCCAGACCCTGCTGAACCCGTGTGAGTGTCCACCACGCCCCATCCTCCCCCCTCACCCCCCAGCCGGTGACTCGGGTTCACAGGCTCATTGTGTCCCCATGATCCCTTCAGTTCCACTCTCCTTAATCAGGCTCCGATGCCCTCTGCTGGACTTTCTCTTTCAGACAGACGTGTTCCTTGTGATGGGAATCTTCTTGATGGTCAACACTCAACACGCCTGCTCTCCTAGCAGTTTTATTTTTCCTAGAACAGAGACCATTGTTGAATGGAGATGATTCTCATCTCACAAATCTATGGTCACCCCCAAGACAGTACGTGCACTTCCTAAAAAATCTTCACCACTTTACATTTACATAAGTCTCATGGTGTGAGTTATTAGGAGCTGACATGTCATTTCATAACAAAGGGCTGTGGTCAGTGTAAGGATAGGCTGATGAGTGTGTCCTGAGGGTCTCAGTTTGTCTTTCTGCAGGGCGAGACTTTGCTCTGGGCATTTGAGGACTTGAAACAGTGCATCTGGCTGTGCTGGTCTCAGGGATCCCTCCATTCCCAGCCCTTGGGCTTCAGAGGAAATTTAGGAAATGATCATGTTATCCCTACCCTTTCTCTCATGCCATCCCACCCACACTTCAGCTCTCATTGCAGCCCTTCTGTGCCCTACATGTTGAGGAGTAGCCAGAGGTTCAAGATCTAGCATTTAAAAGCTTGGTTACCAGCTGGAATGTGGAGCGCGCTCTTGTGTGGTTAGTTTCATAATCATATATTTAATGCACTTTATTACTCGTACTGCAAGCTTTTGTTTGTAGAATTTAGTCTTTGTGATATTCTGCCGGTGTCTCGTTTCTGATAATGGCAGCTGGAGTTTTGCCAGGCCTTTGAGGTTTAGAAAATTGAATAGGACCTGGCTGTTGCCCTCAGGACTGGCAGGTAAGTTAAGACATAGTTTTGTGCCTGTGCTCAGTCGCGTCCGACTCTTGGTGGCCCCATGGACTGGAGGCTGCCAGTCTCTGTCCATGGGATTTTCCAGACAAGAATATTGGAGTGGGTAGCTAAGACATATATGGTATACAAGCGCAAAAATATCAAGTGGAAGGCAAAGGCTGTAAGATAGATACTAACAAAGAAGTGGGGGGATTTTAAAGGGAAAAGCAGCACTATTTCTAGTTAGGACATCAGAGAAGGCTCTTTGGAGGAGCAGGGGCTGGCACCAAGGCTGTAGAGGATGTAGGTGACTTGATGCGTGCTCTTAGATGAGAGCTGTGGGTGAGTGTAGTCTCAGGGTCAGGATGGGTCTACACCCATGAGCTGTGTGACCCTGGACTGTTTTCACCCTCTCCCAGCCTCAATTTCCTAACTTATAAAATGGGGATAATAGTAGTCCTGACCTCATTTGGTTATTACAAGGATCCAGTGAGTTGATCAATGTAAAGCACTTAAAACAGCATTTGTATATATATAACAGATTCAATTTGCTATACACCTGAAACTAACACAGCATTGTAAATCAACTATACTCCAATAAATTTTTTTTAAAAAATCTAAAAAAATCCGCTCAAAACAAAACAGCATTTGTAACCTAGTAAGAACTCAATTATTAACTCTATAGGCAGAGGGGTATTCTAGGCAGCACATACAGTTCTAGCAAAAGAAGGAAAATGAAAGAACTCATTCTTTTGGGAAATCCCCAAATACCAGAGATACCTGGGAAACAAGAGGAGAGAGAAACAGTGCTCATCATAATAGTAATAAAGAACTCGCCTGCCTAAGAGGTGTCTCCTGAATTGACAGATGGGTTCTTTACCACGATACCACCTGGGAAGCCTGCAATTAAGGTGGATATGTTAGTAAAATTTTTTTTTCTGGAAATTTGGACTTGTTAGGAGTAGTCTTGTGTGATAATCACTCATTTTTTTTTTGCTTTTGTTTTACAGCTTGATAAAAATACAATTAAAAAATTGCTACAGATAAATAGGAGAGAGACTTAACGTCTCCAATCCATGTAGCTAATTTCATGTACTTTTGGCAATTTACCATGTGCTTCTCCTCCATCTTCTGCCATGCTGCGATTAGTTTTTGAGTGTCTCTAAGAGTTCTGTCTTCCAACCTCAAAGGACACTTATGGCCACCTGCCTCAGTGTCCCAAATGTCCATTATTATTTATTTTTTGGCCTTATCCCATAGCACATGGGATCTTAGCTCCCCAACCAAGGATTGAACCTGTGCCTCCTGCATTGGAAGCACAGAGTGTTAACCACTGGACTGCCAAGGAAGTCCCTATGAAGTATTTAGTACAGTGCCTGGCAAATAATAATACCTTGATAGTTGTTACCTTTTGAAGTTGTCATCACTCTCTCATCTTACCTTAATGGATTGCTCGGTAGAGTTCTGAGACAGAAGGAAATAGAAGTTCATTTTGTGACCTGGGCAGACGAAAGCTCTAGAAAACTACGATGCTCCCAGTCTGAAGGTACTACTGCAAAATCCTTAAGAGTACTTAGGGGATGGCTAGAGTGTAGGGTTTCCAAGGAAGAATCAAAGACACAGGGTCAGGAAGGCAGATGAGTGGTGGTTGCAAGTAACTATCCACAGGTGGGGAACATAGCCCTCAGGGTAATCATGGGTGACTGAGCTCCAGGGGAAGGAGAAGGGGTGAGAGAGGAGAGGACGGAGGAGGGGGAGCCCGGGGGGTCGAGGTGTTCTCCTGCCAGGGTCCTGGTTGGGGTGCCCTAGGTATGGGCTTTCCCCTTCCACTCCTTCCTCAGACCTTGGGGCTCCCAAGTCCTTCCTGCTGGCCTCATTGGGTTGGAAGCAGCCCAGAGCCTTGGGGAAGTGAGGCCACCGCCGACCATACACCCAGCTCACAGCCACCCCGTCTGTGTCATCCCTTCAGGGAAAAGCTGAATCCCAGGCGCTCTCTGTTCGGCCCAGATCTTGGTCTGATGCCCAGGTTTTTCCGGTGTAGTTGTCATATCTCAGGAGTCAGGCGGGCATGGCTGGTAACTTCTTGTAATAGTTAAGACAGGAAGTGGTCAGGACCTGGAAATAGAGCAGGGCTAGGGTGTGGGAGGGTAAGGAAAAGGCTTTTTCTGGAGAAAATGTGCTGTGTGCTTTCTTGGGCTGGGAGCACAGAATTCCTGGTCTTGGCCTGGGCGGCAGGGACCCTCAGGGAGACTTCTTTATGGACCTCCTGATTTAATTTCTTCCTTTAAGAAATTCCAGTAGGAATTTCTCACATGAACATAGCAAGGCCCACTTGAAACATTAGAGGGTATCAAGCAACCTATAGCCCTACTTATAGTTAGGGAGATAGTGGGGTGTAGAGTCAGAGGGACCTGCTTTGTCACTTACTACCTAGGCACTGTTTTAAAAAAAATAATAATTAACTAGGTTTCATTGGGTCTTAGTTGTGGCATGTGGGATCTAGTTACCTGACCAAGGATTGAACCCAGGCCCCCTACACTGGGGGTGCAGAGTTTTAGCCAATGGACCACCAGGGATGTCCCCCTAGCTGCTCTTCAGCTAACTATCCTATTTCTCTGAGCCTCTGTTTTTTCGACTTGTAAGATTGGGATTCCCATGCCTATTTTGTGCTGATTAAATAAAGTATAAAAAATTCTTAGCATAATATTTTGCTATAAAAATTACAAAATGAATGGGAGCTAGTATAATAACAATAATAATAATAATTGTCCTGTCACCCTACCTAACCTCAGTTTATACTCCTGTAAAATAAGTTATTATGAGGATTAAGGGAGGTGTTCAATATTTATAAAGAAAGTGGTGTATAAAAAGAAATATATTTATTTATTTATCAAAGAAATGCTCTCAAATTCTAGTTCTTTTCCCTGGAGGAAAATCACACTTGGCGGAAAGGGCCTGGGTCAGCAGTTTATGACAGTGAGGGGACATGGGGGGTTGGGGGGAGAGGCCTTTTTCTGGCTGGAGAAGACTTGGGGAGATAACACTCCCTCTTGGGTGGAACTGGGTTGAGGGACTGGGGAGTGAATTCAGACACGTTTGGGGGGACCCAGTGACTGAGCCCTGTTTCTTGAAGTGATGGGACCTGTGGATACTGTTGACCTTGGACCTTTCTGAGTCCTCAGTGGCCCAGAAGAAGGCCTTCTAGTCTCATGCACTAGGGCTAGACTCTAGGACTCTCTCATCCCAAAGTGATAGTCCTTAACACATGGGTCACAGACTATTTAGGAAGCTAGTGAAACCTAAGGACTATTTCTGTAGAAAACACAACTTCCAGCTATCAGAGGAGGTTCACAGATCTTCTGAAACTCATCCAAGGACTTGTGGTGAAGAAACCCTGTCCCTGGCTTCAGAAGAGCCCTGATGCTTTAGGTGTTGGCAAGAAGAGTGGTCCACGAACTTGGGACAATCTGAGACTTTTCCTAGCAGCACTGATTATGCTAAAGATCTTCCAGGGGTTGGAATAGGGATAGGGACCTGATTCAGGAGCTACATCAGGGGATGGTCAGTTTGACCAGCAAGGACCCTCCCCATAGCCTGTAACATTCCCCTGCCTCAATTAATCAGCTTACCTCAACTAGCCCAAGGGGCTAGTGACAAGCAGTAACAATGAAGCAGTGGGTATCCTGACTTGCAGGGAAAATTTGGGGAATTCAGCATAGATGAATTGATCCTAGGGAGAAGAAATAGCTCACATTTATTGAGGATGAGATGGTTAGGTAGCATCACTAACTCAATGGATAGGAACTTGAGCAAACTCTGGGTTAGGACTTGGCACTTTGACTGTGGTGGCCTGGGTTCAGTCTCTTGTTGGGGAACTAAGATTCCCACAAGCCACATGGCTTGGCTGGAAAAAAGTCTGGAGCCCACTTGCAAGTTTGGATTCACTAAACAGGGCCCCAGGGAGGGTGACTGGGAATAGAAAGATACCCGAACAGGAATTTGGGACCAGAAGTCAAATACCAGCTCTGTTACTGGAATGAGGCATCACCCTGGCTTGGGGGTTGAATGGAGAAAGTATCTGGATTGGTCTGAGATGGGGTATGAGCCTTCATATGATGCCACCTGTGCTCACAGAGCTTGAACCCAGGCTTGGCCAGGTGGTATGATGAGTTGAGATGGAAAGTCTTTGGGCTTTTGTTCTTTCCAGCAGAGAAAGGTCTGGCTTATGTGAGGAGACACACCAAGACAGAACTTCACTGTCTCAAGCCCAGTGGGGCTCAAGCTTTGGGAGGGCAGGGGCTGGTACTCTTCACTACAGCATCTTCAGTATGCTGACACACAGCAGGCACCTAATACATGCTTGTGAATGAGTGTGAAATGCCAAGGCTGAGCTCATCCCTTCACAACTTTGACAAAAATCTAGGGGTACTTTTCCATACAGCTCCCTAGAGCCCAGAAATTCCAAATTCTATCATGTTTAAGTCAGTGTGGACTCTAAAAACTCATTTCTTTTAAGCCAAAGGAACAGCTCTGTCATGCCTCTCTCTCAATGGACAGAAAAGCCTCTGCCAAATGTGTAGGAGGACAATATTGTGAACCAGTACACTTACTCCACACTCAAGACTCCTTAACTACAGGAACAAATTTAAAAAAATTGTTTATTTATTTGGCTGCTGTGGGATCTTTGTTGCAGCATGCAAACTCTTTGTGGCATGTGGGATCTAGTTCCCTATAGTGATCGAACCCAGGACCACGGCTTTGGGAGCATGGAGTCTTAGCCACTGGACCATCAGGAAGTCCTCAGAGGAATGAGTTTGCATTGATAGACCTACAATATCTCTGGAAACAATAACAACAATAAGAACAGACTTTTCTGTGTTTTTCAGATTCCAAAGGCTTTCATATTCCTGATTTCTAGAGCCTCATAAACATGTGTGGGTGTTGGGAGTGAGTAGAGTGAGTTTGAGGGTGGGGAAAGGGGCAGGGAACAGTTATTTTTTTACAGATAAGAAAAATGAGTATAGGGAATTCCCTGGTGGTCCAGTGGTTACGACTCAGTGCTTCATGGGCTTTGGTCCATGTGGGCTTGGGTTTGATCCCTCATCAGGGAACTCAGATCCCACAAGCTGAGAAGGAAGGCCAAAAAGAGAAAAAAGAAAGAAAAATGAGTATAGAGAGGATTTGGATCATTTTTAGATCACTTAATCAGTACGAGGTGGGGCAAGAATGTGAACCTAGGGACCTTCTGACTCTAAGTACAAAGGGGAAATAAACATGACCTTGAAGGAAAGAGATCCAGGAAATGGTCACAGAAGTGTTTCCTCCAACTTAACAGTGGTGACAATGAGCAACTGGATGGAGTAGGGCTTCCCAAGGGGGCTGACTATTGACAAGAGCACAGGGAAAAGTTCCCTATCTTGGTGTCAACCTGGCCAAGGTCAATCAAGGAACCAGATCACGTGACTCCTGCATCTCAAATGGTCTTGGGGAAGATCTACCTGCCATGCATTGGATATCCCTCCATGGTCCTATCCATTGGGGAATATGACATTTGGGCAAATCATGGAATGGACACTCAGATCCCCCAACATCACTGCTTGATTAACAATTTATTAACATTAATCATCTAGGGCTGCTAAGAAGGTAAAAGTAAGAAGAAATTCTTTTATTTACCAAGGGCCTACTGAGTAATATAAAGATAAAAAGCTACTGTCCCTGCGCTCAAGGATCTCACTGTCTACCAGAGAGAGGTGAGGGTGGGAGAGGCAGAGATGGATAAATAATCGTGGAACTTCTGCTCCTGACTATGACGAAGTGACTGGTATGGAACTCGCTCTCCCACAGTAAACAGGAATATATTCAGGCAAAGTACTTGAGAAACTGCTTTAGACATTGAGTATGGCTAGCAGAATTATAATCCTTGTGGGAAGGGAAACATATGACATGAGGAACTCTACATTTGCTGAGCTTTCGGCCTGGGGGAGCTTTCTGGAATGCAGTGCGAGAAAGTGGAGCCTAATAAGGGCATGGTGGTCTCACTGAGGTGAGAAGCATAGGTTAAGAGTTCAGGGCCGCTGACGAAGCTGTAATTTGTGGGAAAGGCTTTTAGAGAGGGGGGAACTGAACAGAAGGGTGCCCCCACAAGTCTGCATGGGTGATCTCTGTGGTCTTTGGACAAAGGCTGAGCTGCACATGCACAAGGCTTAGCAGAGAGCTGACGAGAATGCTAGAGGTGGCACAGGGCTTAGAGATGGAGTCTTAGCCCCGTCAGAATGAAAAGATCTCACTAACCAACTTGGTGATATAGCTTAGATGATACAGAACACCTCAGGAGTAAGGACCACGTTCTACAGACACATACACGCAAACACACTCCCTAAGATTAAGGATAGAATTTGAAATGACCAGTCCTCCCTGAAAAAGAATAAAACCATCCTGTCAAGATAACGTGCCAGTAATTTGTCTAAAAGAACTAAACTCAGTTCTCCTCAAGGGAAGACAACATAAACTCTGTAATGAATAAGTAACAATGTTAATATATAATCTAATATTACTATACATGTGAAGAAGCAGGAACTTGGGACCCACCATTTTTTTTAAAAAGCAATTAAGATATACACTTCCTGAGATGAGCTAGAATTAGCAGACTGGAATTTTAGATGACTGGTTATAATCATGTTTAAGGACATAAAGGAAAATATAGACATAATTATTGAAGATATGGGGAATCTCTGCAGAGAAAGTGAAACTGTGGAAGAGAAGCAAGGGAAAATTCTAGAACTTAAAACACAATGGGCTTAACAGCGTAATGGAGACTGCAAAAGAAAGGGTTGGGAAACTTAAACAGAGATTACTATTTAATCAAAAAGCAAACAAAGTGATTTAAAAAACCTGGAGGCTCAGTGACCTGTGAGATAGTTTATTTTAGATGATATCTAGAATATGTGTGGGCTTCTCTGGTGGCTCAGCAGTAAAGAATCTGCCTGCAATGCCGGAGATGCAGGTTTGATCCCTGGGTCAGGATGATCCCCTGGGGAAGGAAATGGCAACCCACTCCAGTATTTCTGCCTGGGAAATCTCGTGGACAGAGGAACCTGGTGGGTTACAGTCCATAGGGTTGCAAAAGAGTCAGACTAGACTTAGTGACCAAACAACAACAAATCACGTGTAATTGGAGTTTCAGAAGGTACGGAGGGAGAGAATGGGCAGAAAAAATATTGGAAGACATAATTGCTAAGGAGTTCCTATATTTGGTGAAAAATAAGCCACTTAAAATGCCTTCCCTGGTGGCTCAGACAGTAAAGCATCTGCCTGCAATGTGGGAGATGTGGGTTCTATCCCTGAGTCAGGATGATCCCCTGGAGAAAGAAATGGCAACCCACTCCAGTACTTTTGCCTGGAAAATCCCATGGACCGAGGAGCCTGATAGGCTACAGTCCATGGGGTCTCAAAGAGTCGGACATGACTGAACGATTTCTCTTTCTTTCTCTTTCTACATAAGGAGGAGAGGGTGGCAGAGGATGAGATGGTTGGATAGCATCACCAATTCAATGGATGTGAACTTGGGCAAATTCTGGGAGAGAGTGAGGGACGGGGAAGGCTGGAGTGCTGCAGTCCATTGGGTCACAAAGAGTCGGACATGGCATAGCTATTGAATAACAACAACAAAAACCACTTATATATCCATTCAAGAGTCCACCAAAAGAAAAGCACCTATTCATCTTACAATCAAACTGCTAAAAAACTGATAAGGAGTTAACTTAAAAGCAGCTAGAAACAAATCTGAGACAATCTGGGCAACAAAATAAGTTATGATAGTTTTGTATTATAATTCATAGAATAAAATAAATATCCACAAATTCACACTGAATTTTAAAAATGAGAGAGAAGACAGCAGGTCTTCCTTACTGTGGAATACTAATTAACAGCTATAGAAGGAAAAATGGAAATAAAAAATCACTATTAACCAAATATCACACTAATTAACTGCAATCAAGAACCATTGATGGATGCTGAAATTAGTGGGTGAAAGTAGGAAGAGAAACAGGATATCTGCATAGAATTGAAGTATCTTCCCAGAAAATATTGATTAATTACAAAGAGCAAAATCGTTATTTTATAGTGAAGAAACCTGGCAGACATCACCTTCACCATGTGATCAAAGTTAGCATGGTAAGCAATAAGTTGCATTGTTATGTTGAACACGACTTAATGACTAAACACCCACCTCCCCCACACACATGCACACACACACACCACCTGGTATAAGGTAATGACAAAGCACATACTTTCTGTGATATTCTTGCTTAGAAAGCTTCAATACAATCATGAGAAAACACCAGACAAACCCACAGTGAGGGCCATACTACAGCATGAGTGTGTGCTTAGTCACTCTCTCAGTCATGGCCAACTCCTTGTGACCCCATGGACTACAGCCCACCAGGCTCCTCTGTCCAGGCGATGCTCCAGGCAAGAATACTACTCCGTAATTGGCCTAATAATTGACACAAAAATGTCAAAGTGAGGAAAGAAAATAAAGACTGAGAAAATGTCATAGATTGAAGGAGACTAAGGAAACATGGTAACAATATAATATGGGATCCTGGATCAGATCTTAGAACAGAAAAAGGACATTAGTGGAATATTGACAAAATTCAAATATTGTGTCTAGATTAGTTAATAGTATCATAATAAGCTTCCTGTGTTCAATAATTACAATATGATCATACAAAATGTTGACAGTAGGAGAAACTGAGTGTAGAATAAAAGGGAACTGAATATTTTGAAACTCTTCTGTAAGTGTAAATGATTAAAAAAAAAAAAAAACCAGAGGGAAAAGACAAGGAAACAAGAATATAAATGATGGGAATTCCTTAATAGTCTAGTGGTTAAGACCCCCTGCTTTCACTGATGAGGGCCCTGGTTTGATCCCTGGTTGGGGAACTAAAATTCCACACACCTCATGCTGAAGCCAGAAAAGTAAATAAATAAAATAAATGATGGCTGGCTTCTCATCAGAAACAGTGGAGCCAGAAACCAGTGGGACATCTATAAAGTACTGAAAGAAAAATAACCCTATTAACCTAAAAATCTCTATATAAGAAATATCATTAAAAACGAGAATGGAACAAATGAAAGTTGAGAATTTTGCTTTTTAGTCACAAAGTCATGTCCAGCTCTTTGCAACCCCATGCACTGTAGCCCACCAGGCCTCCTCTATCCATGGGATTCCTGGCAAGAACACTGGAGTGGTAGCCATTTTCTTCTCCCGGGGATCTTCCCAACTCAGGGATCGAACCTGGGTCTCTTGAGTCTCCTGTGTTTACAGGTAGATTCTTTACCCCTGAGCATATTTGTTGCCTTTCAGTTCAGTTCAGTTCAGTCGCTCAGTCATGTCCAACTCTTTGCGACCCCATGAATCGCAGCACGCCAGGCCTCCTTGTCCATCACCAACTCCCGGAGCCCACCCAAACTCATGTCCATTGAGTTGGTGATGCCATCCAGCCATCTCATCCTCTGTCGTCCCCTTCTCCTCCTGCCCCCAATCCTTCCCAGCATCAGGGTCTTTTCAAATGAGTCAACTCTTCACATGAGGTGGCCAAAGTATTGGAGTTTCAGCTTCAACATCAGTCCATCCAGTGAACACCCAGGACTGATCTCCTTTAGGAAGCCTGCTAAAGATCTTCAGGCTGAAGGGATTGGAAACTTGGACAGCATATTTGCTGGACCGGTGTCCACTCCAAGTGGTTGGTACCAGCAGAGTTAGGCTGGGGAGACACCTAGGTGAATGGGAGATGGCTTATATACATGAGAATGAAACAGATAAGTGAACATCTAGGCAGAGAAGAAACCTGTGTGATTTGGATTTTGATCCAGGGCAATGGCAAAACTGTTAAAATGGTGTCTAACCTAGAGGCCTCCCAGCAGTTAGGAAAAGTGTATGGAGCTCAGGTCAGGAAGCCATTTGTGGGTGGCTCCTCCCCTGCCCCCTTGCAAATTACTAATGACCCTTCTACTGATGTGTGCTCTCCTTTTTCCTAGTGTTTGGGAGGTCTGAGGAGGAAATGCCCATCTCTGCTGAGGGTGGGGCAGGAGGAAGCAGGGGATCAGACATGGTTATATGGAAGAGGTGACATCTGAGATGTTCTGTAAGATAAGTGGAATTTTCCAGGTGGAAAAAGGAAGTAAGATCAGTCAGACATAAAGGCGAGGAGTGTTTGGGAATGTTACATATCTTTTTGAGCTAGGATGGGAGTGAGGCTGGAGACCTGAGGCAGGGCCAGTTTCCAGGTATCTTGTGTGTCTCAGGAGAGGGCTCAGGGAAGCCCAAGAACAGCCTGGAAGGCTTTGCAGGAGCCCAACATCTGGAGGGACTCCAAATCCTCCTGATGCCTCAGGGCCTTTTCTTCGTTTTTTAAAATTTTGGGGCTGCTCTGGGTCACAGCTCTTTGTTGCTGAGTATGGCTATCCCAAGTTGCAGTTTTAGGAAGAGGGGGCAACTCTCTAGTTGGATTGTGTGGGCTTCTCATTGTGGTGGCTTCTTCTATAGCAGAACCAACGCTCTAGGGCTCCAGGGCTCAGTCATTGCTGGGTACCGGCTTAGCTACACGTGGGAACTTGGTTCCTGGACCAGAGAACCAGAGAATGAACCCAGGTCCCCTGCAATGGCGAGTGAAAGTGAAAGTCACTCAGTCGTGTCTGACTCTTTGAGACCCCATGGACTACATAGTCCATGGAATGGGAACTTTACAGTCTATGGAATTCTCCAGGCAAGAATACTGGAGTGGGTAGCGTTTCCCTTCTCCAGGGGATCTTCCCAATCCAGGGTTTGAACTCAGGTCTCCCACTTTGCAGGCAGATTCTATAACAGTTGAGCCACCAGGGAAGCCCCTGCATTGGCAAGCAGATTCCTAACCACTGGACCACCAGGGAAGTCCTCAGGCCTTGTCTTTAATTATCCTTAGAGCTTCCTACTGAGGCAGCCTTCACCAGCCCCTATTTGTGGTGGTCTGCTCACAGTCCTAGCATTGTCCCCTTTGAGCTTCCCGGAGTGTCTAGTTTGTGGAGGACCCAGAGGTCCATAAGTAGGAATCCAGGGAGGCAGGAGGCCTTTGAAGAGCATAAGATAAAGCTCCAAAGCCCGTGAGTTTGAGTGCAGTGCAGACTGTCTTGAAATGTTTATCAGATACTGTACTTACTCCCTGCAAGCACCTATTTGCAGAGAAAGGTCCTTTATGGACATCCAGTGCTTGTACAAGCTTGAGATGCGGTCTTGTCTTCAAGAGGCTTACTGTTTACTGGAAAACCAAATTAACCCAAGATAAATATTAGTGACTAATAAAGGACTAAACAGGTGCCTGGCACAGAGTAGGCGTTCAGCAGGTTTGTCAATTAAATGAATGAACGTATCAATGGCCAAAAGTCACGGTGCAGAGGGCAGGTGCCCGAGCAACTCTAAGGAAAGAGAAAGCCGTGTGGGTGTCTCCGAAGAGAGGCACCACAGGCTCCTGGCTTTTCTAAGCCTACCAAGTGCCCGATGCGGACCCTGGGGCCAGGATGTCCCCGGAGGATGCGCCCTCGACCTCCCTGGGGTCCCAGTCTTGCCTTGCGTACCCGCAGGAGATCCGCGCGGGCTGAGCCGCAGCGGCAGAGAGGCGCGGCGGTTTCCCCACTTCCCGCCCTGCGGTGGAGGGTCCGCAGAAGGGCCCGAGGGGAGGGAGCGCCAGTCCACGGCCCGCCCCGTTGCGTCCCACCCACCGCGTCCCCTCCCCTCCGGCCCCGGGAAAAGCGGCCGCGGGCGCCGCCGCTCGCTGTGGGGCGGGAGGACGCTGCCGAGACGGAGCGCGGCGGCGGCGGGCGGACGAGATGCGAGCGCGGCGGCTCTGGGCCGCGGTGCTGGTGATGGGGGCGCTGGCGGGCGTCGGCGTCGGAGGTGAGTGGGGCTCCCGCGCGGTGGGGACCCAGGTCTCGGGTGAGCCGCGCCGCGCGTCCTGCCGCAGCCGAGTGTACAAAGCAGACTTGGAGCGGGGAAGCCGGTCGGGTGGGTCCTGCGCCCCTGCGTTCAGAGTGGGGCCAGGCTGGAGCCATCGGGGCTGGGAGCTGGGGACCTTCCGGACTCCGCTGCGGTCAGGGCGAGCCGCTACCTGGGGCGGGTCCCCCGGACACCCAACTAACTCTTAAGCTGAGTTAGGCGCCTGTCCCTGGCGATCTCCACGTGAGCCGCGCGGTGGGCGCATCTCTGAGCCCGGAGTTCAGTCCCGGCTGCGCGCCTCGCAGGTGGTCCCGGCCGTGCGAAGGCAGAGTGGCTCCTGGCTCCCGGGCGAGCTTACCGGGGCTGTTCTCTCGCGTTGGCAGAGGGATGTGGTTGTGGCTTCTCAAATGAGAGCATGTGCGCGCAGACTTACCGGTTGCTCGACATTTCTCTTTCTCTTTGTGTACACTTTCTCCCAGGGTTTTTTTTTTTTTGCTTGTTTGTTTGTTTGTTTAGTTTTTACTTGGAGGCTCGCTACGGGGGCAATTCGGAGGAGGACGAGGGCTCTGCCTCCTACAGTGTCCCAGGGTGGCGGCAGTGCCTCCGCTTCCGGGACAAACCCAGCGTCCGAACACTCTCCACTGTGTGCGAACAGCCACGCCAGGGGTCCCCGGAGCTGGCTTGGCTCCCTGGCTTTGTCTCTTCTACTGCCACACACTCACTATCAGCTGCCAGGCCAGTTGGCATTCGGCCTCATTGGTGCTGGGAGGGGCACAGCCCAGGTGGCTGCCCGTGGTCTTTCTGGTACCCGGGTGACCCTCCCAGGGACAACTCTGTCTCTTGGTCCACTGCGGCGTTTCTCTGCAGAGGACGCACAAGTGTGCTTATACCTACTTTTAGCGAAAAGAGTAGTACTCATGGTAAGTAGTACTCCCTGATGGCTTGGTTGGTAAAGAATCCACCTGCAATGCGGGGCACCCCAGTTCAATTCCTGGGTCTCGAAGATCCGCTGGAGAAGGAACAGGCTACCCAATCCAGTTTTTTTGGGCTTCCCTTGTGGCTCAGCTGATAAAGAATCTGCCTGCAATGTGGGAGACCTGGATTCCATCCCTGGGTTGGGAAGATCTCCTGGAGAAGGGAAAGGCTACCCACTCCAGTATTCTGGCCTGGAGAATTCCATGGACTGTATAGTCCATGAGGTCGCAAAGAGTTGGACAGGACTGAGTGACTTTAAATTTCATTTTTCATGGTAAGACAATTTAGATCCTACAGAAGATTAAGATTTATTCCTAAATCCATCAGGAAATACTCGATGACTTCTTTTAAGACTCCCATATGTATAACAGATTGCCCAGGATAGGGCAACAGTATCTTAAAAAAAGCAACCATTTGTTGAGGTAGGATCCACATTTAAAAAGCTGTATATATTTAATGTATATGACTTGAATTTTGAGATAAGTATACACTCATGAGATCATCACCACAATTTATGATCCATAACTTGATGAAGGAATTACAGATAATATATAGGGGGCTGTTTAAGTTATTGCTGCAGAAGCTTACCATGTAGTAGATGCTCAAACAGATGAACTGATATCTTTAGCCTGCAGTGAGTAGTCTGATGACCACGGCCCAGAATTATGAATCTCCAGCATTCAACCCTGGGAGAGGTTAGAGCCTTGGTTCAGATGCTGTCTGAATGGAGAAGTCTGGAGGCAACTCTGCTTTGTCCTGAAGCAATGCCTGAACTTAAAACATTTTTTGCTTGCTTTTCACATCTACAGTTTTCTGAATTTCTGAATGACTTCTGAATGTAATCATTATATATTTTTACAGTTTCAGAAGTAAGATAATATGAGATAGGGTCTATCGTGGTGCTTGGTTCAGCTGGTGAAGATGAAGAGTGCATTTGTTATTTTGCTGTCTCTCTCTCCACCATACTTTTTGTTGATCTGGTTTACACAGTTTTAATGATCTGTATAGGATTCTACTGCGCTGACATACCTAAGTTTGCATGAATTATTCTCTTGGGGATCTGTTCACAGGTTCATCATTATGACTGGAGTGAATTCCAGAGTGGTGATGGGCTATGCTGAGCTAGCTAGCCCCAGAGAATCATTGAGAGGCAGGGTAGAGTCAAATTTAAGAGTATGGGCTTGGGGCTTCCCTGGTGGTCCAGTGGCTGACTTTGGGTTCCCATTGCAAGGGGCATAGGTTCGATCCCTGGTCAGGGAACTAGGTCTCACATGCTGCAATTAAGAGTTCGCTTGCTGCAACTAAAGATCCTGCATGCCTCAAGTAAGACCCAGTGCAGCCAAATAAATTAAATTAAAAAAAGAGGATGGGCTCTCAGTGACTTCCCTGATAGTCCAGGGGTTAAGACTCCACCCTTTCACTGCAATGGGTTCTGGTTCAATTTCTGGTCCTGAAGATTTGCTGGTCCGGGAAGTTCCCCATGCTGCAAGGTGTGGCCAAAACAACCCACAAAAACAGACAAACAAAACAAAAACAACAACAACAAAATTAAAAAATGAAGGACAAAGGACTCTAGAGAAGACCTCCATAGTAATAAACCCCCAGTAATAGTGGCTTCCTCAATGTCTCAGTGGGTAAAGAATACACCTGCAATGCAGGAGATGAAGGAGATGCAGGTTTGGTCCCTGGACTGGGAAGATCCCCTGGAGATGGAAATGGCAACCCACTCTAGTATTCTTGCCTGAAACATCCCATGGACAGAGGAGCCAGGCAGGCTACAGTCCAAAGAGTTGCAAAGAGTCAGACACGACTGAACAGAGCAGAAAGCAAAAGCAGTTTCATTTATATTTCACACCCCCCCTCATTCCAGTGTTTATGACTGGGTTGCAGGGATCATCAGATCCCTGGGAGGCAGATATAGGATGAAAGTAGGAGATCTTTGTTGGAACACAGTGTTGAAGGGAGACAGACTGGATGGGGATGTCACAAAAGGCTGTCCCAGTATGGGAGAGTCTGGTAAGGGGAGAAGAGAGGTTGTTGGTGGTAGACTTGAGTTTTGGAATTCATGTGCAAAGATGATCTTTTTAACTTCACTCAAGAAATATTGGGTTTTGTGGCTTCCCCAAATGTGGGTCTTTATTCTAACCCAAGACCTACTGAGTAACGTGTTTGTTTGCTACCTGATTTGATTAGTTCTGAGCTGAGGTGCTGATTTCTCCTGAATTTATTATCTAAAACTCTACAGCTGAAAGAACTCTCAGAGCCTGTAGAGACATAGTAGGGGGCTTTGTGGCTGGGGAAAGGGACAGCTGTGGTTTGTATGTGTGTGTGCTAAGTCACTTCAGTCATATCTGACTCTTTGGACTCTATGAACTATGGCCCTTCAGGGTCCTCTGTCCATAGGATTCTCCAGGTAAGAATACTGGAGTGGGTTGCCATGTACTCCTCCAGGGGATCTTCTTGACCCATGGATCAAACCTGCATCTCTTGTACCTCCTACATTGGCAGGTGAGTTCTTTACCATTAGTGCCACTTGGGAAGCCCAGCTATGGTTTAAAGCCAATCAAATGTGGGTTTAATTCTTTTTTTTAACATTTTATTTGTATTGGAGTATAGCTGCTTAACAATGTTGGGATAGTTTCAAGTGGACAGCAAAGGGACTTGAATGTATACATGTATCCATTCTCCCCCAAACTCCCCTCTCATCCAAGCTGCCACTAGATGTGGGTATAGTTCTTAATTTTGCCTCATTATCTGTTTACCTTGGGCAAGTGACTTAATCTCTTAGGTCCTCTGTTTCCTCCTCTATAGAGTGGAGGAATTAGTACTTCTACAATTGCACCAATTAAATGAGATAGAGGCACAAAATAAGTTTTCAATAAATGGTAACCACTCCTGTTATTTTTCTTGTCCATGGTAACTACAGTGTTTTGGAAGTTAGACTATTAGTGCTTCATCCATGCATACAATTCAAGCTCCTAGAATGAGATCCATGGGGTCCCTCTTCCCACGCTTATGTGATAGGGGCATGCATATGTGCTAAGTTGCTTCGATCGTGTCTGACTCTTTGCGACCCTATGGACTGTAGCCTGCCAAGCTCCTCTGTCCATGGAATTCTCCAGGCAAGAATACTGAAATGCACTGCTATGCCCTCCTCTAGAGACTCTTCCTTATTTCAGCCCATTCTGCATTGGTATATCTCAGCCATTCTGACCCAGCAAGAGCTCACAAAAGAGCCCAAGGAGGAGTGAGGGGCCTCTCCCCATACATTTGCTTTATCCACAAGAAAACTTTAAGTCCTGTCCCTGGGAAAAGAGCAAAGTAAAATACATTCACAGGATTTGAGAAGAAGGATACGTCTACTTTGTTCAGTACTCTATGTGCAGTGGTTGGCACATAGGTGCAAAATATATACCTATAGAAAGGCATCTTGAGGAGATATGCCTCACCTTAAGATAGCCAATATTTGAATATCTGCATTCATTCATAGACGGTCCTCAAATGCTCCCTCTGGGCATCCTGGAGGATATTAGAACAGTCGAGGCCATGAGTTCTTTGAGCACTTGGACCCCTACACTCTTGTGCCATTTAGACCTCTGCTCTGAAGGTCCTGGAAACTCAGGGGATCATCTGTGAAGTGTCTGCCTTTGTCCTTGTCTTCTGGGAGAATATGCATGGGAGGGCAACATTCTCCTTTCCACCTTTCAAAATTGTGAGTGTGAGTGGCAGAGGTCTCCTAGGGACAGTATAAATGAGACAAGGCGGCAGAGTGAGGAGGGGGAGTTAGGATATGACTCTGGACTTTCCTAGTAGAAATTCCTCCTCTGTAACTCCCCACCCAACTCAGGATCTCTGGTTATCATTCTCTCCCAGACCCAAGACTCCTTCTGTCCTTTTTGGCAGGAATAGCCAGGAAGCATGCCTGCAGGAACCACAACTCATGAATCAGCAGACAGATAATTAACTGGGGTAATGACTGAGCAGCTTCGGGGATCGACTGCTTGGTTTGACCCATCCCCCTCTGCTGCCACAGAGCTGGCCTGCTGCTTCACTCCTGACCCCTGGCCCTCTCTGAGTGGAATGGTTATCGTGGCTGAAGGAGCTTAGGTCACGAGTGGAAAAGCAAGTGGAAGCAGAGGAATGAGGCTGCCTGTCCTTCCTGGGAGTAAACTGCTAGTGTTTTTTTGAATAGGAGACTCTGCAGCAAAGAATTTATAAAATCTGCCTTTCTCTCCATGCACAGTATCACCAGGAACACTCTTTTTTTTTTAAAGTTAAGTTTATTGAAGAATAATTTATGTACAGTGAAGTGCATTCTTTGCAGGTGTTCAGTTCTATGCGTTTTGACAAACACACACAGTCAAGTGGGCTTTCCGAGTGGCTCAGTGGTAAAGAATCCACCTGCCAATGCAGGAGACGCAGGAGACTCTGGTTCATTTCCTGGGTCCAGAAGATCCCCTGGAGTAGGAAATGGCAACCCATTTCAGTATTCTTGGCTGGGAAATCCCACAGGTGGAGGAGCCTGGCAGGTTACATTGCAGGGGTTGCAAAGAGTCCGACACGACTGAGTGATTGATACACGCACCAGAGCAGTAGGGGAGTGTGGTGTCTCCTTCTAGGACTCCTACAGGTTGAGAACAGACCACACTCTCTCCTGGGAGTTTCCTGAGGACTGTGGGAATGGGCTGGACCAAGTTTCTTCTGGAGTTCCCCTTGAGCTTTGGGATTCCAAGAGGTTACCAGGTTTTGACGCTGAAGGTGCTCATTTGTATAGAGTCTGGCATGCTCTGGGGAACCTACATTTACATGAATGCAAAGCTAGAGACTGAGGCAGAACAGAGGATATGTAAAAATAGCTTTATATATATTTATATATATTTTTAGCTTATAAAAGTAACTCAACTTTTTGTGGGGGGAAAAAAAAGTCAGTGGAATTCCCTGTCCGTCCAGTGGTTAGGACTCAGGGCTTTCATGGCGGTGGTCCAGATTTAATCCCTTGTCAGAGAACTAAGATCCTGCAAACCTTGCTCCGTGACCAAAAAATAAATTAAAAAAAAGTCAAGCAGTGCAAAAATAGAATAATGTAAAAAGTACAAGTCCCTTGTAGTCTTGTCCTTAAAGATAACCACTTAAAATTTTTTTTAATTATAGTTTTTTATTTTTTAAATAATGAAATTATGATAACATATTTACAGGAGACTTGGGAAATAGAACAAGGTTACATATAGTTCCACTGTATATTGCACTTATTTTTTTAAGTAGATAAATTAAGATTTTTAATTGGAGTTTCAATATCAAACTCTCCAAAATTAGTAGAATGAATAAACATAGAAGTAGAAGTAGACCTGAAAAGCTCTATGAACCAATTCAACACAATTAAGATTTATACAGACAGAAAAAAGCAAAATTCTGTAAAGCAATTATCCTTCAATTAAAAAAATAAATTAATTAAGAAAAGATTTATATAATTTTCACACAACAGGAAGGTACAAATTCTAGTCAAGTTCCCATAGACTATAGACCAGGAGTCACTGAAACATATCCAGAGACATAAGATCAGGTACAAACATTTCAGGTCTAAAAGTATTGAAATCATACAGAGTCTGTCCTTTTATTATTGTGGAATTATGTTAGAGATCAATATCAAGAGATATTTGAAGATAGCCTACATATTTTCAAGTGCAGTGTGACATTTACCAAGAGAGATCCTTGATTTAGCTATTGAGAGCTTCAATACAGTTAGAAGACTAAAGAGACAGAGAGGTTGATTGCAGAGAAGAAAGCATTTAAATGAGAAATTAATATCAAAGATACTTTTAAAAAATCCCATGTATTTGGAGATTAAATGTCCACTTTTAAATGATGAGTATAAGACAACCACTGTTGGCAGTTACTCAGGAATTCTTTCCTATGTATATGGAAATTTTATTTCCATAAATAAATTTTTAAGGAAATATTTTCCATGGATATTTCCACTGTATATAATTATTTATCTTTATTGTTGTTTCTCAAGCAGAATCATTCACAGTAGCATCATTGTCACTTAATAATATACCATGGGCATCTTTTTATATCAGTTTATGGCTTTCTATTACTGTTATTCCAAGAACTGTCATTCTAGCCCAAAGGCATATATTATATGGATATATCTGAATTTTCTTAACCAAGTCCCAGTTGTTAGTCATTGGGATCACCCCCAATTATCTGCCACTACAGATAAAGCTTCAGGGGACATCCTTGTCTATTATTAGGCATCTTTGTTCAAGAGTCTCTACAGGCTGAATTTCTTAAACTAAAACTCCTGGGTCAAAGGACATGACTATTTTAAATTTAAATTTTTATAGCTTTTCCAAATTGTCCTCAAAATGGTGGGACCAATTTGCCTTCCTACCAAGACAGGCTGGCAGCAAGGGCTGGTGACCCCAGATATGAGCAGCAGATATGACCATAAGATATGAGCTGGAGGAAGAAAAGTGATGAAACTGAACAGCCAAATGCCAAGTGAAGTGAAGTGAAAGTCATTCGATCGTGTCCAACTCTTTGTGTCCCTATGGACAACACAGTTCACGGAATTTTCCAGGCTAGAATACTGAAGTGGGTAGCCTTTCCCTTCTCCAGGGGATCTTTTCGACCCAGGGATTGAACCCACATCTCCTGCATTGCAGGTGGATTCTTTACCAGCTGAGCCACCAGGGAAGCTAAGGAGGTCACCAAAAGGGCACTGCTTGGCTGGGCCTCAAACAGAGCTTGGTACAGGCTTGCCTCTTTTCTATATTGAATGAGTCAGATTGGAGGTAGGTCTTGTGATAATAAAATTTTCCAGAACTTGAAATGCAGCATTTGAATGAAATGTTAGTTAGTTAGGACATTAGGAAGAAATAGACATACGTATAAAATTAGAGGGATCTTGGGCCCTGGGATGCTAGGCTTCCTAGAATATTAGCCTACTGATATTTTCTGCCTGGAAGATACACTTTCAGGGCTGGTTGCACTGTTAAAATCACTCATTTAGTCCCGTTTGTTTTACGGAGAAGCAGAAAGGGAGGTCCTGAGAGGTGAAGTTACTTGCTCAAAATCATACAGCTAGTTTAGTGGCAGTGGAGGAGTCTAGCCCTGAGGGCTCCTCTCTCCTGGCCGGTGATTCTTCACTGTATTCCATAGAGACCAAGGGCCCTCTCTCACCTGCCCCTGCGGTGGGTGGGGAATGTGGGGAGGGGCATTCCCAGTGCAGGAAGTGATTGGCACGAAGGTAAGGAGGAAGGAAACCAACATTTACTGAGCATTCACCATTATTTTTTTCTATTTTTTAAATTGGAGTATAATTGCTTTACACTGTTGAGTTAGTTTCTGCTATATGACGAAGTGAATCAGCTATATGTATACATATATCCCTTTCCTCTTGAGCCTCCCTCCCAACCCATCCCATCCCTTTAGGTCATCACAGAGTGCTGAGCTGAGCTCCCTGTGCTATACAGTGGCTTCTCACTGGCTATCTGTTTTACACATGGTAGGTAGTATGGGTTGGGAAGATCCATGCCAATCCACTCGAGTACTCTTGCCTGGAGAATCCCATGTACAGTGGAGCCTAGTGGGCGAGAGTCCATGGGATCATAAAAAAGTTGGACACGACTTAACAACTGAACAACAACAGCTAAGTGTATATGTATCAATGCTACTCTCTCAATTCATCGTCCTGCTTCCCTGCTGTGTCCACAAATCTTTACTCTATGTCTGTGCCTGGGCAGACATAGAGTAAATGTCATTTAATCCTAACGACTCTTGAAGTAAGTGTTATGCCCATATTTGGGAATGTGGGGGAAAGGAAGCAGTTGTTGAGGGTCACAGTGCTTGGCTAATGTGGTTGGGTTAGACCCGTTAAACACAAGGGAACAATGATAAGTTCTTGAATAGGGATGTGACAGAGACTCAGAGTCACTGACCTTAGAGCACCAGAGAGACGAGAGGATGTGCTTGAGGTCACACAGCCAGTGGAGTGGTTAAAGGTCTCCTGCCTGCTGTCTGCATGCTTCTCTCACCACATCCACTGTTACACAATAATAACCTTCATTGTTTTTTAAATTGGGGTTTAGCTGCTTTACAATGTTGTTAGTTTCTACTGTACAGCAAAGTAAATCAGCTACACATATACATGTATCTTCTCTTGGTCACACACACACAACCAATGTTCATTGTTTTCTCCTCCTGCCCTCAGGGTGTTTTCCAGGGGTCAGGTGTTAATTTTAGATGGCAATTACATGGAAGACAGGACTCTGTCCTTTTTATGCGGTGTTCAGCGCATGGCTACCTAATTACACCAGTTGGAGATGGTAAGAAGACATGATTTGGCTTCACTTATAAGGATGGGGACTACTGGCTGAAGAAGGGTCAGTGAAAGGGCATGGCTGGTGGTCAACACGTTTGAACTTTGTCCAAAGGGATCAACTTGCTCATGGTAAAACCTTTCATGTTTTTGGGTCTTACCCCTCATGCCATTGGATTAGCAGATCCTCAAAGTACATCTAGGGTCTAACCATGCCATGAACACCACTACCATCCAAATCCAATCCTGTGCCCTCTGCTGCCTGGATTACTATTTAAAAATTATTTAATTTATTTAATTTTGACTGCGCTGGGTCTTTGCTGCTGCAAGCAGGCTTTCTCTAGTTGCAGCACGTGGGGGCTACTCTTTGTCAAGATGCATGGCCTTCTCATGCTGGTGGCTTCTCTTGTAGCCAAGCACAAGCTCTAGGCACACTGGCTCAATAGTTGTGGTGGTGGGCTTAGTCGTCCTGGGGCATACGGGATCTTCCTGGATTGGGGATCGAACCTGTGTCCCCAGCATTGGCTAGTGGGTTCTTAACCACTGGAGCACCAGATTAAGTCCTGATGCCTGAATTACTGCAATGCTTCCTAACTGGTCTCTTTCTGGTCTTGCTCCCCTACTGTCTGCCCTCCTTTCAGTGGCCAGGATGATCTTTTTCTGCTCATCGCTGCTCACAGCCTGCCAGCGGCTTCCCACACTACATGAAGAACGATGGCCACATTCCATACCGTGGCTACCGCTTCCCAGTATTATGGTTTTTGACTGCATTTCCAGCCACCTCTCCACCTAGCTTCTCTTCCCTCTCTCTCCTTACTGTTTCTTAAAGCTGCTAAGGTCCATCTAGCTGTTGTGGGTTTTTTCTGGAGTACTTGTCCTCTAGATCGTCCTATGATTCACTCCTTCATGATTTTGAAATATCACTCAGAGAGGCCTTTCTTGACTTTTTAAAAAGAATTATTTATCTATTCAGCTGCATCAGGTCTTAGTTGCAGCACTCAGAATCCTCGTTGCATCATGTGGGGCTTTTCCTTGTAGTGCCCTGGCTTAGTTTGCCCTGTAGCATGTAGGATCTTAGTTTCCAGATCAAGGATTGAACCTGAGTCTCTAGCATTGCCAGGTGGATTCTTAACCACTGGACCACCAGGGAAGTCCCTTGACCATTTGACATCCTCCCCTCACTGATGCTTTGTCCTGCTCTATTTTCTTTTTTAAAAATGAATTTATGTACTTTTAATTGAAGGCTAATTGCTTCACCATATTGTCTTGGCCTCTGCCACACATCATCATGAGTCTCCCTAGTCTATTTTCTCAATGCATTTGAGATTGTACTTTTCACTTGTGTATGTTTTGGTTTTCTGTTGAGCGTGTTTGATCTTCTAAGCTCCACAAGAGTAGGGCAGTTGTTTAGTTCATCAGTGTGTCTCCAGTGCTTAGCAGAGTGCGGGACACAGGTATTCAATGAGTTTTTGTCGGATAAATGAGTGGGTGAATAAATGGCAAAGTCATTGATACATCTTAGTAGAAAAGCATATAAGTCAAGTGACCACTTTTCTGTTATCCATAGGTGGATTAGCCCTTGCGAAATGTTCAGTCTAGGCTGGCTTTTCTCAATCACGCAAAGTATTTCAGGTCAGTGTTCCTCAAAATCATGTCATATATGCTATGGAAATGCAAACCCATTTTATGTTAGCTTCTTAGGGCTGCTCTAACTGGGTAACTTAAAACAACGGAAGTTTATTCTCTAGAGGCTAGAAATCTGAAATCAGGGTGTCCACAAGGCCATGCTCCCTCTGAGACACTTCAATGGACTTTCCTGGTATCCTCCTAGCTTTTGGTGGTAGCTGGCAATGCTTGGTGTTCCTTGTCTTCCAGCTATATCACTCCAACCTCTGCCTCTGTCTTCACATGGCGACGTTCTCTCTCTGTCTTCACCTGACGTTTTCTTCTTATGAGGACATCAGTCATATTGGTCTAGTGTCCACCCTCATGACCTCATTTTGATTACATATGCAAAGACCCTATTTCTAAATAATGTCATTGGCGTAGGTCCTGGGAACTAGGACTTCACTATGTTTTTTGTGAGGACGAAATTCAACCTATAACACATTTTAATATTGGTTAAGACAAATTGTACACAAATGCCTTCAGATGTTAAGTACCATATTTAATTGTCTCTGATACACTTTAAAAAAAATTGGAAAATCTGAAATCAGGATACTTTCTGTATAGTTGGGCTTCCCAGGTGGCTCAGTGGTAAAGAATCTGTCTGCCAGTGCAGGAGATGCATTTGATGCCTGGGTCAGAAAGATCCCCTGGAGTAGGAAATGGCAACCCACTCCAGTACTCTTGCCTGGGAAATCCCAAGGACAGAGAAGCCTGGTGGGCTACAGTCTACAGGATAGCAAAGAGTCGGACTTGGCTGGTCCACTAAGCATGCACACACACACCTGTATGGTAATTTGGACTCCCTACTGCTTTGGGGGATGCTTACTGGAGCTTTCTGTTCAGAGCACTGTTACCTTCAACTCCACCTTCCTGTCTTCTAGCCCCTTCCTCAGCTCACTGAGCTGCTGTTACATGTAATGAAAGAACCAAAATAAAATAAACTCTCTTAACAACTTGCTCCAGAGAAACCACTTGTTGCATGCACGGTGCACTTAGGGTATGTTTTGTTCTTGGATGACTCACTCAGCCAGGTGACTGCAGTGGAAGATCAGGCACCTCCTGAGTCACCCAGTGTCCCATGAACCTGTTTAGGAAGTAACCGGTCAGAGGTCACTGGCAGGGCCAGAACTCTTCCCTGGCAGACAGTAGGAGAGATCTCTGCAGTGTTTGCAGCGTGGATCGTCCTCTCTTCCCACTGAACACCTCTCTCTCTGACTGAGCCCTCTCGGAGGGCTCACGAAGGTGGCCTGTTCCTGAATGCTGACATCCTGTCTCATTGGACAACATATCCTCAAAATAGCTCTCATTGACGCATTAATAACTTCCACTGGTTCCAACTCCCCTCCTTGTTCCTCTTTTTTTCTCCTCTGTTTTCCCCACTCTTTGTCTCTCTTCTGGTTCTGTGAATTGATCTGATGTGTCAAACCACAGCCTTCTACTTCTACTTTCCAGGCAACATTCTTGGCTAATCTCATCTGTCTTTTCTAATTGGTGTTCTTTTCTTGACCATCCCTTCTAGACTGGATTTTTGATCACCTGCCTTCTACTGCTTGGGACTCAGGATAAAAACATCAAAAACAGAAACAATAGCATCAAATAGATAACCAATGAGGACCTGCTGCATAGCCCAAGGAACTCTGCTCAGTGTTATGTGGCAGCCTGGATGGGAGGAGAGTTTGGGGGAGAATGGTTACATGCATATATATGACGGAATTCCTTTGCTGTCCACCTGAAACTATCACGACATTATTAATCAGCTATACACTGATACAAAACAAACAAACAAACAAATAGCAACCATAGCAGCAGCAGCCTCTGTAGGGTGCTTCTGTTTTTGCCAGCTGCTGTACTCAGAGTGTGACAGGGGTTGGTTCACTTATAACTACCCTGGGAGGAACGGGACCAGTCTGGCTTTGTTGCCTTGCTCTGGCTAAGCTGTCCGAAGAAATGGGTGGTGGGAGTTGTTAATTCATTTCAGGGACAAAGTTCTAATGAAGGTCCCTCATTCTCCAGCAGGGCTACTGGCCCTCTGAGACTGAGTAAGAAAAGAGGCCTTATGAATGACTGGAAACAGAGGCCTAAACTCCTTCCACATGTTTGGGGGGGAGGGGTGGCCTCAAAGCAGCAGCTCACTGAATCAGCACAGTCAGGCGCAGGGACTTCTGATGAGTCAGTTGCTTTCAACCACTGTGTTCCAGGGAACCTGCCCTTGGTGGCAGGTCTTGGTGGGGGGGCATTCTGGGGAGAGGGGGAAATCATTGCTCTCATGAAATCAACCTGTGATTCATTACACAGAGGATGGGTAAGGGGGACTGGGTAACCATGATTCCCGAGGCATGACTTCCTAAAGAACTACCTCTGGCAACTCATCTCATTCTCTGGGGTCAGGGACCACCCGTTCACTGGGAGGGGGCCTGCTGTTGTTTATTTCACATCTGGTAAGGCGTTCTTTTGTGGCCACAAGTTCATGGGAAATGCTAATTTGAGAATGAATGGAGGGCTAAATGGATAGACTGGGAGAAGTTTTCAAAAAATAATTTGATGGCGTGCACACCTCCCGTGGTCGGTCCTCTTCTCTCTTCTAACTTGTCCCTCATCTCCCTACTGGAAAGCCGTGGTACTTATGTCCAGAATTACTCCCCTGGATGCTGGTTCTCATGAAAACTTCAAAAAGGGATGCCTAAAATAATGCAGGCTATGTTTTTCTCAGGACTCTTCCAATAAGGCAGGAAGGGGGATTGAGTTCACATCTGGCTGAGAAAAGAGCTAAGAGGCCAGGCAGCCTTGGCAGGGAGAGGCCTTCTGGATGCACTGTGGATTCCGAATACTCTGTCATTCTGACTCTGGCTGCTCTGGGAAGCCTGGCTGCTTTTCTCCCATTAGAGTTAGGACATGGCTGAGGGCTGTCCCAACTCAGAGATGGCCTTGATGCCTTAGGGCCAGACCTGGAACTACTGCTGTAGTTTCCACCTTGCCGCCTTTGTATCACACTTAGGCTGGAGTTAGGCAGAGGCTGGAGTCCTAGAGGTTACTCGTGAGCTTATAGTGGCATGTGACTCGCAGAATTTTCGAGCTGAGAAAGGCCTTTGAAGTTAGACAGACTCAGGGCTCTGAGGAAACATGGGGCTTCCAGGAGGCACTTCAGAGACTCCACATATGAACTAGTGTTTTTCAGAGAACAATGAAAATTTCAGTTGTCCAAGGAACTGTATCAACCCATTTGTGTATTTTATATCAGAATTTTAGGCGTAATTTGGAGAAATGAGCTCAGTTGCTTAAAAAACAAAACAAAAGTGACCTAATCCAGTACTTTGCAATTTGCTCGGTATGTGTGTGTGTGTGCTCAGTCGTGTCCGACTCTTTGTGACCCCATGGACTATAGCCTGCCAGGCTCCTCTGTCGATGGGATTCTCCAAGCAAGAATACTAGAGTGGGCTGCCATTTCCTACTCCAGGGGATCTACCTGACTCAGGGATGAAACCCACTTTTCCTGTGTCTCCTGCATTGGCAGGTGGATTATTTTACCAGTGAGACACCTAGGAAGCCCCATTAAATGACTCATCCAAGACTATGTTGTTAGTGGGTGACTCAGAACCACACTGTACTGATTGTGTGTGTACCTTTTCTGTTAGGTCACTGTGTCCTGAGCTGGATACTGTTGCAGTGTAAGTTTCAGAGTTAAAAGTATTCTGGTACTACTATAAAATGAAGTGAAAGTGAAAGCTGCTCAGTTGTATCCAATTCTCTGTGACCCCATAGACTGTAGCCCACCAGATTCCTCTATCCATGGAATTCTCCAGACAAGAATACTGGAGTGGGTTACCCCCTCTCCAGGGGATCTTCCTGACCAGGGATAGAATCCAGGTCTCTCACACTGCAGGCAGATTTTTTTTTTTTTACCATCTGAGCTATCAGAGAAGTCCAATAAAATGAACACGTGTCAAAGATTTCATTCAACTTAATGAGAGAACCAGTAAGATGTTGACTAGTTTAAAAGAGAATTCAAGGAAAGGAGTTAGTCAGTCAGTCAATGGAATGCTGAAATCAGTTGCCCAATAGATTCAAGATTGGTTAATGTTCTACGAAGCAATAAACCTTAACCGCTGGTGGTTATCTTTGCTACTAGACAGAAATTATTTGCATTGCTGTTGGATAAGAATCATATACATCATTCTTTTCAAGAATTATATCCATTGTTATTGATTTTCTACAGGCCAACCTCTACTCTTATAGGATGGTAAGATATCCTAATCAATAGAGGTCAGACAAAGGTACACACCCCTGAAATTATATAACCCCTTAGCATGGTGAGGCAACTGGTCAACCCCTTGCATTACCTTGAAAAGTCACCCAGTACTCCCTTTGCCTATTGCCACATTTTGGATAATTTCTTTTAACAATATCGTGTGTACATGCACATTTTCTGTTCCCTTCCCCCTCCCACCAGATGTTGAAAGGGAGTTCAGTCACAGTATTATAAAGTGGCCTGAAATACTCAGCTCTGTACGAAGTTTCAGGGACACTGGGGAAACATCCCAATGATGAGGACGATTTTCCCTCAAATATATTTGCTGGTCTTACCAGTTAAGGACAAGGGACCACTTCAGAAAATTGGATAAAGGAATTGTCAGGATAATTGAGTCATATCAGGAAGGGGTCTGGGCTTCCCAGGTGGCGCTAGTGGTAAAGAACCCACTTGCCAATGAAGGGGACATAAGAGATTTGGGTTTGATCCCTGGGTCAGGAATCAGGAGGGCATGGCAACCCACTCCAGTATTCTTGCCTGGAGAATCCAATGGACATAGGAGCCTGGAGGGTACACTCCATGGGGTCACACGTAGTCAGACATTACTGAAGGGACTAAGCATGTATGCACAGGAAGGGAGTCTTCCTCATTCTATTCTTTGCACAGTTGTTCCTTGGGATCTGCAGGGGATTTATTCCAGGCTCCCTTGACCACCAAACTCTGAGGATGCTTAAGTCCCTTATAAAAATAGTTCATTGTTGGTGTATAACACACATACTCTTGTAATCTGTAAATCACCCTACGTTCTTTACAGTGTGAATGTTATGTAAATAGTTGCAAATCCAATGTAGATAAATAGTTGCTGCCATGTGGCGAATTCAAGTTTTGCTTGTTGGCACTTTCTGGAATATTTTTTTTTTCTGTATGTATTTTTTTTTAATTTTCTTTACTTTATTGTGTTGGTTTTGCCATACATTGACATGAATCTGCCATGGGTATACATATGTTCCCCCTCCAGAACCCCCCTCCCTCCTCCCTCCCGATTCCCTCTCCCTGGGTCATCTCGGTGCACCAGTCCTGAGCATCCACCCTGGGGTGGCGATTGATTTCACATATGATAATTAACATGTTTCAATGCCATTCTCCCATATCATCCCACCTTTGCCCTTTTCCACAGAGTCCACAAGACTGTTCTATTCATCTCCGTTTCTTTTCCTGTCTCGCATGCAGGGTTCTCGTTTCTGTATGTATTTTGACTCTTGGTTGTTTGAATTTGTGGATGTGGAACCCATGGATATGGAGGGCTGACTATACTGGAAAACATTTTCCTGGGAGCCCTGGAGGAAGAGAAGGTTTACCTGACCGAGGCCAGGAAGGCTAAGCTGTGGGGAACACGAAGGATGGGGGCTTCTGTCCAGGTGAATGTCTGTGGTTTACTTCCTGCTGGACTTCTTAGGCTGTTTTCATCCCTCTGGTTGTCTCTACTCCTCCCTCAAATTTTTCTGTGTCCTTCGACAGTTTGAAGACTGTTCACAGTTTTCAACTGAACTGAGATAATTGGAACCAGTTCTCAGAATTCTGATATAATCAGACTTGAGGGGTCTTTACCCTTCCTTGTTATTGGAATCCGGTAGCGATATACTGAGCATCTACTGCTTTCTAGGCACTGCAAATGTAGTGATAAAAAGTCAAGGTCTCTATGATTAAAATCAGAGATTTCTTAAAAAAAGGAATGTTAGGTTCTCTTCTGGTATTCCAGAAAGGTTCGACCCATCTCTCTTACCTTCTATGTCATCATTTTGAATGGCATTTTGTAGTGTACCCAATGCTTCTCCTTTACCTCACTGAATTCCTTGCTCAAATCCTGTGAGCTAGATATTATCGGCTTCATGGAGGTTCACCAGGTTGACTGAGGTCATGACATGTCTAGTTAGAAAAGCATTCACAATTCAAATATAGGCTTTCAAAGTTCAAAATTCCATGTTTTACCAGCTTCTATCAGCCAACTTTTTCTAGTATTTCTTTAGTTCTCCCTAAAGCATTCTATGCTTGCATCCCAAGATATATGTATTGGGAAGCTTGAGAAGATTTCAGAAGATGTGCTTTCCCCTTATGGGCTGGTAGGACACTGCCAAGGCTGTTACCCCCCACCCCTATATTTAGGCTGTGTGTTAATATTAGTTCATCCAGGCTCTGAATTCCCTGTGTAGTGGCTGTGAATAAATCATTAAAGTAACTACCATGGCTCTGGGCCTCAGATTTTTATTTGTACAATGTAAATCAATTGTTAAAGTCTTTCTTTATTAAATCTATTTTTTTTGTGTGCGTTTTTTTTTTTAATATTTATTTATTTGGCTGCATCCAGTCTTAGCTGTAGTACCATGAGATCTTTCATTGTGGTGTGCTGGCTTCTCTCTAGTTGCTGTATGTGGTATGTCTCCTCTCTAGAGGGCTTGAGCTCAGTAGTTGTGGTGTGTCGGCTTAGTTGCCCTGTGGCATGTGAGATCTTAGTTCCCTCACCAGGGATCAAACCCATACTCCCTGCATTGGAAAGCAGATTCTTAACCACTGAACCACCAGGGAAGTCCCAATGAAAGCCTTTCCATCAGTTATGATCTGACACTTGCATCATCACTTGCTGTCATCATAGTCTTGTCAGTTAAGAGCAGTGATGAGTTTCTCTTGACTTCCCTCATTCTCCTTCTCTTTTCCCAAACAGTCTATGTTGGGTAAGCGTCTATGGGCTGGTGAAAGTGTATTTGTGTGCATCTGAGAGCTGTAAACTTGGGCATTTGGGAAAGCTGGGCAAGGATGAGGCAGGCCAGTCACTGCGTCAAGTGAAATTGGATGCTAATACCTCTGTCTTTCTGTTTCAGGGCCTAACATCTGTGCCACACGAGGCGTGAGCTCCTGCCAGCAATGTCTGGCAGTGAGTCCCATGTGTGCTTGGTGCTCAGATGAGGTAAGGAGCAGATATCTGACTTTATTTCTTTCCCGGACATAGCTGCCTTTGTGTAGAAACAGACCCATGGGGCTATCTCCTCCCTTGTCCTTTCCGAGCAAAACTGCGGAGAAGCCTTCCCATTGATGGACATTGAAGGGAGCTATCATGCGCTGTTTCTGGGAATGCCACCCAGAGTGTATTGCATGGCCCTGGCTTCTTGGCCTCCCCTGTGGCCTTTTTTGCCACACTTTGCTTGTTTTTGTTGGGGTGCAACACCCCCAGGAGGCTGGGCCTCAGGTCGCAAAAGGGGAGGCACAAGGGGGTTACAGGTACAGAGTGGATGCTGGCTTATAAATATTCCAGAATTTTTAAAAGGCAAATGACAAGACAGGTCTTGTGCTTGCATGTGGGGTTGTTTAGTCAGAGGACCTTTTCTCTCCCCTTTTCCTGACAATTGGGCCCCCATGGCTTTACCTTCTCTCTCTTTCTCTCCTCCTCTTCTCTTGGGAAGGTATTGATGAGAGAAGGAGCTGGGCCAATTTGGTGAGGCCGGGAGGGTGACAGGAAAGGGTTAGCTGTGTCTAGGCAGTGGATTTGTTGTGTCTGGGGCCCTGGGGAATGAGTGTGTCTGAGGGGATGGTTGTGTTTGTGGCTAAGATGGGAATTTGGAGCTGGCAAGGGCTGGGCATGAGTGTGGCTGGAGAGGGTCCAGTGATTACAGAGTGTGAGGCTGAGTCACTGGCCTCATCCCCGGCAGGTGGTTACCTGAACTCCTGGCCTGGCTGGGTGTCAGCCGCCTGAGGTGCCCTCTGTCAGGACAGCCTGACCCCGTGCTCTGTGGCTCTCTGAGTGCTCTAAACCGAGCCCTGGTTCCGTCTGTCCAGCTCCTCTCCCCTATCTGCTGAGTTTCCTAAAAAGGCAACCTCCCTGGAAGGCTGGGGAGGGGAGGGGGAGTGGGAGCTGCGAGGCCGTGTTTATCAACAGGAGGGAGGCCAGGACGGCAGAGGCCAGCCCAACACAATGCCTTGGCCTCTGTGCAGTTCAGCACGAGAACGGCTTCCAGAGGCAGCTGCCCAACATCTGGGCCACACTGACTTCATTTAGCAAATGAAACGTTCCCTGGGGCGGGGAGTTGGGGGTGAGGCATTGAGTGAGTCCTTCCCCTCCACCCCCGCAGGTTCTCCACCCCTCTGGGCTGAACTGGCCCCTCAAGTGTGATGTGGCCTCTCCCTTCTCATTTGCCATATCCTCCTTCTCTTGATCATCATCATGATATTATTAAGCTTATTTTACAAGGAAACTGGAATTCTGCAGCTGAATCCTCGAAGAAGGGAGAGCCAGACGGGGAGGGTGCTGGATTGGAGGGCGTCTAGCTGGCTGGAGCAGAAGGGTAGTGAGGGGAGAAGCCCTAGGATGCTCAAAGGATGCTCCTCCCTCTGCTTTCCCCTCTTTGCAACACAAAGCAAGACAAAAGGGAGAAACTGTCGTTCAGAGGAATCTGGGGGAAAAGAAAACTGTTTTTGGAATGTCTGTCACCTCTCTTGATTAGCATAGGGACAAACCAGGTAATAGATATGCTGAGCCCCCACCAGACAAAGCCCTTAGGTCATGTGACCAGATTTTAGAGAAAAATGTAGACTATTTAATGGTGGCCATGGTGAATTTTGTCCAATCCGAGGTGGGAGGAGGGAAGAAAGAGGGGAAGAAAGGTACAGGATAGGATCAAAGCTTAACATAGGACAAGCCTAGGGATGGGGCTGGAGTGGAGTCAAAGAGAAGAGGTGTGTATGTGTGCGTTAAGTGCTTGTATACCCAGTCATGTCTGATTCTTTGCGATCCTATGGACTGGAGCCTGCCAGGCTCTTCTGTCCATGGAATTTTCCAGGCAAGAATACTGGAGTGGGTTGCCATTTCCTCTTCCAGGGGATCTTCCCAACCCAGGGATCGAACCTGTGTCTCTTGTGTCCCCTGCCTTGGCAGGTAGATTCTTTACCACTGTGCCTCTTGGGGTATCTGGGACCAAAGATATCTAATGAGAAGAGGTAGATGGTCCAATAAAATATTTTCTGGGAGGATGGAATTTAAACAGGAAAGTGTTTGTTTGTTTGTTCTGAGTGACAAAGTCAGATTTATTGCTCCGGATTGAATCCATGGAGACAGGACCTAGGGAGCAGAAGGCAGAGGCAGGAAGTTGGTGAAGCACCCTTTTGGCTTTCATCAGCACCCTGGGAAAGCTGGGAGTGGGGTATGGTGTGGAGGCCAAGGGCTTAGTGAATGACTACAACTCTCTCTTGAGAAGGGAGGAGGGGAGGCAGGATAGCAGAGGAGGCCAGCATGGGGCAACCTTTGGGAGAATGGAATCCCGGCCTGTAACTTGAACATGACTGCCATTTTTATTTTTTTTCCCTGAGGGCTTCCCCTGCACTGACCAAGTGTAACTGCTGAAAGTGTCTTGGCTGTTGATTTTAAAGACCCAAATGAACCATCTGGGCCATTTTGCCTGTGATTTGTTGAATTATCGACCCTGGAAAACCTTGGGCTTCTGCTTCTCCTACCTTGGCTGTTACAGGCAGGGTTGGCAGTGCCTGCAAAAACAACTGGTTGGGCTGAGCGATCCCTGGTCCTGCCGGACAGCAGCTCTGGGTGTGGATAGCAAGCACTTGGCTGGGTCTTAGGAAAACATAGCCAATGTGGATGAGTGCAGACTTTTCGGCCCATCTGTATAGCGTGTGTTCTTGGGGGGCTGGATGCTGATATGGGTTGGGGTGGTGTGCTGTCTCTGGACTGTGAATCTAGCAGAGAAGTTGGCCTCACACTGAGATTCAGCTTGTGATCTTGCCCATGGTGGCATCATGTAGGGAATTAGAACCTTCCAAACTTGCCTGCTGGTAAGAATCACCTTGGGTGCTTGTTAAATATAAGGATGTCCAGGACGGACCCTGAACCTGTTGGATAAGAATGGGTTGTTATTGAATATCAATAACAATAAACTAAAAGGCTTTCCTTTTCCGCTCCTTCTTTCTGTTCCCTCCACACCTCTCTCTCTATGTTCAATTTCTTATCCTCATCAGATGTCAATCAAGAGAACAATTTATTATTGTTAGTTATTGTTAATTTATTTGGAGGCATTTATTAGCTCTCTGGGAGAGGGGAAAGTTACATGATATATTGTTCCTTGCCCTCCAAGAAAAAAGTATGCAGTAATAGTAGTAGTGGGGATTTTCCTGGTGATACAGTGGCTAAGATACCACGCTTCCTATTCAGGGGGCCTGGGTTTGATCCTTGGTCAGGAAACTAGATCCCACGTGCTGCAACTACAGATCTCACATGCCGCAAGGAAGTTTGAAGATCCCATTTGCTGCAACTCTGACCTGGGACAGCCAAATCAATAAATATTTAGAAAATAGTAGTTAAAATGGCAACAGTAGAAAAGAGTTACCTATTTGAATTTATTGTTTCTGTGTGCTAAGTTGCTTTAGTTGTGTCCAACTTTCTGGACTGATGCTGAAGCTGAAGCTCCAACATTTTGGCCACCTGATGGGAAGAACTGACTCATTGGAAAAGACCCTGATACTGGGAAAGATTGCAGGGAGAGAAGGGGACAACAGAGGATGACATGGTTGGATGGTATCACCGAATCGATGGACATGAGTTTGAGCAAGCTCTGGGAGTTGGTGATGGACAGGGAAGCCAGGTGTGCTGCAGTGCATGGGGTCACAAAGAGTCAGACACGACTGAGCGACTGAACTGAACAGAACTGTGCGACCCCATGGACTGTAGCCTGAAAGGGATTCTCCAGGCAGGAATACTGGAGTGGGTTGCCATGCCCTCCTCTGGGGAGCTTCCTGACCCGTGGATTGAACCTGAGTCTCTTCCATCTCCTGCCTTGGCAGGCCAGTTCTTTACCACTAGCACCACCTGGAAAGCCCTTGTTTATATCAGATCAAAAGGACTTGAGTATATAGGACTTACATTGAGATTTTTACATCTTGAAAGCGTTTCCTGTTCACAGTTTTATTTTATCCCCTGACCAGCCCTGTGAAATAAGTAGAGTAATGACAGTTATTCACACTGTGCTTCCCCAGTTTCTAAAATCGGATTAGTGGAATGGGACTAATAGCATGTGTCATTCTCCCAGGAGAGGGTGGGAATTCAGTTCACACAGAACGTGGGCTGGAGCCTCCCACCTCTGTGCTCCAACCCTTTCCCTGGGTCTGGGTTATTTTTGCCCTTTTTGTGTAACATCTGGTTTCACTAGGAACTGGAACTTGACCACTCCTCTCCGCCTCCTTCCAGCTTTCTCTCTGAGTCACCTGCACGCATTCCTTCTACCTGCTCAGCCTGGGTTATTAGGACAGGGAATGGAGCCCGAGCGTGTGGAGGTCACTGCCTTGGTGTGCTTCTGGGACAGCAAGCTCTCAGGGAGAGTGTGGTCAAGGAGCAGCCCGGTTAGGTTCCTGACCTCTGATGTCAGCGACCACGGCGGGAGGGGAGGAGACAGTTTTTGTTTCTTAGTGTTTAGATTTCTAAGGAAATTCATAACAAACCATAAGCACTGTCAGCAAGGCTTAGTACTTCAAACTTTCTTCTACTAAACACTGCCTTGTTAGAAAATGGGGGTCAGGAAACCCCCTCCAAAACATTCTCTCCCTTTGCGATGCAGCTTGAAGATACTTGAGAGCCTTGCTGTTCTCATTGTTTCCTGGGCTCTCCCTTCCCCCTCTCGCTTTCAGCATCTGTCTTAGTCCTGGAAAGGATCGGCAACAGGGCATCTTGGTCCATCCAGTCATTGCCTTTTTTGGAAGGTTTTCTGCCTGGGGCTTTGTGGGCAGCTGGAATCAGAGGTACAGTAAGGAGTTTTGTGAGCAAGGAAGAGACTGCTTCCTGAGAGAGAAGGGTTGGGAGAGACGGGCAGGAGCAGGAAGAATTAGAACACAAAAACGCTAAATGCTTGTGAGTTCTCCTCTCTGCAGTTCTGTCCCCAGCTGAGCTAGGGGAGTGGGGCAGGGTTTTCATCTCTCTGAGACTTGGAGGAGCTGTGACGTCCTGTTAGGATCTTTTGAACCGGGAAGGTTAAGTCTCGTGCACGGTTTCCTGTTGCTGGTGCTGTTTCTCTACCTCGGACCCCTGAAAATGAGAGAGTAAGAAGGAAGCTGCTGACTTCTGGAAGCTCTTTCTGTGTTTTGCCGGGGCCAGGTTGGTGCTTGTGCCGTTTGTCTTAGTCTGTTCAGGCTGCTCTAACAAAAATGCCATAGCCACGGCGGCTTAACAATAAACATTTATTTCTGACTACTCTGGAGGCTAGAAAGTCTAAGACTGAGGTAGCAGCAAATTCAGCATCTCCTCACTATGTCCTCAAATGGCAAAAGGGGACAGGGGACTATTTTTTTTCTTTCTTCCCTTCAATTTTTGGCCACACCTCAAAGCATGTGGGATCTTAGTTTCCTGACCAAGGATCAAACCTGCACCCCCTGCTTTGGAAGGTGGCGTCTTAACCACTGGACCGCCTGGGAAGTCCTCCAGGGAGCATTCTGGGGCCTATTTTTTAAGGGCACAATACCTTTCATGAGGGCTCCCCATCATGACCTATCACCTTGCAAGCCCCCACCTCTTAATACCATCATGTTGGCAGTAAGGGTCTAGTGTATAAGTTCTGGGGGGATGCAGACACTCAGTCGATAGCACTGTAGCTGTTATTCATGGTCCCATCCAAGTGGGGAAGCCCTTCTGTCGGTTAGAGGAGGGCTGGGCAGGAGAGTTCAGTTCAGTTCAGTCGCTCAGTTGTGTCTGACTCTTTGTGACCCCATGAACCACAGGAAGCCAGGTCTCCTTGTCCGTCACCAACTCCCAGATCCCACCCAAACTCATGTCCATTGAGTTGGCGATGCCATCCAACCATCTCATCCTCTGCCATCCCCTTCTCCTCCTGCCCTCAATCTTTCCCAGCATCAGGGTTTTTTTCAAATGAGTCAACTCTTCATATCAGGTGGCCAGAGTATTGGAGTTTCAGCTTCAACATCAGTGCTTCCAATGAACACCCAGGACTGATCTCCTTTAGGATGGACTGGTTGGATCTTGCAGTCCAAGGGACTCTCAAGGTCTTCTCTAACATCACACTTCAAAATCTGTGTTCAGCTTTCTTTATAGTCCAAGTCTCACATCCATACCTGACTACTGGAAAAACCATAGCCTTAACTAGACGGACCTTTGTTGACAGAGTAATGTCTCTGCTTTTACTATGCTGTCTAGATTGGTCATAACTTTCCTTCCAAGGAAAAACCATCTTTTAATTTCATGGCTGCAATCACCATCTGCAGTGATTTTGGAGCCTCCCATAATAAAATCAGCCATTGTTTCCACTGTTTACCCATCTATTTGCCATGAAGTGATTGGACGGGATGCCATGATCTTAGTTTTCTGAATGTTGAACTTTAAGCCAACTTTTTCACTCTCCTCTTTCACTTTCATCAAGAGGCTTTTTAGTTCTTCTTCACTTTCTGCCATAAGGGTGGTGTCATCTGCATATCTGAGGTTGTAAATGTTTCTCCCAGCAATCTTGATTCCAGCTTGTGCTTCTTCCAGCCCAGCATTTCTCAGGATGTACTCTGCATATAAGTTAAATAAGCAGGGTGACAATATTCAGCCTTGATGTACTCCTTTTCCTATATGGAACCAGTCTGTTGTTCCATGTCCAGTTCTAACTGTTGCTTCCTAACCTGCATACAGGTTTCTCAAGAGACAGATCAGGTGGTCTGGTATTCCCATCTCTTGAAGAATTTTCCACAGTTTATTGTGATCCACACAGTCAAAGGCTTTGGCATGATCAATAAAGCAGAAATAGATGTTTTTCTGGAACTCTTTTGCTTTTTTGATGATCCAGCAGATGTTGGCAATTTGATCTCCGGTTCCTCTGCCTTTTCTAAAACCAGCTTGAATATCTGGAAGTTCACAGTTCACGTATTGCTGAAGCCTGGCTTGGAGAATTTTGAGCATTACTTCACTAGCGTGTGAGATGAGTGCAATTGTGCGGTAGTTGGCAATGTCTTTGGCATTGCCTTTCTCTGGGACTGGAATGAAAACTGACCTTTTCCAGTCCTGTGACCACTGCTGAGTTTTCCAAATTTGCTGACATAGTGAGTGCAGCACTTTCATAGCAGCATCTTTCAGGATTTGAAATAGCTCAACTGGAATTCCATCACCTCCACTAGCTTTGTTTGTAGTGATGCTTCCTAAGGCCCACTTGACTTCACATTCCAGAATGTCTGGCTCTCGGTGAGTGATCACACCATTGTGATTATCTGGGTCATGAAGATCTTTTTTGTGCAATTGTTCTGTGTATTCTTGCCACCTCTTCTCAATATCTTCTGCAGAGAACACGGCCTGGCTCAGAGGACCCTCCACTCACGAGTGTGCACCCAGCCTCAGACGGCCTCAGCCCTAGAGATGGAGGCTGAGGGTGAGCTTGGTGGTGTCTTGGTTCCGTGTGAAAGAGATCAGGTTTTACTCATTTTAAGAGGTCAATGACATGCAGTACGTACTCCGTAAATGTTAACATGAATTGTTCTGGGATGTCGATGTGGGTTATTCAGCTGCCTTCTGAAAGTGGTTGTGAGAGAGAGTGGCTGGGGGTGTTGGGGATTGTTGGTCTGAAGGCCTAGATGTTGTGAAATAGGTCTCAGGAGAAGTTTTCTAGCTTTCCAGGCAGTCCCCCCTGCAAGGCTGGCAAGAAGCCCTCATGGGCTTGTGTCTGCACAGTGCTTGCTAAGTTTGCTGAATGTCAGAGGCAGAAGGGACCGAAAGCATCATGTCATCTAAGCCCTCTGACAAGGGTGAATGGGAGAGGAAACTGAGGCTCAGTGGAGCGAAATGGCTTATCTGAGGTCACAGGGCTGGTGAGTGGCAGACCTAGGATCGAACCCGTTTACTGATTTCTAGTGTCTTTTCCAACACAGTGTGTCCCCCTGTTCAGTGCTTGGGTGGAAACACACACAGAGCTCCAGAGGGTGGTGGGACATATGCCAGGGTGTTTGGAAGGGTGCTCAGCCTGCCCTTTGGCCAGCATGAGGGAGGAAGCTGAAAGTGATAGAACAGGCTCTGGTTAGTGGCCTGACATCAGGGGATTTGCCCAAGCTTGTGAAGTTTATTCATAATTAATTTCTCCAGGAACTATTTATAGAACGTCTTACGATAATAGCTCACATTTATCAAGCACTTACCCTATGGCAGGCGCCGTACCGTTTTCCAGGTACCGCCTTATATTGTTGTCCTGTAGAACATCCTTGTGAAGGTGGGGCTGTTATTATTTTCAGGTTCTATATGACGAAGCAAGGCCTGGAGAGTTTAGGTCACTTGCTCTAGTAACTAGCTAGTAAGAGGCAATGCTGAGCTGTGGTCTCAGCCAATCTGTGCTCTTAGCTCCTACTCTCTGCTCTCTCCCTGTTGCCTCCCCTATCACCTTGGTGGCCGGCCTCAGATTGGGTGCTGGGAATAGAGGGGAAAGGAGATACACATAATCCCTGCTCTCATGGGTCTCACCCCAGCAGCATCTTAACACAGTGGCTTCCAAACTGTTTTGACCCTGACTTACAGAAAGAAGCACATCGTCTTCCTTTCCTTCTTTTTTATTGGAGTATAATTGCTTTACAACGTTGTGTTAGTTTTTGCTGTACAACGAAGTGAATCAGTTATATATATATACATATATCCCTTCTCTCTCGGCCTCCCTCCCACCAACCTCTTGTTACAGAGCGCTGAGGTGAACTTCCTGTGCTTCCTGGGTTCCCACTAGCTATTTAACACATGGTAGTGTATATGTCGATCCTACTCTCCCGATTTGTCCCACCTTCTGCTTCCTCAACTGTGTCCGCATGTCTGTTCCCTATGTTTGCATCTCTATTCCTGCCCTGGAAATTGGTTCATCTATACCATTTTTCTAGATTCTACATATATGCATTGATAGATGATATTTGTTTTTCTCTTACTTCACTCTGTACGACAGGCTTTTTAGGTCCATCCATATCCCTACAAATGACCCAGTTTTGTTTCTTTTTATGTCTGAGTAATATTCCACAGTATAAGTATACCATATTTATTATACAATTTATACTCCACTTCCCAATATATAAACCTTTCACAAAATAATATTTACTTTTACTACTTATATGCTTTGATACTTTCTATTCTGTTATGTTGTTGCTGTTGTTTAGTTGCTAAATTGTTTCTGACTCTTTTGGAACACAATGGACTGTAGCCCACCAGACTCCTCTATCCATGGGATTTCCCAGCAAGAATGCTGGAGTGGGTCACTGTTTTATTTTCCAGGGGATCTTCCTGAGCCAGTGATCAAACTTCTGTATTGCAGGCAGATCGTTTACCACTGAGCCACCTGGGAAGCCATTCTATTCTGTTGCATTTTACTTAATTAATGGGTGGTTGAAACCTACTATGTTGATTTTTCCGACCCACAGGTAGGTTGCATTTTAAGTTTGGAAAACTGCCCAATAGGCATCTTATTGTACTGCCCCTCTTGTTACCTGCCAATCTAAGAACAGACACTCACCTAACTTTTCTGATCCCTCAATCTCCCCATTCTGTACAACAGGCCTAGGTACTGTCTTAGGAAGGACCACACGTGTTCATTGATGTTGGTTTAGCTCCAAAGTGCTGGGTAAGCCCTAGGCGGTCGGGAGGTGGCAGAGGCTGCAGGAAGCAGAGAGCCACCACTGGTCTGATCGCAGGACTTGCCCCGGACCTCTGTCTTACAGGCGCTGCCTCCAGGCTCGCCCCGCTGTAACCTGAAGGAGAAGTTGCTGAAGGATAACTGTGCCCCGGAGTCCATCGAGTTCCCAATCAGTGAGGCCAGAATCCTGGAGGCCAGGCCCCTCAGTGACAAGGGCACTGGAGACAGCTCCCAGATCACCCAAGTCAGTCCCCAGAGGATTGCCCTCCGCCTACGGCCAGGTAGGAAGTCTGTGGATGTGGCTCATGAGGAAATGGTGGTGGGAAGAGAAGGATGTTGGGGGAGGTGTATGCAGGAGAATGGAAGAAAATGGAAGGCTTGGGGACCTGGAGTCCGAAGATCAGAGTTTGAATCTTGACTCTTCCATAGATCAGCTATTTGACCTTGGGAAAGTTATTTAATCCTGCTAACATTGTGGTGTTTAGTTGCTAGGTCGTGTCCCACTCTTTGTGACCCCATGTAGCCCACCAGGCTCCTGCCTCCATGGGATTTTCCAGGCAAGAGTACTGGAGTGGATTGCCATAAAAATGTCTGTTTCTTCTTTTCTCCAATGCCTGTTTTATCCAGTATATAGCTTTCTCTTGGGGCTCAAATGATATATAAGATGAGGAAGCAGTTTATAAGCCCCCTTTCCATGTGATATTGAGGCAGGGCTATGTACAGGGGCAGAGAAAATAGGGGCAGGAGACCTTCCTAGGGGGTAAGGATTAGGCTAAGAGAAAGGCTTTTCGAAGCACTGATATTGACTTTCCAATTAAATCAGGAATTTAAGAAAGAGCGTTTTATGTGCAAGGCATGTGTTGGGTACTGTGCAATTCAGAGATGAGTGGAACATAGTTCCTCCCTTTACATAGTCCAGAGTGTTGTAACTGCCATCACTTCTGTGGTCCTAGGTGGTAAACCCTTGGGACCCAGGGATTAGACAGATGGGGATTTAGACAGTGAAGACGTGTAGAATGGAAAAGAAGAGGTTAAAAATAGGAGAGTTAAGAGATTGAAAGAGTAATAGAATTGCAAGGGGGAGAGGAAGAGGAACCAGGGCTTGCAAGTTTGGTTTGCTCAAGAAGTTACTTCAGGGAATTCCCTGGTGGTCCAGTGGTTAGGACCTGTGGTGGCCTTGGTTCAGTCCGTGGTCAGGGAACTAAGATCACATAAGCCACATGGCACAGCAAAAAAAAAAAAAAAAAAAAGCTTCATCCTAAATATGTCCAAGGGCTTCCCTGATAGCTCAGCTAGTAAAGAATCCACCTGTAATGCAGGAGACTCCAGTTCAATTCCTGGGTCAGGAAGACCCCCTGGAGAATGGATAGGCTACCCACTCCAGTATTTATGGGCTTCCCTGGTGGCTTAGATGGTAAAGAATCTGTCTGTGAGAGACCTGGGTTTGATTTCTGGGTTGGGAAGATCCCCTGGAGAAGGACACAGCAACCCACTCCAGTATTCTTGCCTGGAGAATCCCATGGGCAGAGGATCCTGGCAGGCTACAGTCCACGGGGTGGCAAAGGGTTGGACATGACTGAGCAACTAAGCACAGCCCAGCCCAGCATATATGTCCAAATCTGCTTAAGTCTTAGAGGAAGAAGAGGAGAAGACTTAATGTCCTTCTGCCTTACAGATGATTCGAAGATTTTCTCCGTCCAAGTTCGGCAGGTGGAAGATTACCCTGTGGACATCTACTACTTAATGGACTTGTCTTACTCCATGAAGGATGACCTGCGGAACATCCAGAACCTGGGTACCAAACTGGCCTCCCAGATGCGTAAGCTCACCAGTAACCTGCGGATTGGCTTCGGGGCCTTTGTGGACAAGCCCGTGTCACCATACATGTATATCTCTCCACCAGAGGCCATCAGAAATCCTTGCTACGAGTAAGTCCTGTAGAAGTCAGGATAGCATCTCTTCCCATTGCCCCAGTATAGCCAAGTCCTGCTTCTTATTTTTACTTCCAGGTTGGCTTTGTTGGCTGCCTTCTGGCCAAATTGTTTCTCCTGTTTACCAAGGTCTTCCTGGCTGGCAAGTGGGCCAACCCTCTTACTGTGTTAATGGTTAATAATAAACCAAAATTGTTAGTAATAAACCAAACTGTTCAGAGACCTAGAAAGGAAATTCATTAGCTTCCCGGTCTAGGTCACAAATAAATAGCAGACAAGAGAGAATAAAAGAGAAATGAGGCCAAACATAGAAAGAGAACTTTATGGATAAGTAAATAGAGGAGTTATGATTTCAGAATGATTGATTCCATTGTTATTGTCCTCCTTATCTAGAAGATGGGTCCTACAGGATTAAAATGCAAGGAATTAAGTCCTAGAGGAATATAAAAGAGGGAAGTGGTATTTATTGAACCGTCTAGCATAAATTGATATGTCCCTACTTTGAGACTTTGGCTTCCAACTGAATGGCTTATTTATTTAATTGGTGGGGAGACTATGCAAATTCATGGATTATAATTTAAAATGATGGTTATCAAGTCTGACAGGGTATGACTTTACTTTTTAGATTTGAGAGTTATTTCAGTTGTAAGTTTACCCAGTGAGGATGTCAACCATGAGTTAAATAAACCAATGGATTGGGTACAGAAATGCTCCTGTTTGATACAGATCTATCAATTTATTGATAGTTCAGAGACATAAAGTTATTGATGAATTTTTGCTTATTATTATGTTAATGTTACTTTAGAGAAGTGTTGAGTCTAAGGTGTTAGCAATAGTAACCGGAGCCTCACTCTGATCTGAGAACCTTCCCCATGTTAACTCACTTAAACCTCAGAACTAAAAGATGTTTGCTCCTTGGAAGAAAAGCTGTGACAAACCTAGACAGTGTATTAAAAAGCAGAGACATTACTTTGCCAATAAAGGTCCATATAGTCAAAGAACTCTGTATAATCAAAGCTATGGTTTTTCCAGTAGTCATGTATGGATGTGAGAGTTGGTCCATAAAGAAGGCTTAGTGTCGAAGAATTGATGCTTTCAAACTGTGGTGTTGGAGAAGAGTCTTGAGAGTCCTTTGGACAGCAAGGAGATCAAACCTGTCAATCCTAAAGGAAATCAGTCCTGAATATTCATTGGAAGGATTGATGCTGAAGCTCCAATACTTTGGCCACCTAATGTGAAGAGCTGACTCATTGGAAAAGACCATGATGCTGGGAAAGATTGAAGGCAGAAGGAGAAGGGGACCACAGGGGACTTGATGGTTGGATGGCATCACTGACTCAATGGACATGAGTTTGAGCAAGCTCTGGGAGTTGGTGGTGGACAGGGAAGTCTGGTGTGCTGCAGTCCATGGGGTTGCAAAGAGTTGGACACAACTGAGCAACTGAACAACAAGACTTCACAACAACCCTTACTAGCTATCTTGTCCCCATTTGTTTTATAGGTTAGGTATAGAGAAGTTTGCCTAGGGTTCCATTACTAGTTAGTCAAGGAACTTGGATTTGAATCAAGGCAGTCTGGTTCCACAGTTCACTCTCTTATCCTCTGAGCTAGGTGAAGGTTAGTTCAATGTGATGCCTAGGTAATTTGAAGGGTTTAGAGTATAAACTCTTTGGATAATTCTAGCTGCATAGAACTGGACTGGGCATACCACTTTCCACATCTTTCTCCCTCTTTTCCCTTCCATTCCCCAGGCAGTCTTTTCTCCACCTCATCCCTGGCTACACCACATGGCATGTGGGATCCCTTAGTTCCCTGACCAGGAATCAAATCTGCATTCCCTGTATTGGAAGCACTGGACTGCCAGGGACGTCCCCCTCCCTGCAATCTTTTCTGTCAGACGTCTGTTTAAACCATCTCCTTCCCTCCCCAGTATGAAGGCTACCTGTTTGCCCATGTTTGGCTACAAACATGTGCTGACACTAACTGACCAGGTGACCCGCTTCAATGAGGAGGTGAAGAAGCAGAGTGTGTCACGGAACCGAGATGCCCCAGAGGGTGGTTTTGATGCCATCATGCAGGCTACCGTCTGTGATGTGAGTTTGGAGGGTGTGGAGTGCCAGGTGTGGTTGGTGCAGATCAAAATGGGGAGGAAGTGGCTCAACGGTGGGGATTTCTGGGTGAAATACAAGATAGGAACTAAGCAGAGCTTTATACAGTATGAGCAACATGTGGCTGCTGATAAACAACTTCTGCTTGTATTTGCTCCCTGGCCAGGGCTGATATTTTTTTGAACCTTAGGGGTCCCAGATGTTTACTGGGGAGAGCATCTCCTCACCTTCTCTGGAAGTGTATCCGAGTCCAGGCTGGGTTTACTTAACCTCAGCAGGATGGGCAGATGCTCAGGCAAGATTTCTTCTAGCCCAGCCCAGCTCTGTAGATGCAGGTGGGTTTCTGGGTGGGGTGGGTAATTCTCATTGAAGAAGTTCTATTTGGAGATGAAGTAGGTGTCCTTCAGTTGCTTGAACTAATGAGCTCTGAGACTGTTTTTCTAAGAGAACAGAAACCGCTGAGTTGGAAAGCTCCAGCTTGTGTTCCAAGGACTGGGACTGAGGCCATTCTCCATCCCATGTCTAGCCCTTCAGACTGGGAACTTTGGGTCTTTGTTTTGTACCAGTGACAGAGCTAAAGTTGCTGTCTTTCACCTTTTGTCTTTTAAACAGGAGAAGATTGGCTGGAGGAATGATGCCTCCCACTTGCTGGTGTTTACCACTGATGCCAAGACCCATATAGCACTGGATGGAAGGCTGGCAGGCATCGTCCAGCCCAATGATGGGCAGTGTCATGTGGGCAGTGACAACCATTATTCTGCCTCCACCACCATGGTGAGATTCTTTTTTCCACCTATGGTTCCTATTCACTATGGCCAGGACAGCCCTAACTCAGGCAGAGTCTTTGTGTGAATATGAAAATGACAGGCCTTCCTCTGGGCAAGATACAGGGCTCCTTGCAGCCTGTCTTCATCCAGGGTACAACCTGCACAACCATTAAAGATGGTCCTGGCTGGGGTCACTGTTACTGCTACCCTCACTGCCTCCAGTCCCAGCTGCAGCATCACGGTATCCAGAATGGACCCAGAGGACTTTTACATGTTCAGCTGGAAAGCAGGACCATCCTGTCATTGTGTAAAAAAGTAGTCCCTTCTTGGAGCATCATGCTCTCTGTGGTTATTGGAAGAAGACAGAGGAAAAAGAGACAAAGACTGGCCTACCCTGGCGAGCCACTCCTGTGAGGAAGGGATAAGGGCTCAGAGTCATTTAGCTGGAATACAAGGGCTAAAGGATGGTTTAGTTGATACATGAGAAGACTTTTTAAAGTTAAAAACTGAAAAAAATTTTTTTTATTATTTTTTAATATGGAAAACCCTTAAAGATATTTTGTTTGTTTATTTGGCTGCATTGGGTCCTAGTCGCAGCACCTAGGATCTTCGATTTTCATTGTGGCATATGAACTCTTAGTTGCAGCATGTGGGATCTTGGTTCCCTGACCAGGGACTGAACCCAGGGCCCCTGCATGGAGAGCCTGGAGTCTTAACCACTGAACCACCAGGGAAGTCTCAAGAAGACTTTTAAAAAAATTATTTTTTTTGAGGTAACGTTGGTTTATAACTTTATATGTTTCATGGTGTAGATCAGTACCTTTCCACTTCTGCATACTCACCATGAGTATACTCACCATACACACCATGCTCACCACCCCAAATTTAGTTTCCATGTCCCCAGAGAGTTGATCCTCTTTACCCATTTCATCCTCCTCCATCCCTTCCCTTCTGGTAACCACTACTCTGTATGAGACAACTTCTTAGAAGTTGTCGTCTGTGTCCACAGAAGGTAAAACAAAGGAAAGGAGTCTACATGGAAACAGGAGAAACTGCAGTAAACCATAAAGAAAATGTACAGATCTGCAGAATACTGATACTCTGAGTATCTAGGGGGAGATGTGAACTCTTCATTTCTTAAAGACAATATAGCAACTACCCCATCTAGGTGGCTTAAATGTATACCTGTGTAAAGGCAGGACCCTGAGTTTCATGATCTCATGAGCTCCCTGAAAGGTCTAGGATTCCAGAGACATGTTCATAGTTCGTCAGCACTGCCTTTTTGGCTTGAGTTCTTTGGTGTTAGCCAATGCAGGTTGAGCACTACCAGGCAATGGGTGAGTCTATAACAATTGACACCTAGTCTATGCAGGGCTTTGGGGCTTCCCCAGCGTCTCAGCAGTAAGGAACCTGCCTGCAATGCAGGAGATGCAGGAGATGTGGGTTTGATCCCTGGATTGGGAAGATCCCTTGGAGGAGAGTATGGCAACCCACTCCAGTATTCTTGCCTGGAGAATTCCATGGATGGAGGAGCCTGGTGGGCTATAGTCCATGGGGTAGCAGAGAATTAGACACAAGTGAAGCGACTGAACTCATACACACTAGGCATGCCCTTACCCGGATTGGAGAATGTTAACAAGACTATATAATGTCTTGCTCTTAAAGAGTTTTTGGTTTAGTCAAGAAGATTGGGTACCAATAACAGAAGGTGCATGATTAATGCTAACTAGGTGAAACAGTTGATAAAGGCTTTAGGTATTCAAAAGAAGAGAGCTCTTTGTGAACTGGGGTGGTCAAGGAAGGCTTCCTGGAGAAGGTGAGACCTGAGCTGGATCCTAAGGAAGGAGGAGGATTAACAAAAAGAAGTCCACTTTAGGTGGGAGAAAGACAAGGGGCCAGATCAGTGGTGAGTGAAAAGGGGAGAGAGGTTGCATGATGACTGGAAAGGAAGGTTGAGATCACGTGGCAGAGTACTGTGAGCACCAAGCCAAGGCATTTGTCAGGAGCCACAAAACAGGAGTAAGCTTTAAAATGATGAGGCCTGGCAGTACCCAGTCCAGGAAGCTGCTCCTTGGTGTGGATGCTTAAATCTGAGTAGGAAGAAAGAGATATTTAGTTTGATACTACAAGCCTGTATCTCTTCACTTATCCCTGGAGTTCACACCTGAGTTTGTGTTTGCCTCTCATTGTCATGGGGTGAAAAGTTAAAGCCCCACCACTGTCTGGGCCATGGCCCAAATCAACCAAGTCCTAAGGTTTAGAATCCAGGGATGTATGTGAATAGACTTCTTACTTCTTAACTAATCTCCACTTTTTACAGGATTATCCATCCTTGGGGCTGATGACTGAGAAGCTATCCCAGAAAAACATCAATTTGATCTTTGCAGTGACTGAAAGTGTAGTCAATCTCTACCAGGTGACTATACCTTTGGGGCTTCCTGGAGTGGGAGTGGGGTCTGTGATGGGTGGACCTATCTCAGGGAACCAACCCAGATTACCTTTGGCCATGGTCCCAAATCAGGAAAGACCTGGGAGCTAATGATCACTTTTGGTGAACCTCTCTCCTCCAACCTTGAACCTAGCAGGATGGGTGTGTTGACATTTGCAGTGGTGGAGGGGAGTAATTTAGTGGGAAGAGGGGTGTGAGAGGTTCTCTGTAATTTTTCTCAGGGCTGAAAAACTGCTAAATATATTCCTGGCAGTGATAAGTAAACTATCACATCCCTCACTCAATGTTCATTTCAAGACCTTCCATCTATTTGGGGAGGGCTTTTGGAGACCACCACCTCTATCAGTCTTCCCTAGACATCTTTGTCTTCTTTTCTAGAACTATAGTGAGCTCATCCCAGGGACCACGGTGGGGGTTCTGTCTACCGATTCCAGCAATGTTCTCCAGCTCATTGTGGATGCTTATGGGGTAAGTGTCTTACACTGGGATTGGACCTGCTAAGAGTCCACTGCACTTGGCATTACCCTGGAGGCCTCAGATTTGGGAGTCCTGGCAGCTAGTCTACCATGCAGCCTTGACTGCCTTCTTCTTGTTCTTCCAGAAGCTAGGTGATAGGCAGCACTGGGAGGAATGCAGCCTTCTGCAACAGAAATGGCTCAGGAGGGGAGAGGGAGCCATAGGAAAAACAGGGGAATTGCTTAGAGAAGGTGAAATGGAAAGAGACAATGGGGATGATGTTAAGGAGCAGGGCCCTGATTCTGGGAGTGGGTACAGACTGAGGGAGAGCTGGGCTCCAGCAACAGAGGGAAGAGGGAGCTGAATTATGGGGAATGTGAGGCTGATGAAAAATTAGGTAGAAACTGGTACTACCCAAGGCGACCAGTATCAGCACTCCTTTCTTGCAAGTCCTTGAGGCCTGCAGGAGGGCACAGCTGGTTTAGATATTAACCAGACTCACCTAGACACAAGTGGAGAAAGAGTGAGAGCAGGTCTTGGGCTAGAAGGTTAGTAGGATACAGGCTCCTAGGGATGCTGTGGCAGCTGGCAGGCGGACCTCAGCATTTAGCAGGGCAGGTGAGTCCAGGACCACCTGGTGGTTTTTGCTTGGGATGTAATTGTCCCCTACTTATGTCCTCTCAGCCCGTTTTCTTGCCTTCTTTTGTCCTTTCTTGCTCAGAAAATCCGCTCTAAAGTAGAGCTGGAAGTGCGTGACCTCCCCGAGGAGCTGTCCTTATCCTTCAACGCTACATGTCTAAACAACGAAGTCATCCCAGGCCTGAAGTCTTGTGTTGGACTCAAGATTGGCGACACGGTGAGGTGGGCTGGGCAGGGGCTGACGCTGCGGCTCTCACCTTGGTCTGTGTCCCGGAACCTCTGTGGGCACCCACCCCTTCCTTCCCTGTACTTTCTTCCTGAACATCCTTACAAGTCAGATGTAATGGAGCTGCCAGCCTTTGCCTCCGAGGCTTCTGTTGCCTAAACTTTCTCTGTTAAGCAACTTCCCTATCAGGATTTTTAAAAACTTGCATTTAGGTGACTGTTTATTGCACAGTCGATTGCAAATGATAATATTTCTTGCCTTCAGCCCCTTACCGGTCTCCACCCTCCCCTAAGGTAATGCCTTTCTTTGCTTTACAATGTAAAATGGAAATGTCATCTGTAAATATTTATTGAGCCCTGACTTCATGCCAGGCATTTGGCAGCAAACAGAATAGGCAAAAATACCCATCATCATGGAATTTCAGAATGCAAATATTCATTTTGCCTCCTTAGTCCCTCTGCGGCTTTCCTTCTCTAGTGGTTGGTTCTCCTTGGCTTCTGCCTTAGGGGCGAGGGATGGTGAAAGGAGTGGGAAGAAAAGAGGGTCTTACCTATGGTTGTGTCATCCATGTCTGTATGATTTAATGTCTATATGTCTGTCTCCATCCATCCATCCCTTTTTCTGTCTATATTCTAGGCACATGTGCACACACCCTAGTAAGAAATATTGGCCTGAAACATGTTTGATTGCACAATGATGAAATGTTATATGGAAATTGAACAGGGACCTCCCTGGTGGTCTAGTGGTTATCACTCTGTGCTTCCACTGCAGGGCGCACGGTTTCGATCCCTGGTTGGGGAATTAAGATCTTGCATGAGGCAATCAGGACCAAAATAAATAAAGAAAGAACTACAAAGAAATTGAACGGTAGACCTTGAGCCTGTGGTTGGCCACTATGTGACACTGTATGGGTTAGGGTTAGGGTTACCATTGTTGTTGTTTAGTCTCTGTCATGTCTGACTCTTTTATGACTCCATTGACTGTAGCCCGCCAGACTCCTCTGTCCATGGGATTTTCCAGGCAAGAATACTGAAGTGGGTTGCCATTTCCTTCTCCAGGGGATCTTCTCCACCCAGGGATTGAACCCATGTCTCTTGCATCTCCTATATTGGCAGGCAGATTCTTCACCACTGAGCCACCTGGGAAGCCCCGGGATTACCATACAATGCCACAAAATAGTGCTTTGTGTACCGTGATATTATGTAATCAGCTAGCTTAGTTGGCCAAGGCAGAGTGTTTATAAGGTCATACGTTCTGCTCTGCTTGAACTGATTTACTTATTTTTTTTTTTAAAAGCTGTCTCATGATTATAAGCCATGTCTACACCCAGCCAGCAGGTCACAATGGCACAACTGTCCCCAAGCTCTCGCTTTGGCTTTGCAGACCCTGGTAATGGCAAAGCTGAGGAACTTTGGCTTGCAGGGGACAGGACACCCAGTTTGAGTATTCCTGGGTAGGGCAGGGAACAGCTTCTTTCCCACCAGGGCTAGAGTGTCAACAGGGTCCCCCGTGTCTGAACACGATCTTACTTTCCTTCCAGGTGAGCTTCAGCATTGAGGCCAAAGTGCGTGGCTGCCCTCAGAAGAAGGAGAAGTCCTTCACCATCAAGCCTGTGGGCTTCAAAGACAGCCTCACCGTGCAGGTCACTTTTGACTGTGACTGTGCCTGCCAGGCCGAGGCTGAGCCTTCTAGCCACCGCTGTAACAATGGCAATGGGACCTTTGAGTGTGGGGTGTGCCGCTGTGGGCCCGGCTGGCTGGGGGCCCAGTGCGAGTGCTCGGAAGAGGACTACCGCCCCTCGCAGCAGGACGAGTGCAGCCCCCGGGAGGGCCAACCCATCTGCAGCCAGCGGGGCGAGTGTCTCTGTGGCCAGTGCGTCTGCCACAGCAGTGACTTTGGCAAGATCACGGGCAAGTACTGTGAGTGTGATGACTTCTCCTGTGTCCGCTACAAGGGGGAGATGTGCTCAGGTGAGTAGAATTACACATGCTTCCATCCTGGTACCCACACACATTCACGCATCTGCAGCCTCTGGAAATGGATGCAGGCTAGGGCTTGAGGTGGGCACAGGGTGGCTCAGGGGCAGAGAGAGCCGATTGTGTTCCACTCCAAGGGCAGGAAGTAGAAGGGAGGTCTCTTTAATTTCCCTAGCTCCCTCTGTCCTTTCTCAGGGACACAAGGAAGGAAATGAGTGTCTGCTCTCAGGGGGCTTTTCTCTTAAAAGAGAGTGGGAAAGAGTGGGGAAAATTGAAAGTGAAGATAGTTTTTTTCTTTTCTCTCATCTGCCCTTCTGCTCACATTTTAAGTCACTGGTTTCCAACCTTTTTGAGGATATGAATCAACCCCTTTTTTAAATTAAAGAAGTTTTTTTTTTTTTTTGCCACACCAGGAGGGATCTTAGTTTAGTTCCTTGACTAGGGCTAGAAATTTGCCCCCCTCCCTCACATTGGAAGGGTGGAGTCTACCAGGGAAGTCCTCCAACCCTTTTTTACTTAAAAAAAAAAAACAACACACTGATTAATGATAATTAAAATTTTAGTATATGTAGATTTGGAAACTACACAGTCAGAATATGTAGTGAAGTTAATAATGATTATTTTACATGAATTTATTTTTTCATCACACAATATGTGGAAAACAGTAGTGTCTTTGCAAGATATTGGAGCACATTTAATGAGGTAGTACACTTAGGAGAGTAAAAAATAGTAAGCTCTTATTAAGTGTTGGTACTATTTTATTATCACTATTGGTATATTATTACTTTTTGTACTCTTGATCTCTACTGTCCAAAATGGTGGCTATTTAAATTTAAATGAATCAAGTTTAATTAAAGCTTAAGTACAAAGTTTAAATCAAATTGAATAAAAAAATTAGTTTCTGTGTTCCTCAGGAGCCATGTGTGGCTAGTTGCCTCCCTATTGCACAGCACAGATATTTTTGGGGGTGCTGCCACAGAGAGTCCCAGACTGCAGGCTGGGGGTTGAGTTTGAATCCTCCTACCTGCAGGATACTGAATGGTTGTCTACCTCATTACAAAATTCAGTAAAATCTTGAGGCCCATGATAATCTCAAGCTGGTTTCTCCTTACCCCAAAGCCCACTCCTGCGGTACTTCCCCAGCTAGAAGTCGTCCAACTAAGTTAACGTGATCCTTATCTGCAGACACACTGACAATACTCCCAGAGGCAGTTAGGCAGTCTGAGTTGTTCCTGAGCGCTAGGGCTACATTTTTGCTGGGCTGTAGTCACTGTGGCTTAATCCCCACTGTGAGAGATAGACTGAAGATATCGGCAAATTGGTTGGGACCGGTTTGCTGTTGTATTGTGTGGCCAATCGAACAGAGATTATCAATGGCTTCTGGGGTGATCAAACCTATGATCCAGATTGGCTTCACTTGCACTGGGGTTCTAACCAGTGGAGCTAATTTACCCAGATGTTCACTTTAACAGTGGCCTTTAGGAAAGCTTGATGAGAAAGGTAAATGTGTGTCATTCTAAAGCATACCCAAGTAATATAAAAATGGCTTCTATCTATTACCTACAACATTGTTTACTCAAGTAAACAAAATTTGAGACAGAGATCAGAGAAAAATGATATCAGAGAAAAGGAATACTGTTCCTAGAAAGTTAAAATCTTCAAAATGCTGTGATATTTTATAGCATTTGAGACTGATCAAATTAAATATCTTCTATAACAAAAAAATGATATCAGAGAGATTAGGGGAAAGAGATCAGATATGCATGGACACACAGACACACAGCAGTTTGAATTCAGGAGTGAGGCAGGAGTTTCAGTTCCTTCTCACATGGGTTCCCAACATCTGGGATCTAATGCCTGATAATCTGAGGTGGAGCTGATGGAGTAATAATAGAAATAAAGGGCAGAATAAGTGGAATGCGCTTGAATCATATCATCCTCAAGCCATCCCTCCACCCCGGTCCATGGAAAAATTGTCTTCTGTGAAACCCATCCCTGGTGCCAAAAAGGTTGGGGACTGCTGCTTTCTAATTTATGTCATATTCAGGGCTTCCCCGGTGGCTCAGACAGTAAGGAATCCACCTGAAAGGCGGGAGACCTGGGTTCGATCCCTGGGTTGGGAAGATCCCCTGGAGGAGGGCATGGCAACCCACTCCAGTATTCTTGCCTGGAGAATCCCATGGACAGAGGAGCCTAGTGGGCTACAGACCATGGGGTTGCAAAGGGTCGGATACTACTGAGCGACTAAGCACACACACACATATGTCATATTCAAGGCACCAAAGGGAATGGTTAAGTTTGACGTGGGAGATACATGAGGAGAAGGTTGGGACTGAGGGAAGAAAGTTCCCCCTAGGAGGGGCTTACACAGAGACCACGACGGCACCAGGGTGGGAGGGAGGCCTGCTGCTACTCTATGGGCTGATTGTTCCTGGTCTGATATGGGGCGTGTGGGAGGGATCCCAGCCAGAGTGTGTTTCCTTTGGCTGCCAGCCCCACTGAAGCCACAGAACAAAGGCCCCGGGTCAGCAGCCCTGATTCCTGCCTCCCAACCGCGCAGGAATAGCTCGTCCCCAGTGAGCTCCAGCCCATCACATGAGGGAAGCCCAGGCAGCCACTGCAGCTCTGAGGCCTCCCTCTTCCTTCCTGCCAGGGTGTCGGGTGCCCACCGGCCTCAGGTCTGGACCCTCTGGTGCCGTCATCACATCCTCCAGGGACACATGCTTGGCAAACACCTGCTCTGTGCCAGGCCCTCGGTCCATATGGGTGCACAGGGGTCATGTGTGGTTCCTGACCTGGCAGGGCTTATAGCCCAGCTCATCCTTGTCCCTCCCTGCCCAGAGCTGCTGGCCTGGTCTATTCTTTGCTCGGGCAGGGGCTTGGGAGCGCAGTGACTCAGCCATGGTCCCAGACCCTGGCTGTCCCTGTTCTCTCCTCCCCAGTGGAGGCGTGGTCTTCGTGGTTGTATGGTATCAGCACCCCTCAAACGTCAGGGCGTGCATCCTTGTCCTCAAGGGATTCTTCCCCTGTCACATGGAGATTTTTTTTCCAGAAACTGTCCTCAAGCAGGATACATTATTGTTATATAATCCTAAAGAATGTAGAGGGAAAAAATGTTTGTCCTTTCTTCCTCCTTGAGAATTCTAGACCCCTTTCTCCTTGGGGACCCCTGGACTTCTTATCAACCTGCCTAGGAATTGACTCTCTCAAGTGAACACTGACCAGGTGCCCATGTGAGCCAGGTTCCCTGCTGTGAGCCATAGTGTTGTGGGAAAGAGAGGTGTGAATAAGGGACTTCCTCGGTTCAGTTGTTAAGACTCCAAACTCCCAATGCAGGGCGGCCCGGGCTCGATCCCTGGTCAGGGAACTAGATCATGCATGTGGCAACTAAGAGTCTTCATGCTGCAGCTATGACCTGGCACAGCCAAGAGAAGAAAAAGAGGGTGAGAAGCATGAATAAAACAGTTTTGTCGTAAACTTACCCAAGGAGAATTCACAGCACGAGGCAGAACCTGCCAGATCCCAGAAGTGAAGTGTCCTCAGTGAGTGTTATAGAGAGACTCACTGTGGACAGGGGAGCCCTGGAGGGCTTCACGGACAAGGTGGGAAGTCGGAGCAAGGGCTGGCCCGTAGAGGAGGGCAGTGGAGTGATGGGTCAGCCAAGAAGGTCAAACTGTGTGGGGGAGTGGCTGCCTGGCCTCTGACCTGAGACCCCTGCTCCTCCCACTCCTTCCCCTCCCCCACAACTCCGGGGCCACCTTCTTCTCTACCTCCCTCCTCTTTCTGACGTTTTCTCTTTATTTCCCACCCTCCTCCCCTGACTTTCCTGTGAACCCCTTTTGCTGGAGGGATGCCAGTCCTGTGACATTACCGCACTGTGGTTTCCTTTTAAAACTTGACCCCGCCGGAGCCTTGGAGTCAGCCTGTTGGCACTGGCCTGCCACTATCCACTCCCAACCTCACTCCCGGGCTGGCCTGCGGGCCATGCTCTCAAAGATCACTTTGTTTAGCCTCACAAAGGAAACACTATGAGACAAGAGTTTCTGAAGAGACTGAGGCCTCTGAGTGCTGCCAGGCCTCTGTGGTGTCCGCTTTTCCTTATTCAAGAGGCATGGTCAAAAGCTGGGTGTAGTGGACACTGTGGGGGTCCCACTCTGCTGGCTGGCCCACCCATCCCCTCATCGCTGGTAGGGCTGCTGAGAATACCTCACAACTGTACCTTCTCTGGAGAATTATTTTCAGCTGACAAGAGCTGGATGGCCTTCAGACCTTGGCTAATGGTGGACAAGGGGTTATACAAGGCCAGTCCCTTTGCCTCAAGGTTGCTGTGGTGCCAGTCATGCCCCTCAGCCTGCCGTGGGATCAGGCTGAGGCGACTTGTCAGGCTGAGACCACATTCCTGCTAGCTATTTTGTGTGTGTGTGTGATGTGGACCATTTTTAAAGTCTTTTTTGACTTCGTTACAATATTTCTTTTTGGTTTTTTGGCCACAGGGCATGTGGGATCTTAGCTCCCCAACCAGGGAATGAACCTGCTCTCCCTGCGTTGGAAGGCGGTATCTTAACCACGGGACTGCCAGGGAAGTCCCCCTGCCAGCATTTAACTCCCGCCCTGTCCTGCTTCCCTCCTTCCTTTCTGCAACCCCAGAAAGTCGCTGGGACAAGAATTCTCACCACAAGTCATACTTATAGGGAGCCCAACCTCAAAATGCAGTCTATCTTCTTCATCCTTCTACCAGCCCAGTATCTCTGCTCTCTAGATCAGGGGTCCCCAATCTTCAGGATCTAAGGATTGATGATCTCAGGTAGAGCTGATGTAATAATATTAGGAATAAAGTGCAGAATAAATGTATCAGGCTTGGACCATCACGAAACCATCCTTCTACCCCAGCCTGTGGAAAAATCATCTTTCATGAAACTGGTGCCAAAAAGACTGGGGACAGCTGCTCTAAATGTATTAGGTTGGCCGAAAGCTCACTTGGGTTTTTATCATAGATGATATGGAAAAACCCCAGTGAGCTTTTTGGACAACCCAATATTTGGCAGCAGGGGACACTGAGGTTATGTTTCCCATCCTTCTTGGGAAACAGACACACACAGTGACGGTGTGTCTGGGCCTTGAATGCCAGTGTGGTTCCTAGAGGATTATGCTGGTATCGCTCATCCTTTAGTGGGTGATACCATCCAGAGGGACCTATAGTGGCCGAGAGTTATTAATCAGACCCACTGGGTCACTGGGTAGCAGAGGCTGTGCCAGCTCATTGCTATTTGAGCCTGGCTGTGTACCATCCTCTCCTCTACCATCTTGGGGCCCATCTGCTCACACAATGACTTGGTTTTTAGATCAATTCATGTTACTTCCCCCTTGCTCCCTGCCTTTCCTCTGATTAACAATCAGATTTTTATTATTCATCCACTTCTTCCTGATTCAGAGTCCTGGAGAATGAGTCACCTTTCTGCAGGATTTAGGAGCCAAGTTTTAAAGCCTTGGTAAATGAATATTAAGGGAATATAGTGTTGAGAGTTAATGCCTGCATTTAAGCAGTCTAACTCCTACCCTCACCCCATCTCTCTCTCCTGTTCCTATACTCAGGTAGGGAAGCAAATAAGTCTTTCCTAGTAAGGCTGGTGGCTCTTTGCAAATTATGATAATACAACAAAGGACATATGTTAGTGGAGGTTTGTGTGTATCTAGGAATTTAACTAGAGGAGGTAAGATCTATGATAGTAGGGATCTTGCCTGTCTTGTTCACTGTTGAGTCCCCAGTGCTCAAGGTGTGGTATGAGCTCAGTAAATATTTGTTGAATGAATAGATAAATAAGAAATTGCATTAGTTGTACACCTACTGTGTATCAGATTTTATACTAATCACTATTGATGGAAAAATGAATATAATATGTACTCGCCCATCAGGGAGCTCACAATCCAGAAAGAAACAGATAAGCAAGCAATGAGTTGAACATCAGAGTTGAAATAAAGTTATCTATAAGTACTGGGAGAGTACATGGGCAGACAGTTGATTTGGCCTAGGGAGGTCAGAAAAAGTTACAGAGTGGAAGGAACATTTGAGTAGGGCTTTAAAGGATGAGTAGGAGTTTGGTAGCGGTCTCAGGGTGAAAGGGCATCTAAGCAGAGGGAACAGCAGGCAGAGCAGTGTGAGGCTATGAGAACAGTGTAGAAGATGGTGAATAGCTCAGTGTGGAGGCAAAAGTGTGGTGAGGTGGTGATGAGGGGTAAAGCCCCGAATACTGTCCTGGAGTGGGGGCCTCACTGACTGGTCTGCCCCCTTGGGCTCTGTGTTTTCAGGCCATGGCCAGTGCAGCTGTGGGGACTGCCTGTGTGACTCAGACTGGACCGGCTACTACTGCAACTGTACCACACGCACGGATACCTGCATGTCCAGCAACGGGTTGCTGTGCAGTGGGCGGGGCAAGTGCGAGTGCGGCAGCTGTGTCTGCATCCAGCCCGGCTCCTATGGGGACACCTGTGAGAAGTGTCCCACCTGCCCTGATGCCTGCACCTTTAAGAAGTGAGTTGAGAGAGTTGGGTGTCTGGGATGGGGGAGAGGGACCCCCACACCATGCCAGTTCTGTCTCTTACTCACCAGAGCTTTGGAGAGAGAGGAGTCTGTTCCAGCAAATGACTAGCTTTCATCTTTCCGTTGAAAACTTGAGGGAAAGCTGGAGATAGAGCCAGGGTGAAGGGAACAGGGTGGTACCAGCTGGACTGCAGTTGGAGAAACCTCTCTTTTAGGCGGGATCCTGAATCCCTGAGTTGGGAGGAAGGCTAAACCAGATAACTCCTGGGGAATGTTCCAGTGCTGAGGTTCTGATTTTGTGAAGGATGTGGGGCTGGAATTATGAAGGAATTCCAGGAGATGTTCACCGCTGCAAACATCACTCATCTGCGGGCAGAGGAAGCTCCATCAACCCAAGTCCATGGCCCCACTGTTTCTCTTACTGCTTTAGCTGGGCTGGACTCATGGGTGTGCAGCCTGCCCATTTGTACAGCACCCTGTGCTTAGAAGGGCCTCACATTTTGTTTAATGCTCCACTACCCCTGTTTTGAAATTCTTCCTAATTAAAAAAAATTATTTATTTAAGGCCGCACTGGGTCTTCATTGCTGCACAAGGGCCTTCTCTGCTTCTGGTGAGCGGGGGCTACTCCTTAGTTGTGGGGTGCGGGCTTTTCATTGCGGTGTCTTCTCTTGTTGCGGAGCTCAGGCTCTAGGGTGCATGGGCTTCAGCAGCTGCAGCAGGCTGGCTCAGTGGTGGCGCAAGGACTTAGCTGCCTTGTGTTCTGTGGGATCTTCCCGGACCAAGGATCGAACCTGTGTCCCCTGCATTGTCAGCAGACTCCCAACCACTGAACCACCAGGGAAGGCCCCTACTAATTTTCGAATAAGGGACTGACATTTTTGTTTTGCGCCAGGCCCCCAAATTATGAGACTGGTTCTGCCTTTAGGGCTCCCAGAAGTAGCATAGGGTTCACCCTCCTGTCACAGTCTTGGATGGGACATAAAGAAGTTTAAGAAATTTCCTGGAGGCCTCTGCCTATCTAGCCTTACCTATCAGTTAGGAGAACAGTCTCACCCCTGAACTCCAGATGTGACTTTCTGGGTCCCCCAGGGTTGCCTTGCTAATGTGTTTATTTCTGTGTCTGTTTTTTTGCTGGAGGGCAGCTTTCTGGGTATCTGGCAGGCAGAGCCAGACTGTAGCACACTTAGAGTTCTTCCTTCCCTGCCTTTACCCCTGTGTCCCCTCTCTTTTAGGGAATGTGTGGAATGTAAGAAGTTTAACCGGGGAGCCCTCAACGAGCAAAATACCTGCAACCGTTATTGTCGTGATGAGATTGAGCCTGTGAAGGAACTTAGTAAGTTCAGCAAGCCCTAGAGCTATGCACACCCATGTTCTAGGTTTTTCCAGTTTAACCCCAGAAACTATCCAGCACTCATCTGTAAAATGGAAGAGTAAGTCCTACTTCAAAGGTATACTGTGCAGGCCTGATACACAGTAGGTCCTTCCGAAAAGCTAGCTTCTCTGAGATTCTTTCTGCATCTCTGCTAATTTGTTCAGCAGTCCCCTCCTCTTTTACTTCCTAGAGCCCATGGGTTCAGCAAAATCCTGCAAAGAACTTTTAAAGTCTGTATAAACCCAGCAACCCTAGCTTTACCACCCCAAGGAAAGAAAGATGATGTACCCCATTTTACATGTGAAGAAACTGAGGCACAGAGTGAAGAAGTGGTTGCCTGTGATAATCTTAGTTTAGTAGGCCAGTAAGCATTTACTAAGGGGTTTCCAGGTGGCTCAGTGGTAAAGAGTCTGCCTGCCAATGCAGGAGATGCAAGAGAATGGGTTCGCTTCCTGGGTTGGGAAGATCTTCTGGAATAGGAAGTGGCAACTCACTCCAGTATTCTTGCCTGGAAAATTCCATGGACAGAGGAGCCTGGCGGGCTACAGTCCATGGGGCCGCAGAGTGGGACACGACCTAACGACTGAATGCACAAGTTTACCTTAGAGTCTTAAGCAAAGTCCTGCATACAGCTCTGCAGATATAGAGGGAAACCTTCACCTTTATGGATCTGGGGCCAAAGTTATTAGCCTGAAGCCCTTTTGGCTCTTGGGAGCCCATCCTGGCATAAGACAAATACAGTGAGGAACAAAATTTGCCTGCAATTATTCTGGTTTGTACTTCAACTTGACTTAAAAGGAGTTGCTCTTTGCTGCTGTCACATATCTGATGTAGTTATCTAGGTCAGTTAGACATTGAGTGACGCTGAGAGATAGCGATCTCCCATGAAGGAAGGAAACACCGTTCAGTGAAAGCCACAGGAAGACACAGCTAGCCAGCCAGCTTCAGGGTGGGGGTGTGATGGGAAAGAGGCAGATCTCTGGATCCTTTGGCTAATGTCTGAAGTGGGTCTGGAGTAACAGTGACTTGGAAATTGAGTTTGAAGAGGCAGTTTTTCCTCTGGAGGAGACGAGGCTTGCTATGGTTAGCTTAGATGGAAGAGGCTGCTGACCTAGGAGAGATTTTTATCATCTAGACCAGATGAATATCCCAAGTTAGTTGATAAATAGCCCCATCCTCCACCATGATAATCCTAAAAATAAATGCTTCTTTGTATGGAATTTTATAACTTATACAAGTGACAAAAGTACCTTTTTCTGTACATTCTTATTCTTCTCCCAATAACCTAGTAAAGTAGAACTTAGTACTATTGTTAACTTCATTTTTGAGGATAAGAAAATTAAATCTCAAGAAAGTTTTTACTTTCACAAAGCAAATTAGTGGTGAGTTAAGGTTGGAACTAAATCCTGAAATCCTTACTCTTTGCACTGCCCTGTAATACCACTGGCTTACTGAAGGCTCTGTAGGATGTGCTTTGAGACTCATGTCCCAGTCTGGCTCCATCACTTATTTGCTGTGTAACTTGGTACATTTGCTTAATCTCATCATGTGTCAGATTTATCCATCTGGTAAAGCTGATGGAGGGCATGGCGCAGTTGGTGGAGGGTAACCCATAGTATCACAGTCAGAATAACAGGTTTTAGAATTGGAAGGGATGAAGCCAACAAGACGTGATGAGAGTCAGAGAAAAAGAGATGGCTCTGGGGAGGAACACCGGATAGGAAGCAGAAATAGGAGAAATGTAAGGGTTGAGTAAACAAACTATTGGGAATCAGTGAGCAAACAGAGAAAGGAGAGAGAGGAAAGGGAACACCCACTGTGTGTTAGGTGGTTTATGCTGTTTGATTCTCAGCCATCCTTGTGAGTGAAAGTATCTTTTCTGCTATAGAAGAAGAAAGAGATTCGATGAAGTCAGGTAACTTACCCAAGATCACACAGCTGGGAGGTGATAGAGCCAGGCTTTAACTCAGACTGTAATACTGTTATGTCATATCCCTTCCAGAGGCAGGAATAAGAACCAAAAAGTACTTTGTGAGAGACAAAGTACTAATACAGCAGTGAGAGTCATCTAGAAGCAATTGCCAGGCACGACAGCCATGTCCAAGCATATTGCCTAATGTCAGACATAGGGTTTCCTGTCACATGCTTTCCAAGAAGTCTCAAGACTGGATTTGGGGGTGGCTCCATCTTTCAGGGATTGATCTGTTTTTCACTCTCCCATCTTTCCTCCTCTCCCAGAGGACACTGGCAAGGATGCTGTGAATTGTACCTACAAGAATGAGGATGACTGTGTTGTCAGATTCCAGTACTACGAAGACTCCAGTGGAAAGTCCATTTTGTATGTGGTGGAAGAGCCAGGTGAGTGAACCCCGAGGGTCTTGACCCTTCCCCAAGGGAGAGTGAGAGCAATATTAGACAGTTAGTTCCATCCATCACTCCTCTTAAACAGAACATCCAGATGAAACCTGACCTCAACAAGTGATATATCAGGGCTTGTCATCTGAGTGTGGGGTATGTAAATGTAGACATTAGCAAGAAAATGACCTGCTAATTGAGGAGATAGAAGAATAAGAAGGTGGGTAAGGAGAGGAAGAGGGTAGGTGTGGAGCTCATTAAGGAACAGATGATAACCTGGTGTTTTTGACGATGCAAGGAAGAAGTAAGGAATTTAAATTCTAGGACTTTTCAGCACAAGGCATCTGCTCTACTAAGAGTTAAATGGTTGCCAGGAACAACCTGCTTGCTGCTTCAGAGGAAGGCCTGAGGTTTGAGGTCTTCACCTTACCAGCTTTACCATGTGATGTGGTGAAGGATTTGAGGCTGCCTCCAACACTGAAAAGCTCTCAGGATCCTCTGGAGGCAGGAGAGCCCATTGTGTCATGCACACCCACCACAGGTTTGTCACCATCCAGTGCAGTAGATTCGCTTATTTCCCCTTATTGTCTTTATGTCCTTTCTTTCCCTTAAACAACAGATGGAGGTATGAATCATTAGACTTTTTTTTTTCACCACACCACTCAGGGATCTTGATTCCCTGACCAGGGATCGAACTTGCGCCCCCTGTGTTGGAAGGTGGAGTCTTAACCACTGGACTGCTGGAGAAGTCCCAATCATTAGACAGTATTCTTGACTACTTATTATACATCGGGCATAGGCTAGGAGCCAGGGATGTAATAGTAAGTAAGGCAGGTGTGGTACTCACAGGCCATGGATGAGAGAGGCATGTACAGCAGTCATGACACTGCAGGGGAACAAGGGCTATGGTATGGTGGGCATGGGGGGTGGGAGGAGTGGGCCAGAACTTTCTGGAATGAAGGAGCAATCTCTGAGGGCAGAGGCTAAATCAGTTGGTCACTTGACATTCTTTACAGCTGTAGGAGTTTCTTCAAATCATTCTTTAGACCAGGGGCCAGCAAACTTTTTCTGTAAAGGGCCAGATGTTAAATATTTTAGGGTTTGTGGACCAGATGGTCTCTGTGGTGACTACTCAACTCTGACACAGTAGCAAGAAAGCAGCTGTAGACTATATGCAAATAAAGGCATCTGACTGTGTTTCCCAAAACAGGTGGCCAGCCGCATTTGGCTCACTGGGCTGTTGCTTGCTGGTCCCTGCTTAAGGGCAGTGGTTCTTGAACTTTTGTATGTTCCCTTGTTAAAAAACCCAGAGTTCTGAACCTTGTCTTACTTCTACAAGCCAATGCCTCTCTGTTCCTTGTTAGTGCTCCTGGTAATTGCGATATATTCCCTGATGTTTTAGACATACCACTTCCCAGATGAGCCATCTCAGACCTCCTCCAGCATCCATTCTGATGATTAGATTTGGTACACATCTTTGATTCTCAGAGCAGCTGTGCTTCCCTGCCGGCCCCACTTTCTTTTTTTAAGTTTTTTTGGTGTAGACCATTTTGAAAGTCTTTATTGAATTTGCTACAATGTTACTTCTGTTTATGTTTTGTTTTTTTAGCTACAAGGCATGTCAGATCTTGGCTCCCAGACCAGGCATGGAACTTGCACCCCTTGCATTGGGTCGCTGTGCTTCCCTTTAGACTGGCTAAGTTGTTATATTGCTTCTTTAGGGAATTCCCTGGTGGTTCAATGATTAAGACTCTGTGCTTCCACTGCCTGGGGCCCAGGTTTGGTCCCTGGTTGGAGAACTAAGATCCCACAAACCTCAGTCAAAGAAAAAAATCGCTTCTCTAATCTCATGTCTTCTTCAGGTGACTATATGTTCCTTGAACACAGGAATTGTGTCTGTCTTATCTATTGTTATAATATCTCTATACCTGGCTCAGTTATTTACAGAGGAGATACTTCATACACAGTTTTTGAATGAATGAATAGGATGCATTATGCCCAGGAGACAGGCAGACTCATATACATCTTAATATATGTTGAGAGAATTTTGGCTGCTTAAAGACAAGAGTGATTGAAAGTGGAAAAAGGGCTGCATCTATGTCACAGGGGTTGTTGTTCTCCCCATGGGTAGAGGAGAGCATGGGGTCCCCATTTGGGATATTGTTTATCAGTCTCTACAGAGCTCTCATCCTTTATAAGGGAGAAGAAAGGTAAAGAAAGGGCATCACCTTAGTTTATTTTGTGACTCAAGGGAACACTGACATGGGGAAGTGGAGAGGAAAGAGCCTGGGTATGTATTGGGTTGGCCAAAAAATTCATTCAGGATTTCCTATAGGATGGTATGGACAAATCCGGACGAACTTTTTGGCCAACCCATTACCTCTGGGGAAGCAGATGTAGGCTAGTTTCAGCACGACTCCCTCATACTTTCTCATCCACCTGTGTTAACGCATTAAATGGATTTTCCCACACCCACCCTATCTGTACTTTGGTCCCTTCTCATCTCAAAAGTGCAGTGGGCTCTTCCTTTGGGGTTTAACATTGCCTCATCTCTTTGCTATAATGGTCTGGCTGGTGCTCCTGCTATAGCACTCACAAAAATCATTTGACCTGGTATCCTGAGACTGAAATCTATTGCCTGGAGTCCTGGGGAACAAAGAGGATGATAACTGGCATGGTGACACATCACTGGTTATCAGAGTGGAGGGTAACTTTTTAGGCTTACTGTCAGTACAGCTCTTCCTTCACATTAGGAGATAGGTCCCCAGACCTACATTTCTTACCTTGTTGCCTTGAATTCCAGCTTCTGCCTCTGCTGTCACCCTGGCTTCCCATCATTTTCAGGGGCTCTGGCTTTGAGTAAAAGGTAACATCTGGGGCCCTCAGTCTAGGAGGAGATTATTCTCGTTTGCTTCCCTAACTCTTGCCCTTGCAGATGTTTTCTTTGAAGGGCTGAGCCACTACGACGCCGTGAAGAGGGCACCAGTAAAGAGTTTGATGTTAGCAAAGTGGTCAGGGAATGAGCTCCTTTGAGCTGGGCCCTCATCACTTGCAGATAGGGTTGTCTGATAAAATACAGTATGTCTGCCATTGGACATTTAGGTTGTTTCCATGTCCTGGCTATTGAAAATAGTGCTGCAGTGAGCATTGGGGTACATGTGTCCTTTTGAATTACAGTTTTCTCAGGGAGAAGATATGATACATATGTACAATGGAATATTACTCAGCCACAAAAAGGAATGAAATTGGGTCATTTGTAGAGATATGGTTGGACCTAGAGTCTGTCGTACAGAGCGAAGTGAGTCAGAAAGATAGAAACAAATGTTGTATATGAACACATGAATGTGGAATCTAGAAAAGTGGTACAGATGAACCTATTTCCAGGACAGGAATAGAGATACAGACATAGAGAATGGACCTGTGGGCCTGAGGGGGAGGGGGAGACGAATTGGGAGACTAGGATTGACAGATTAATATATACACTACCAGGCATAAAATAGATAGCTAGTAGGAAGCTGCTGTATAGCACAGGGAGCTCAGCTCAGTGCTCTGCGATGACCTAGAGTGGTGAGATGTGGGTTGGGTGGAAGGGAGGGCCAAGAAGGAGGGGATATATGTATAAAAAAATACAATATGTCCCATGCAAGATGTGGTACATACTTAAAAAGTTATTTGTTATTTATCTGAAATTCTAATTTAAGTGGACTTCCTGTGCTTTTGTTTGTCAGTTCTGCTAATCCGCCCCAGTCATCCCTGACTTTAGGTCATCATCCATCATGGGTCATCATCACTGTGGCTGGGAAGGCACTTCAGAGACCACCTGGTCTTGTATCTGTTTCCAAGAAACCTGCCGTCCACCCCTTTTAGGACAGATAGTTAACAGGTTTAATTTTCCCCCTGAAGATCTGGCTTTCTACCTGTCCTGGCCATACTGATGTGTAAAATTGAAGGGATTCCACTTTGAGGTTTGAGGGTCAGCCCTACCTCAGTCTTCCAGAGAATTCATAACTGCTTTTCCCAGAAGAACTGGGACCCTTCATGCCTGGGAACTCAGACATTGGGACCTCATAGCCTCTTTCCAGACATTCCTTTAATTATAGACAGGTTGTAATTTGGTGGGATAGGAAATAGCCAGCTTGGGTTGTGGTGGTGGTTGTTTTAGGGTCACGTGTGGTGAGCATAGTGTGTATGTTTAGAGAAGAAGGCGGGAGACAGTGTGGAAAGTAGGTGTGACATCTCTTTAGACCCATCAATGCTCAGATATACAAACACCTAATTATATAACACCTGAGAAGTTACTGGAGTGAGGTCACTCATCAGACGTCTGTGGTTTATGGGAAATGGAGCTGTTCAGAGCATACTCAACTTGGCTCTCAGAGGGCTGACGCTGTGCCTCTGTTTATGTTGGTTGTTGACTGGGGTTGAACAGGAATTTGGTTCTCAATAGGGTGAGGGTTTTAGATGACTAAATATTTTGGGAAGAAACCCAAAATATTGTCTTGGTTGGCAGACCTCCTAGTTTCAAAGTATGTTAAAAAGGTCATTCGGTTCCCAGCTCTCAGGGGTTTTAAATATCTGAACTAGGGTAACTAACTCAAATACCCAGCTCAAACTCAAGGAGGAACTGGTTAAATAAATTAGGGAAAACAGCCTTGGATAACAGGGATACCAGTGATAATGGTAGCTGATACTTATTGAGCACTGACTCTGTGCCAGGCATTGTTCTGAGTTCCTTAAATATATTTAACTTAATTATTCCTTTTTTAAGATTAAAAAACTTTTGTTTATTTATTTTGGTTGCACTGGGTGGGTCTTCATTGCTGTGCATGGGCTCTCTCCAGTTGCGGCAAGTGGGGTCTATTCTCCAGTTGCAGTGTTTGGGCTTCTCATTGTGGTGGCTTCTTGCTGAGCACAAGCTCCGGGCGTGCAGGCTCAGTAGTTGTGGTGCGTGCACTTTTTAGTTGCCCACGGCATGTGGAATCTTCCTGGACTTGGGATCGAATTCGTGTTGCCTGCATTGGCAAGTGTATTCTTATCCACTGTACCACCAGAGAAGTCCTTAATTATTCCTTAACTATTACTCATAATACATTTTTGAAATCAGGGCTATTACTGTTAGAGATGGAGAAACAGAAAACAGATACCCAGAAAGGTGAAATCATTTATCAAAGATCACATAGCCAGGATTTACTCCCAGGAAGTCTGGCTCCAGAGTCCACAGGGGCACAAACTCAGTGACAAGTCACACTTCGCCTCTGTTTAGTGCAGCAAAGAAAGAGTGGTGAGGAGTCTGGCAAACTAAAAAAAGTGTGTTCCAACTAAAAGGGGCAGCTACTCCTCAGCCCTAGCTGTTTGAAACCCTATAAAAGTCTAAGTTCAGTGTTTCTAGATCTTTTGACTTTTTTTTTTTTTCTGAAGAGAAGAAGAATCTGAAATTTTAGGGGGAGAATCTCCTGGATTAATGTTGTCAGCAAAATCAAACGTTTTCTTTATTTGGTTGTGCTAGGTCTTCGTCGCAACCTGTGGAAGCTTTAGTTGTGGCTTGGGAACTCCTAGTTGCAGCATGTGGGATCTGGTTCCCTGGTTGGGAATTGAATCTGGGCTCCTGCATTGGGAGCTTGGAGCCTTAATCACCACTGAACCACCAGGAAACTCCCCAAATCGAATTTTTAATGAACACTTGTGTGAACTCTCACCAAGTAGGCTAGACTCTGCTTGTGGATGACCAGCTAATGACCTTTGATTTAAACCACTCAGGACAGATGATTGCTGCTCTAAGGATTTTACCCATTTTACTTTAACCCTCCTTTTAAATAGGCTTATTTTGTAAGTTCTGTTTCCTTTGGAGAACACTCCAATACTAGATTCCTTTGTCGAGGAGATCTTATTTGTAACCAATTCAAATGATTCCTATTCCATTCCCAACCTGCTCTGTGCTCTCTCCTGATAGAGTGTCCCAAGGGCCCTGACATCCTGGTGGTCTTGCTATCCGTGATGGGGGCCATTCTGCTCATTGGCCTTGCGACTCTGCTCATCTGGAAGCTTCTCATCACCATCCATGACCGGAAGGAGTTTGCTAAATTTGAAGAAGAGAGAGCCAGAGCCAAATGGGACACTGTAAGAGGCCGGGCTGGACATTTTCTTAAGTTGTTGGTTCAAGAGTCTGAAGTGGAAGTAGTAGAAATTTATTTCGGGTAGGCCAGGTTCAGCCAGCACCACAGTTTTCCAGCTAGCCTTTTTCTGGAAGTTGGGAGGTGGACTAACTGTCCTATTGTCATTATGCTTCCTGGAAACCATCTGATTTTTTCTCTATGACATCAGTGAGCACCAGCTGAGCACAGATAGGGCTCAGCTCTGCCCTGGAGGCAGGGAAAAGCAAATTTACTCTCCAAGTGAGTAAGATAAGACAGACTTGAGAATCCTACATTGTGGACATACAGTAATCCACTATATACTGATGAAGTCCAAAGCATTAAACATAAACAGAAACAAATGATAACAGCTAACATTCACTGAAGATTTACCATGTACCAGGAACTGTCCTAAATGCTTTTTATTAATTTATTTCCTTCCTGTAACAGCCCTTTGTGATAGATAACATTATTATTCCCATTTTATAGATAAAGAAACTGAATATAGAGAAATTTAGCAGCTTCCTTGATTATGAGAGGGAACTAGGTTATGATAGGAATTACTTTTTGTATCAGCCTCTTAAAAGAATGCTCCCTCTAGTTTACCCTGATTGAATTTAATCAAACAAGCTTTTAATTGAGAAACTTCTATATACTTAAGCTTACTGTCCTTTGGCTCATGTTCCACATTTTAACTTTTTCCTGGACTTCCAAGTTAATGACTTCACTGAATATCCGAGGTTAGGTTGAAAGTTTGTTCCCATCTGATGGTGACCTCAGGCCTTTGAACTCAGGGATTCTAAGAAGTTGAGATGTTTCTGTTTAGACAGTGTAGAAATCCTGACCCTGTGAGGCACCTGAGAATGTGTTGTGTTTCTTGAGGCTACCTACCACTACGGACTATTAGACCTAATGGGATTTGTCACTTTGTTTTAGAAAATAATTTGGGAAACCTAGAGAGGGTCTCTTTCCTGATAATGTGACAGTCTGTGGGCAAGGCTTGAGGGATAAGATGAGAACAGATTAAGAATCACTTGAGCAAAAGTGGTCCTCTGTATTCCAACCATCATCTGCTACACCCATCTTCTCTGCTTGCGCCCCCCATCACAGTCACAAGAAGAAAAAAAGGGGGGCAAAAGGGAGAAAGAGAGTTCAGAAGAGGAGGAGGAAATAGGAGATATTGGCTAAAAGCTAATCTTGAAGGGTTTTGGGGTCCCCAAGAGTGATGGGCTGAATTTAACCCATCAGGAATGGTGGAAGGATAGCATGCCATTTTCTCTCTCCTCTTATTTCCTACCCATTCCCTCTGTAAGAGCAAGGGGATGAGTATTACAAGCATCACACTGCTCATCGATGGTATATCTCAGAGAAGAGTGTCGTGGGTAAACTTCCCGGCTAACAAGTAAATCCCCAGGATAGGCAAGAATTGAGGAATTTGCTGTAAGACACTTTTCTGTTCTCTCTGCAGGCGAACAACCCACTGTATAAAGAGGCCACGTCCACCTTCACCAACATCACCTACCGGGGCACTTAATGAGCAGTCATCCCAGGATCACTCTTGGACTGTCCCAGGACTGTGGACGTCTCTGCTGTCATGTTTACAGGGGGCAATACCTGTGGGGCGGAATTGAGGGCTTGGAGTGGGGTGGGTTGGAAGAATGTGGGTCTGTGTGTGTGTGTGTGTGTGTGTGTGAGTGTGATACATGTGGGGGAGTGTATAATTTAAAACTGGTGTCCCAGATGAGTGAAGCTCCTCAGTCTTTGTCCTCAGAATGCCACCTTCCTTCAGGGAGTTTTCCCGCTTAACCTGAGGGTGACCTACATCGCTGAGCAGGTGTCCTTTATTACCTCAGTGGGAAGCCAACTTTCCTTCTCAGGACAGTCTCTTGAAGAGGAGGGCAGGGTCGAGGACTCTTGTTCCAGAGAGGGGGGCCTTGGTTTACCCTGTCTTTCTGGTTCTCGGGCCTGACTCTCAGCCAGGTCTTGAGGCCCTGTGTCATTCGAGCCTCCGTCTCCTGTCCCTTCCCTCAGGCTGAGGGAGACATTAGGGAAAGCTGAACCATCAGACCTGCCTGTCTTTGCCGTCACCTCAACCCAGCATAGTTCTCTACTAAGGGAAGTCCTTGCTGTCTAGTCTTCGATCTACTGGGAGATAGGCTGGCGGTGGCGTGGGGGGGACATGCATCACCTGGGGTTAAGGTGCCTGGGCCCCCCCCATTCATGGTCATAACCCTTCAGATTTGCCTTATTGGCAGCTCCACCCTAGAGGTTCCTTTAGAAGTTGTTTTGTCACCCTTAGGCCAGCATCACCTCTTTGGCTCCCATCCTATCCTTTCACTGCTATAGACACTTGCTATGTACTGGGAGGGGCTTCTCAGGTGGCTCAGTGGGTAAGGAATCCGCCTGCAATGCAGGATACGCAGAAGACGTGGGTTCGATCCCTGGGTCAGGAAGATCCCTTGGAGGAGGGCACGGCAATGCACTCCAGTATTCTTGCCTGGAGAATCCCATGGACAGAGGAGCCTGGCACCCTACAGTCCATGGGGTCGTGGAGTCAGACACAACTGAAGTGACCAAGCATGCACGCTCACACATATACTGGGAATTTCTCTCATGACCAAAGGCTTTTCCTTCTAGGGAGAGTGCTATGGTTAGAGTCAGAGGTCTGGCCTCACCCTTTAGGCCTCCTGTCCTATGTTCAAGGCACCTCCACACACCCAATTCTGTGCTTCTATGTGCTACACCCACCCATGGGGCTGATTGCATTTATCTACCTCTTGGGTGTCTTGTGAAAGACTCATTCCCATGGGTCTCTGAGTCTGCTGGGCGTAAGTGCCAGGGTGGAAGGATGGGCCAGGTGTATCGGCATGTGTGGGCCATCCTCCTGTGGGCTGGGCAACCTCATTTGAACTCAGTCTTTAATTTGAGAGGCCACAAGTGGAATTCTGTTTTTCTCATTGGGACACCTGAAATCAGGATGAGGCTTGCTGAATCTAAAGGAGCATATATATAAACACACTTGCATTATACTTGTAATTTTATTTGATGATGAGGAAGAAAAGGATGAAAAGCCACACCGACTTGGGCTGGGTACAGACACTCCCACTTGGCATTGTTCATAAGAAGTTGCTACCCCATTGCTGTGTCTGTAAGGGCTCTCATTCTGGGAGTCTGCAGGGTTGGACACATGGACATGCTGGACCTCTCCCAAGGAGGAGGAGGAAAATGGGCTGTGATTTTTTTTTTTCCTAGCAAAAGCAGTTGCTCCATTGGTGTTTACATTTGTTCAACATTAACCACCACCACCACTCCCTGAGAAAAAGGGAAGGGCTTATAAAAACAGGGGTCTGATGATCAGAAAATCTAGGTCCTGACCTCAGTGTTGCAGCTAAGGAGCTTTAACCTTAATTAAGGCAAATCTTCTCCCTGGGGCTCAGTTTTCTAGTTTGAAAAATGATGGATTTGGCCTAGCCAATCTAGGAGGTCTCTGGCAGTATCCATATTCCATAATGCTGGGACTTACTGTGGCATCAAATAGACAGTCAAAATTCTGTGGGATGCTGATACTGTTTTTTCATTTGGGAGATCTGGCTCTGGCAAGAGCAAGTGGCACCCCATATCACCTTTCTCAATGAAAAAAGCCTCATTCTACCTTCTCTGAGAACACCCTTTTCCAGCTATTGTTAGCAGTTACATCTCCTGATGTAGCACTTAAACTCCACTTAGTTATTATTTCTTTGTTCACTTTGCCCATGGTTTAATCCACGTATTGGGGAAGAGGAATCCATAAGAACTAGCTGAAATGTGTGTTCTGTATCCATGTGTTAACACTGAGAATAAACCTTGGGATTAGGAATGGGGCAGATATCAGCCCAGTGTCACTCATGGATTACTCCTTCCCATAGGAAATGGTAATGTTGTAGAGAGATAAATGGGAAGAGATGATTATAAATCCAGGAAGTTTAGAATCTAATTCTAACTGTTGGCTACTGAGAAAAGACTCCATTAAAGTAGCAGTCATTTTCCTTAGATAAGATGGTTATATGAAGAAACGGTACCAAAGGAGGAGGAAACTGTATCCTAAGGAAGAAAAAATTGCTAGGAATCTCGTCTGAGCTTCTGGAATGAGGCTTACAGGCTTTGAAGATCGGTACGTTTGTATGTGGGGAGAAACCATAGCTGTGTTCATGAGCTGGCAAATAGCAGTAAGTTTTGGCGTCATGTAGGATGAACCGCTAAACAGCATTTTAGCATCAGAAAACACAGCCCAAAGAAGTTATCTGTGCTGAGCTCTTTTGGAGATATTTTATGTTCAATCTCAGGGTCTGTGGACAAAAATGGGAAACTTTGAACATTCCTGACAAGTTGTCACTTAAGGAGTCAAGTTCTTTACCTCTCAGATATTCCTAGACCAGCCATGATTTCAAGATATTTCTCTTTGTTAAGTATTCCTGGTTGACCTAAATGCCTTCCTGACTTCCTAACCACCTCCTCTGTTTGAGTTGTGCAACAGTGAATTAAATGTGCTTTCCAAAAAGAATTGGCCTAAGGCTCCCCAGCACTTCCTGTGCTGTTATTCCTGCTTCTTTTGGGTGAATAAAGTGACATTGCCTCACAAATGATTATTTTAGAGCAGACATTTTTCCAAATATAACAGAATGATGATGACTCCAGGAACTGAAGTCAGTTTCAGAATCTAGAGCTTTTGTTTAGACTTGAATCACATTTTCAAAATGAGTAGGTTTTTACTGATCTAAGAGAGTTTTTTGGTTTTGGGTTTTTTTTCGGGGGGGATTTTTTTTTTTTAAATTGGGGATTTCTTAGAACTTTGTATAACTTCAACAGAAGGGACTGTCAATTTAGTCTAAGTTTTGTTTGCAGGAGGCATAAATTAGTGAAGTAAGGGCTTTATTTACAGGACCATGTAAATGCCCAACTTTAAGACAATGGATCTCAAAGTGTCGCCCCTAGGAACATAGGAGGTAATCACTCTGGTGATTCTGTTGCATGGTTAAGTTTGAGAACTACTGATTTAAGGAATCACATACTTACCCTTTCTGGCTTAGAAAGAAATTTACAATAAGTCAGCTCTGCTGCTAAAAGATTAAGAACATACCTTGGCGGATAGATTAAGAAAACCAAGTATGTAGTCTACTTTCAATCCATTTTCCAAGGTAAATAGTCACAGGCTTGTTGCGTTCACTCACAGCCACAAATTCCCATGAAAAACTAAAAGAAGTAATATATCAGAATCTCAGAGGGAAAAACAGCTAACAGAATACTTGGCAGGCATCAAAGAAAACCTTTCATGTACCAAGCTGAAAATACTCTTAGATACACCTATGGCTGATTCATGTTGATGTATGGCAGAAACACACATAGTATTTAAAGCAATTATCCCTCAATTAAAAGTAAGTAAATTTAAAAATAGAATACTCATACAGTATTTGTTTATAGGAGATAGGATAAAAAATCTTAAATATTAATATCATCCTATACGATGTCAGAATAAGACTTTAGAACTTGTAACTTTACTTTTTGCTATTTAAAATTTATTGAGCACTGACTGTGGCATTGAAATACTTTACAGAACACTTATAATCCTTGCCTTTGAGTTTTACATTCCTTACTTGAAAAAAAAGCACAATACAGTACATGACATCATTAAAAGATTATGTAAACCTAGACAGAGTCCTTTTATGGTGAAATTTTGTAAGATTCACTATATTTTTATTTACGTCATGCTAACTGATGACTAAGTGTCTGGATGAAAATGGAGGACTTATGTGAAAATGAACTGGGTAGCAATATGTCAAATCATATATAAGCCTTGACCTCTGTAGCCTGAATTATTTGATAATAGCCATCTAGTGACCACTGGGACCAATCACAAGCAGACTGTCTTGGAATTACAATATCCTCATTTTCCACAATGATGTAAGGAAACAATAATATGTACTTTGCAAGTAAGCCACTTAATACTTGAAAACCAATTTCTCTTTGGTTTTGTAATGTATTTCTGGATATATGTTTCCCTAATTTTAGTTTGACTAAAGTGCACAGGAGGCAGTTTTAAATGTTTTGATTGGAGTTAGCCATATTGTTAAATAAAATTAATAAAATTCACTACTGGGTATCCAAGAATGGATTGTATGTGAAAGGAAAATTATCGATCAGGAACATGATGGTGTTCCTTGCAGTTCCTAATGTCATAGTGATGTCTCCAACCTCTTACATAGAGAAAATATTTTTTGTTAGCTCTATATTTTCTGACAATACACTAAGGAATGAAGAATATAAATATTGGGTTGGCCAAAATGTTCATTCAGCTTTTCCCATAACATCTTAGGGAAAAATCCAAACAAACTTTTTAGCCAAGCCAGTGTCTAGAGAGCAACGCTTAGGAGATTTAAGAGCCCTTAGGCAAAATCACCATTGTAAATTATTCTCTAGCAGTATCCCTGAAAAGAACTTTGAAAGGAAAAAGTTTTACAATTCACTGTGTATTACCCAACATATCAGTTGGATTTTCTTGTGACTCACACCATTGGCATGATTCTTTAGAGAGGTCAGAGTGATGGCTGTATAAATATCATTTGTTGGCTGATGGAAATACTTTGTTAAATAATAGGAAAAATGTTAACGGATATATGCCAGACTTTACTTTTCCTGACCCTTATAATCATCCATTGTGACAGAGATTGCTACTTGTGCCCATTATCTGTTATCACGTTCTCACATTGTATTAGGATTCGTAATTTTTAGTCGGACACATGGTTGCTCACAATAAATACAGCTGGGTGTGCAGTGGTCATCTCTTTGGCAGTGAGATGTGAATGAAGGGGGTACACACAGCTTTCAGCAAGTGCTATTTAATGGAGGGAGCGTGCCTTTCTTCTCTTCCTTCTTCCTGCAGGCTGATATGTAGAGATGATAGCAAGACTCTAAGCAGACATCATGGATCAAGATGTGACCTAGGGATTATATTAGTTATCTATTGCCGCATATAACAAATGACTACACGATTTTAGCAGCATAAAACAACAAACATTATGTTAAAGTTTCTGTGTTCAGGAATTCAAGAATGGCTTAGCTGGATGGTTCTCGCTCAGAGTCTTTCTTGAGGTTGTAGTCAAGCTGTTGGCCAGAGCTACAGTCAACTGAAGACTCAAAGGGGCTGCAGGATCCGTCTCCAAGATGGCTTATTCACATGGCTGTTGGCAGGAGGCATCAGTTCTATGCTGGCTATTGACAATAGGACATTTCCATAGGACTGCTTGAGGGCTCACATGACATGCCATCTGGCTTCTCGGCAAGTGAGTAATCCAAGAGAAAGCATGGAGAAAGCTGCAGTGTCTTTTATTACCCGCTCTTTGTAAATGTCACATAATCACTTCTGCCATACTCTTCACTATAACTAGCTTACTAAATCTAGCCCACGGAGGGAAGTAGATGCCACTTCTTTATTTACTTATTTGGCTGCATCAGGTCTTAGTTGCGGTATGTGGCATCCTTGCTGTGTTATGTGGGATCTTTTGTTGTACATGAACTCCAGGTGGTGCTGGTGGTAAAGAACCTGCCCACTAGTGCCAGAGACATCCCTGGGTTGGGAACGCTTGATCCCTGGGTTGGGAAGATCCCCTGAAAGAGGGCATGGCAGCCCACTGCAGTATTCTTGCCTGGAGAATCCCCATGGACAGAGGAGCCTGGTGGGCTACCGTCCATAGGGTCACAGAGAGTCTGACATGACTGAATCGACTTAGCACACACGTGAACTCTCTAATAAATGCAGTGGCAAGTTTAGTTGCTCCGTGGCATGTGGAATTTAGCTTCCCAAAGTCCCTAAATGTCACTTCTTGAACAGAAGAGTATTGTGGTAGACAAAACCATTGCCCATGACTACTGCTACCCCCAGCCAAAAATATCCTTATCTTAATCTCCAGAACCAGTGAATACACTACTTTTCATGCAATAAACTTTTAAGGTTCTGGCAGGTGGGTGCAGAGACCTACTTGTCTTGCAGCCACCAAGATAAGTCTTGTATGTAAGTTCCTTTGCTTATTAAACTTTCCATCTACCAAGGTGGAGTGGTCTGCCCCTTTCTTTGGTCTCTCCTTACCCTTCATGTAAGAGAACTGGTTTCAGATTTCACCTGGGACGCTCTCAAGGTTGCAAACTAACAAGCATTAACTCAAGTCCAGAGTCTTAGCCCTTAAATACATCCAGGGGCAGAGAGCCTTCTTGGGTGAACTCCTTATATACTTTAGTACAATATTTCTCAATCTGAAGTCCTGTGAACTAAAGAAAAAAGGTGTATGTTTCCTTCATACAACAATCAATGTAAAATGGTGGGACAGGTGGGATAACTGCTACAATCCCTATTTTTCCAACAGGCAGAAAAGAGGAGATGCACAGATGTTCCTAGCAATTCTGAAATTCATTCAGGTACAGGTCTGCAGATCCACCTTCAAGGCCTCAGAACAATTCTTCATGGCTCGACGTTTTACCCTCTAGGCTGTCAGTTGTTATTGTTCAGTTGCTCAGTCGTGTCTGACTCTTTGCAACCCCATGAACTGCAGCTCTCCAGGCCTCCCTGTCCTTCACTATTTCCTGGCATTTGCTCAAACTCTTGTTCATTGAGTCGATGATACCATCCAACCATCTCATCCTCTGTCTCCCCCTTCTCCTTCTGCCCTCAATCTTTCCCAGCATCAGGGTGTTTTCCAATGAGTTGATTCCTCGAATCAGGCGGTCAAAGTACTGGAGCTTTAGTTTCAGCATCAACCCTTACAACGAATATTCAGGGTTGATTTCCTTTCAGATTGACTGGTTTGATATCCTTGCTGTCCAAGGGACTCTCAGGAGTCTTCTCCAGCACCAAGTTCGAAAGCATCAATTCTTGTGTACTCAGCCTTCTTTATGGTGCAACTCTCACATCCATATATGACACTGGAAAAACCATAGCTTTGACTATATATATGAACCTTTGTCAGCAAAGTAATCTCTCCTTTTTAATATGCTATCTAGGTTGGTCATAGCTTTTCTTCCAAGGAGCAAGCGTCTTTTAATTTCATGGCTGCAGTCATCATCCACAGTGATTTTTGTCTTGCTTAGTCAACTATTATTCAGGAATTTTCTGTTACCGGCAAAGGAATCTAATCCTAACTAATATATACTTGGTGCTATTTAAAGTCTATGAAACTACTACAGTATCTAACTAGCTCATCAATAGATTCAGTGCTAAAAAACCTACAAGTGTTCAAGATTTTTAAAATATTCACAGTCTGTTGATCAGCATACAGACTGAAGCCATTGCAATTCTTATAAATTAGAAAGTGAATCTTTATGAATAAGTGGAAAATGGGATGAGTCATTAATAGAGGTGACTATAAACAATGTGGATGATGGGGAAGTAGGGGATGGAGAGTTTACAAAAATAAAAAACATGGTCTCAGCACTCAGATTACATATAGACTATTTAGAGAGATAAACTGTATACACTTTAAAAGCACTAAAGAATAATATCCCATTGTATATGTATATCACATCATCTTTATCCATTCCTCTGCTGATGGACATTTAGGTTGCTTCCATGTCCTGGCTATTGTAACTAGTGCTACCATGGACACTGGGGTGCATGCATCTTTTGAAATTATGGTTTTCTCTGGGTATATGCCCAAGAGTGGGACTGCTGGGACATATGGCAGTTTGAACCATAAAATGGAACAAAATTATGCCATTTGCAGAGATGTGGATGGACCTAGCGATTGTCAGAGCAAAGTCAGTCGGAAAAACAAATATATATTAGTGCATATGTGTGGAAAGGAGAAAAATAGTACACATGAACCTATCTACAAGGCAGAAAGAGACAGACGCAAAGGAAAAAAATGTATGGACACCAAGGGGGAAAGGGAGGGTGGGATGAATTGGGAGGTTGGAATTTTATAAATACACCACTATTTATAAAACAGATAACTAATGAGAAGCTACTGTATACAGGGAACTCTACTCAATGCTCTTGTGGTGACCTAAATGGGATGAAAATCCAAAAAAGTGGGGACACGTGTATACGAACTGTTGATTCATTTTGCTGTACAGCAGAAAATAACACAACACTGTAAAAAAACTATACTCCAATAAAATTTTTTAAAAAGAAGTATTAAAGAATGCATACAGAGCAGAGTTTAAGACACAAATAAGCATAACAGTATCACTGAAGGAATTAATTATGGTAACATACTGACTACTACATACATTTTTGAATTATCATGATCCTGGGAAAACTGAGCTTAGACAGCATGGGTAATTTGCCCAACTGCAATCAGTAAATAAGTTAAGACTTGAATTTGGACAGATCTGTCTCTAAAGCCCATGATGTTCACCACATGTAAATAATGGAAAGCTCAGTTTGGATCAAAGTGAACAATTTTACCTACATGTTTGTAAAGAAAGATACTTTAAATTGTGGGGCTTTTTGGTTTTTAAAAACACTCTTTGCTCGACAGCATTTACAACTACAGTTTAACAAACTTTAAAAATGATTAATTTCATCCAACCGGATTTACACCACGTTTTAGGGACTAACTGAGGAAAGCCAGGAACAGAGGACTAACGCTGCTTTTGCGTCATTTCTTTCACCAATTATCATCTGCAGCGTGCATAAAAAGTTGATTTTCGTAGAAAAACAAAGTGTCTCTTCCAAAAGCAGGGTTAGTCCTTTGAAGGGCAGGCTGGAACAAACTTCAGTAAGGTTGTCGAACAACGGCTTCGAGCCACGTCCACTAGTAAGTAGTAGAAGCGAAGTTGGATGGAACATTTTAACAGAAAGGGAGGGCCGGAGGTATTCAAAGTATGGATAGAAGATAACATTGAAATGGGACCAGATGGGGTGGGACAGCACACCAGAGAATGAACGGAACTGCCAGAAGAGCAGAGAGCGGCAGGACGGAGGGAGAAATCCAGGCTCCTGGTGTGCAGAGATGAGCCCCGCCACTCTTGTCCAGGCCGTCGAGCCCTGTCCGGGTGATGTCACAGGCCCTTATGAAGGTCACAGGCTCTTATGAGGTGGGGCAGACAGGTGCGGCCGCAGCGCTGTCCTGTCCGCGCTAAGGCGGCGGCGACCAGCCGCTCCCTGGAGCCCCGGGAGCCCTTGTAAAGTGGCGGTGGCAGTGGCAGCCGAGGCACCCTGGGCCCCACGATTGCTCAGCGCGGGCGGCTCAGTGGGCGGAGCATGGAGCGCGGTCAGGTGACCCAGGGCCGGGGCCTCGCTGCAAGGGAGCTCGGGAAGGGAGGCGGAGCTAGAGCGTCGCGCTGAGCTAGGGCTGAGAGGCGGAGGCGTCTGCGTGCGGAGCGGCAGACAGCTGAGGGAACGAGGGACAGATTCGGGAGCCAAAGGGGGTGACGGTGGGACCTTCAGGGGACAGAGGTGGGGAGAGGAGACCTGCTGAGGCGATGGGAAGGAAGGGCCTCTGAGATTGAGGGAAATAAAAGTGTCACGTGGTGTGAGGGACAAAGTAGAACAGTTCCAGAGATGGGCGAAAGTTCCAGAAAGGGCAGTGAGGGACGAGCCGGACAGTCAAGGTGCAGAGTGAGGGGTGACTGGGCCGGAGCCGGCGGCCCCTCAGCAGTGGTGGTGGTTCTGGAGGGGTGGCGGTCACTGTTGTGGGGGACTTGAATGCTTCTTTGCAGACTGTTCGGCCTCCGTTGGGGCACTTGTTTCCGTCTTGCGGGATGATTTTCTTCTACTCGTTTGCTTCCTTTATTCCTAGAGAAGTAGTACACTTAGCAAGAGCAGGGCCTGTTAGACTCCTCTATAGCGCTGGGTTCTGCATGAAGTGGGTTTTCACTTAATGTTTCTTATAAACAAAGGCAGCTAGTGGGGGACGTGGTGATACAAGTTTTCATGTTAGTAGCAGTAGAATGCAGTGACGTGGTTGTAAGATTGCAGTTAGTGGACATATGCCGTCAACAAAACGGAAAGAGGGAGTGAGTGAGGCGTCTCGTCAGAGGGGCGGTGTGAAAGGAAAGAGTGGAAGGTAGTATGTGAGGGGTTGACACCCTTGGAAGCAGCCAGTGAAGGTGGTGATAATTCATCAAGGGAGAAGGTGCAACGGTGGAAGCGCAATGTCAATCTAAAGGCACAAAACAAAATTAAGCATTGTTTTGGACTTGCGGAGTCAGAATCTCTTTGTTTTCTGCCTCACCTCTGCTTCTTGGTTTACTGAGAAGCAATGGGATTTTGTAAAACTATCCTTGGACTTTGGTTTCCCGGATGGCTCAGTGGCAAAGAACCTGCCTGGCAGTGCCAGAGATGCGAGTTTGATATCTGGGTGGGCAAGAGCCCCTGGCTCACAAAAGAATTGGACACCACGTAGTGGCTAAATAACAACACAATATCATGAACTTGCGAGTCAGAGATATGAAGTTTGCTAGTATGTATTTGCTTCTGTACTCTGTGTGGGCAAATCAATCTCTCTGTGCTTTGGTTTCATCATGTGTAATTAATAATTAAGGGGGTAGACTGGAAAGGTTTGTTAAGTTCATTTCAGCAGTGTTACGGATCCTGTGATTTCATGTAACATTAGCTGCCCCAAGCCCTTAATCATATGTGTTTTTTGTCCCCCAATTTCCATTAAAGTATTTATTGACAATATTTTACAGAAATAAGAGCAGTTTTTCTTTAATACAGATAGGTATATTTATCTATATATTTATATTTCTCTTTTTACAAAATTGAAGCATATCAAATTGTTTTCCCAAAACTGTAGTGCAAAAAGGAATACTAGGAAACAGAAATAAATACTGAAATATGTTCATCATTAAATTATAACCAAGGGCCTTCTGAATCTCAGCAAGGTATATGATTTGGAGAAAGAACATAAGATTTAGAGCCAGGAGACCTGGTCTGCACTGTTTACTTGCTTTGTGTCATACGCATATTTCTCAGTATCTCTGAATCTCAGTTCTCCACCTTGAAAACAGGAATGATATTAATTAGTGTTTTCATTTTCTTAGGACATGTACCCAGCTGTTATATTTTTATGTAGGGAACTTCATATTGTTTTCCATAGTGGCTGTACCAATTTACAATCCCAGGAACAGTGTACTTGGGTATCCTTTTCTCCACATGCTCACCAACATTTGTTATTTGTAAACTTTGATAGTCATTCTGACAGGTATGAGGTGACTGGGCTATAATCACTTCTTCCACTCTCCTAATGACTGTTTTATAATAATGCCACTCTCCTCAAACCTCCAGCTCACCATCTTATCCTCATTCTCTGTTGATTACCTTGCTTCCTGTTTGACTAAGAAGACCAAAACAATCAGAGATGATTTCCACAAGCTCCCATTACCAGATCTACTCACCTATTCTACATGCAATTATGCTCCATTACTCTGTGTTGTCTCTTATTATTATGAATATGTTCTTAGCTAAGGCCAAATCCTCGCTTATGTCCTAAATCCTGTTTCTTTTCTCCTACTTGAGAATATTGTTCCAGTAATTCCCCCCTCCTATATGATCAGTTTTTGCTTCTCTGCTAGGTTATTTCCATCAGCATATGAACACGCCTTTGTTTTTCCCCCTTTTTAAAACCTCATAGCCATGCTTACCTCTCAGCTGCTACCTCATTTCCCTTTCCCTTTATAGAATAACTCCTAGAGTTGTCTCGTATTTCTGGCCCTCATTGTCTCTTCAACTCACTCCAAGGATGATATTTCCTTATCATAACACCCAAATGGCTCCTCTTAGGGTAGTTGGTGTCCTCTATGTTGCAGGATCTAGTGAATCATTCAGTACTCATCTTACTTGACTTAGCGGCCTTATTTGTCACAGATGATTACTCATTCTTCTTTTGGATTACTTTTTTTCACTTGACTTGCAGGAACCCAAGACACACCAGATTTTATTACTTGTAGAATCCAGAGTGATCCTTTCAGAAAGGACTTTAGGTCATGTTATTTCTCTGCTCAAAATTCTTCTGTGGCTTGCCCTCTTCTCAGAGTACAGGCCAAAGCTCCTGCTATAATCCAGGAGCCCTTCATGATCTGCCTCCCTTCCTTCACCACTCTGATCCCTTCTCTCCCTCCTTTCTTTCCCCTTTGCACTGTTTCAGCCTCATGGGTCTTCTACCATTTCAGAACATTCAAACTCCTTCTTGCTTTGGAGCCTTTGTACTTACTTTTTTTTCTGACTGAAATGCACTTCCCTAAGTTATGCATTGGCTCCCGACTTTAACTCCTTCAGGTGTGTACTTTTAAGTCTCCTGCTCGGTAAGGTCTTCCTTGGCTATCACATCTGCTCTTTGCATCTCTTCCCCAACACCAGACTTAATATTCCTCAATATTAATAATATTCCTTAATAATACTTAATTACTTAATGTAATGTTTTACATTTTCCACCTTAGTACTTGTCACAGATATTATGCTATATATTTTATTTATTTTATTGTTTCTCTCCCTGGTTAGAATGTAAGCTCCATGAGGGCAGGTTTTTTCTTTTTTATCCATTTTGTTCACTGCTTTATCCCCAGAGTCTGGAAGAAAGCCTTGCACATAGTAAGTGTGCAGTGCATGTGTGCTGAATTTATGGATGGAGGGATGGGATGGATTGGAGAAAAGGGATACAACTCTTTTTATTTTTCTTGGTTTGCCCTTGAAAGTTCACATATCTGTCATAAGATTCAAAGAGTTGAGAAACAATTGTGTTGTCACAGTTATGGGGAAGAGAATTCCTGTGCTATCTTTTCTCTTAGCTTGGAGAGAGTTATGTGGTATCCAGTTTATACAGCAGATTGAGACCTGCCAACTTTGTGATAATGTGATCAATAATTATGAAACAGTTCTTCCTTTCAAAGTTTATTTGTCATGCTTATTCTGCTTAATTAAGTACTTTGATGACCTAAGAATTCTTGGTATATAAGCTCAGAAGGGACTGAATTCCTTCCTTGCTTCCTCTCTCCCTCCTTTCCTGCCTCCCTCCTTCCCTCCCTCCCTTCTTTCACTCTTTCTTTCCTCCTTCCTCCCTTCCCTCTCTTCTTCTCTGCTTTTCTTCTTCCCTCCCACCCTTTTTTCTTTCCTTCTTTTGCTTGGTTTTAGCGCTGTGCTTGGTTCTGTGAGAAATAATTCAAAGAATGATGAGATACCAGCCCATTCCTTAGAAATTTAGACTTTAATTGGTATAAGTTATACATGTGATAATTAAATAAAAATACAAGGCAAATGATTAATGCAAGCTGAATAATGAAGACAATAAAAATACTGAAGACAGTAAGTGCTATGCTAAGAAGTTTAAAGGTGAAGATTGAACTGGTTAGAAAAGTTTTAGAAGAGGTTACATAGAGTGGTTTGCTGGGGAGACCTATAAAACCTCATGTCTTCTGAGATTCATATTTTTAATGTGGTTTCATTTTATTTTTAACATGTTTTGAATTCCAGGAATTTTGGACATACCACATTCAACAGTAATTACAATTACATATTACAGAAATATTTTAAAATACTGTCTATTAGAATATTAATACTTACAGTTAAACTTTACAATATGAAAAAGACACTAATAATTGCAGCTAACAATGTAATGTAGCTAGCATTGTAATAAACTGTGACTCAGATATGAGTATTGGGTTGGTGGCTCAGACAGTAAAGAACCTGCCTGTGATGCAAGAGACCTGGGCTCGAACCCTGGGTCAGGCAAATCCCCTAGAGAAACCAATGGCTACCCACTCAAGTATTCTTGTCTGCAGAATTCCATGGACAGAGGAGCCTGGCGGGTTACAGTTCATGGGGGTCACGAAGAATGGGGCATGACTGAGAAACTAATACACTTGGATCAGATATGATTAAAATATATTGTGAGAAATTTGGGAAATTTCCAAAGTTGGTTATCACATCTACATAGTGTGGATAAAACATTTTTTGTTTGCAATTGTATTGTTTGGAGAGTCAGTGTGGTGTGATGCTGATGACCTCAGGCCATTAGGCTGCCTGAATTCAAAATCTGATACTATTATTTGTTGGCTGTGGAATCTTGGGCAATTTGATCTAAGTTTTTATTTTCCTCATCTGTAAAATAGAGATACTGGTAATTGCTTGAAAGGTAATTGTGAGGAATAAATGAAATAATGAAGGTTGAAGTGTTTATCATAATGTCTAATAGACAGTAAATATTAAATAATGTTAGCAATTAACTACCTATGTTAGTTCTGCTTAACTGCGTTTATTTGAATAAATAAATATTACTGAACTTTCTGCTTTTCATGCCATTCAAATTTGGATTTCTCTACTCTTCTTTATACTGCAAAGTTAAGGGACTGAATGATCTCCTGTGATTTATGATCTATTAACTGCTTTTTCTAGCTTTTGTTTATGTATCTGAGTTAGGAAATGTCTATTAGGTATGGTGCTATAAGTGAGTATTACATTGGAATAATAGCTTCAGGTAGTTTAATTACTTACACCTCCTAAACAAGGATATGATTTTTTATTTTCCTTTTTTTGGCAGGAAATAATTTTGTGCTATTGTTCTTTCATACTTGTTCATCAAGTTCTTTGAGTCTTCAAGGGCAGAATTTACCTCTAAACAGAAAGATGGAAACTAAAGGTCATTTATTTTGCCAGGTATTTTTCAAAACGGTTTGTAAAGATTCCTTCCTTCCTTAAAAATTTGTTTACATTACTTCATATCTGTAATCAGTAAGCAGATTCATAGCAACATAGTCATATGATCTTGCTTAAAAACTGAGGTAACTTTTGAACTGTTTTAGTGGAGATATATTGAACTCTCATCCCAGCAACCCATGTAGTATCAAGAGATCTGTAATGTATGATAAAACTAATTTTGGGGGGAAGGGACAGACACAATTTTTCTGGAGACCAAAGGATTTAAACCTATGTGAGAGATTGTAAACAATGTAATTAACAACATGGCAGTCTAACCAAAAGCTAAAAGATAATTTAAAAGATGGGGCTTCACTGGTGGCTCAGTGGTAAAGAATCTGCCTGCCAAAGCAGGTGATGCAGATTTGATCCTTGGGTGGGGGAGATCCCCTGGAGTAGGAAATTGCAACCCACTCCAGTATTCTTGCCTGGAAGATTCCACAGGCAGAGGAGCCTGGCGGGCTACAGCCCACGGAGTCGCAAAATAGTCAAATATGACTTAGTCACTAAACAACAACAACAATTTAAAAGATACCAAGTGTCTCTAGTCTTATCTGTGATTCAGGGGATATTCTTCTCTATTGGCCAGTATCATGTTAATAAAAAACCAAATCTGGACTTATTATTGAGAGACTTTGTTCAAAAGGATTATTGTAAGGGAGGAAAGATTCTACCAAAATAGAAGGAGGGGGAACTAACTTAAATAGGGACCACAAGATCTGCAAGCATCTCAAGGACTAGGCAAAAAATTTTCTTTTTTAAGTTTTATTATTTAAAATTCTTATTGTGTATTGAGTATGGTTGATTGATGTTCTACTAGTTTCAGGTGTACAACAAAGTGATTAAAAGAATGTTCTTTTTTTGAGAGTGTAAACAAGGCTAGGTGCTAGAGGTAAAGAATCCACCTGCCAAAGCAGGAGAATCGGGTTTGATCTCTGGATTGGGAAGGGATCCCTGGAGAAGGATTGGCAGTCTTCTCCAGTATTCTTGCCTGGAAAATTACACAGGCAGAGGAACCTGGCAGGCTACAGTCCATGGAGTCACAAACAGTTGGACACTACTGAGTGAGCACAAAGAAGGCTAGGAAGAATTGGTTATGGGCAAATGGGATGATAGAGTAGCGTGATCAGATAAAGAGATTAGATAAAGAGGCCAGCCTGTTCTCTAGAGGGGCTGCCTGCTCACTGGCTCAGGGTGGTGGTGGTGGTCATTTACTCAGTTGTATTCGACTGTTTGCGATCCCATGGACTGCAGCATGCTAGGCTTCCCTGTCCTTCACCATCTCCCAGAGCTTGTTCAAACTCATATCCATCGATCAGTGATGCCGTCCAACCATCTCATCCTCTGTCAAGATGGCTCAGGGTGAGGGTAGGCAAAAGTTCAGGGGCTTGGAGGAAGGAGAGACGCTTAACCAAACCTTGCTTAGTAAGTGTTTTGTCCTGATAAATTGGTGAGGATAAGACAGTTCAGCTAATCATTTATGAGGCAAAGAAAGGAAAATTTGAAGATGTTTGACCTTGTCATAGGTAAACATGAAAGGCATGTGGTAAGTCTTATCTAAATCATTTGAGGAAGGGTGGTTCTTTGCAGCCAACTGTTATCCAGAACACAAAGGAGTGAGGGAATTCTTTTAAATTTCACTGTTTTTTCAGAAGCACAAGGCTCAGATGAAATTTAACATTGTCAATTGAGAGTCTTAATCTTTTAAATTTATTATTTTAGTGGATCTGGTGCCACTATATAAGACATGTACCTATACAGTAATCCAAAATATAATTTCAGAACTTCTTGCTAATTACTGAAGGCTGGATTTGTCTAGACCTTTAGGCTTGGATGGTAAAGAATCTGCCTGTAACGTGGGAGACAGTACATTTGACCTTTGGGCAGGGAAGATCCCCTGGAGAAGGAAATGGCAACCCACTCCAGTATTCTTGCCTGGAGAATTCTATGGACAGAGGAGCCTGGTGGGCTACAGTACAGTCCATGTGGTCGAAAAGAGTTGGACACCACTGAGCAACTAACACTTCACTTTGGCTAATTACTGAGACATATATACATTGTTGATGGTTCCCTTATAAACTGATTTTGAAGATAAATTCTTAAATATTGAAAAATTGACAATATCAAACTATCATCCCAGTTTATTTCCTTAAGCTATATAGTTTGTATTTTACAGATGGTTCACCTTTAATGGTAAAGTTTTAGAGATTCTTTTCTTCCTCTGTTAAAGTTTCTACTCACTATCTCTTTCTGTTCATCTGAACTTTGACAAAAGATTTTTGTTCCCCTCTGTCTTAAAATTTTTTTTTTAAATTTTATTAATTTCTGGCTATGCTAGGTCTTCATTGCTGCAGGAGGGCTTGCTCTGGTTGTGGTGAGCAGGGGCTGCTCTCTAGTTGTGGTGTGCAGGTTTTTCATTACGGTGCTTCTGTTGTGGAGCATGAGCTCTAGGTGCTCAGGCTCAGTAGTTGTAGCACATGGGCTCTAGAGTGTGGAGGCTTCAGTAGTTGTGGCACACAGGCTTAGTTGCCCCGTGGCGTATGGTATCTTCCCAGACCAGGGATTTTTCACTGGCAGGTTCACTGGCAGGCAGAACCTATGTCCCCGCACTGAACCACCAAGGAAGTGCTAGAATTGATTCTTGATGTTGTACATTCTATGGGATTGGATAAATGTGTGATGACATGTAGCCAGTATTAAAATGTTATATAGAATATTAATAGTTTCACTGCCCTAAAATCCTCTGTACTTTGCCTATTTATCTCTTCTCACCCCACCTACTCCCACTAGCAACTGCTGATCTTTTATTGTCCCCAGAGTTTTGCCTTTTCCAGAATGTCATATAGTTGGAATCATACAGTATGTAGCTTTTACAGATTGGCTGCTTTCACTTAGAAGTGTACATTTAAGATTCCACCATGTCTCTTCATGGCTTGATAGCTCATTTCTTTTTAGCACTGAATCATATTCCATGATCTGAATGTACCACAGTTTATCTATCCTTTGATCTACTGAAGAACATCTTAGTTTTTTACAAGTTTTGGCCATCATGAACAAAGCTATAAATGTCTGTATTCAGGTTTTTGGTGGATATACAGTTTCAACTCCTCAGGGTAAATATGGAAAAGTGCAATTGCTGAATTGTATGGTAAAAGTATGTTTAGTTTTATAAGACACTATCAAATTGTCTTTCAAAATAGCTATGCCATTTTACATTCCTACCAATGAATGGGAGTTCCTCTTTCTTCACATTCTTGTCATCACTTGGTATTGTCTTATGTTTTTGATTTTGGCCATCTGATATGATAGATGTGCAGTGCTATCTTGATGTTTCAATTTGTGATTCCCTAATGACGTGATATTGAACATCTTTTCATGTGCTTGTTTGCCATCTGTATATCTTCTTTGGTGAGGTGTTTGTTAAGATCTTTTGCTTATTTTTTAATTGGATTGTTCTTTTTCTTGTTGAGCTTTAAGAGTTCTTTGTATGGTTTTGAATATGCAAAATAAACATACTTTGAATACAGTCGCTTATCAGATATGTCTTTTGCAAATATTTTCTCCCAGCCTATGGGTTGTCCTTTCATCCTCTTGACAGTGTCTTTTGCAAAGCAGAAGTTTTAATTAATGAAGTTAAGTTTAATGGTGCCATAAGAACTAGATTCAGTGAGTGTTAGATATATTCATGAATGCTGCACATTTGTAGCTGCATAGTGCACTAAGGAAAGTTGAAGTCATTTAGATATATACCTAATCCAAATTAATGCATTAAGTAGCTCTTTTCAACAGAATTCTTTTTGATAGCACCATTTTGGAGAGAGTATTGATGTAGAGTGAATGATTTGACCCAGAATGTCATATTTAATTTATGTATGCAAAGAGAACATGGCTGACAGTGGCTTTTGATTGCTCTCCAGGGGGAAGAAAATACTGATTCATCAGATGACGACTATAATTCTTTTGCAGCTGACTTTTTATCAAGAGATATTGACAGCAAAAAGTACATCAAGTTTTCTAAAACAACAGAGAAGAGACTTTCACTTGAAATTAGGGGTTTGAGCCCAGAATACACAAAAAAGTAAGTTGAACTGTGAACTTACTTAATTGAATTATACTTTTGCCAGTTTAAGAGAACCAAAAATGTAACTCATGTGTTCTTGTAATATACTGAGTATAGAGGATCATGCATATTGCTGACCATTCTTTTAGAAGCATGGTTTTAATTCCTAAATAACTTCTCATATTTTTCTCACTTCTCTCACAGCCATGTGGAGGCCTATAAGCTATCATAGTTTTCCAGTAATGAGGCCATTATCCATATATCTGTCTTTTTTTTTTTTTACAAAATTGTAATTTATTTAAGTATACAATGTGGTGATTTAATGTACGTATACATTGTGAAATGATTACCCCCATTGAATTAGTTAACACATTCATCACTTCACATATTTACATCATCATTATCATTATTATTATTTTGGTGAGAACAAAAGTTCTGATATCATCAAATTTTAGTTATACAGTACAGGATTACTAACTAGTCACCTTGTGACTTTTTTTTTAATAATGTGTAAGTGATGTAGCATTTGTCTTTCTGAAAAGACAAAGGTCCATCCATGTTATTTCTTTCTTTCTCATGGCTAAATAGTATTCTATTGTTTATATTTACCACATCTTCTTTATTTGGAGAAGGAAATGGCAATCCAGTCTAGTACTCTTGCCTGGAGAATTTCATGGATGGAGGAGCCTGGCGGGCTACGTGACTGTGCAACTAACTTTCACTTTCACTTTTCTTTAACTATTAATCTGTTGCCAGACACTTATATAGTTTTCATATCTTGGCTATTGTGGATAATACTGCAATGAACACGGGAATGCATATATCTCTTTGAGATCTTGTTTTCATTTCTTTTGGATATATACCCAGAAATAGAATTGCTGGATCATATTATAGTTCTGTGTTTAATTTTTTAAATTTTTTATTTATTTATCATTTATTTCTGGCTGTACTGGGTCTTTGTTGGTGCATGGGCTTTTCTCAGTTGCAGTGTGTGGGTTTCTATTTAGAGTGGCTTTTCTTGTTGTGGAACATGCATTCTAGAGTGTGTGGGCTTCCGTGGTTGCAGCATGTGGGCTCAGTGGTTGTGGTTCGCTGGCTCTGGAGCACAGGCTTAATAGTTGTGGCACATGAACTTAGTTGCTCTGTGGCATGTGGGATCTTCCTGACCCAGGGATTGAACCCCTGTCTTCTGCACTGGCAGGCAGATTCTTTACTACTGAGCCACCAGGGAAACCCTGTGTTTAAATTTTTTTTAAGGAACCTTTCCATACTGTTTTCTATAGTGACTGTACCAACTAATATTCCCACCAACAGTGTACAAGGTTCTCATTTCTTCACATCCTTGCCAACTCTAGTTATCTCCTGTCTTTGTGATGATGACCATTCTAACAGGTATGAGGTGATACCTCACAGTGATTTTGATGTTAATTTCCCTGATGATGAGTGATGTCAAGCACCTTTTAATGTATTTGCTGGTCATTGGTATGTCTTCTTTGGAGAAATGTCTATTCAAGTCTTTGCCCATTTTTAATTGGGTCATTTCTTCATTTCCTTTGGGTTATATGAGTTGCTTATGTATTTTGAACATTAACTCATCAGATATATGGTTTGCAAATATTTTCTCTCATTCCCTAGGTTACCTTTTCATTTTGCTAATATTTTCCTTTGCTGAAGAGAAACTTTTTAGTTTGATATAGTCTCACTTGTTTATTTTGCTTCTTTTGCTTTTGCTTTTTGATATCAATTAAAAAATCATTGCTAAGACTGATGTCAAAGACATTTGTTTTCTTCTAGGAGTTACAGTTTCTTTACTAAGATTGTTTTAGCTTTTTGAAGTCTTCTGAAGTTCCGTACAGATTTTAGGATTGTTTGTTTTGTTTCTGTGAAAAATGGCATTGGAATTTGGATGAGAATTGCTTCAAATTCATAGTTCACTTTAGATAGTTATGCCATTTTAACAATATTAGTACTTCCAAACCATGAACACAGAATATCTTGCCATTATTTGTAATCTTCAATGTCTTTCATCAGTGTTTATAGTTTTAAGCATACAGATCTTTTACCTCCTTGGTTAAATTTATTCCTAAGTGTTTTATTCCTTTTGATTATGTAAATAAGGTTGTTTTTTTAATTTCTCTTTCTGATACTTCATTGTTAGTGGATAGAAGTGCAATTGATTTTGTATATTAATTTTATATTTTGCAACTTTATTGTGTTTGTGTGTTATAGCAGTCTTGTTTTTGGTAGAGTCTGTAAGGTTTTTCTGTATATAAAATCATGCTGTCTGAAAACACAATTTAATTTCCTTTTCTGATTTGAATGTCTTTTTTTTTCTTGCCTATTGCTCTGGCTAGGACTTCCAGTTGAATAAAAGTGGTGAGACAGGGCACCCTTGTCTTGTTTCTGATCTTAGAGCAAAAGCTTTCAACTTTTCACTTTCAACTTCACAGTATGATGTTAGTTCTGGGCTTGTCATATATGGCTTTATTATGTTGAGATACATTCCTTCTAAACCTATTTTGTTGAGAGTTTTTATCATAAGTAAATACTGAGTTCTGTCAAATTTCTGCATCCATTGAGATGATCATGTAATTATTATCCTTCATTTTATTAATGTGGTTGTGTTAGGAAAAGCCTAAGTTCTCTTGTTTATCTCCTTTACTTTCATGCTACTACCACACTAACACTTCTGACACCAGATGTGTGGATTTTCCCCCACACCAAGAAATTCGGTGACACCAGCTGGGTATCCTACAATTTAACTAAATTCTGATGCTATCCACCTGCAGATGGTGCCAGATCTCACAGGCTAAGGGTTCAGAGCCATGAGACTGCCCCGCCCCCACTTCCTCTTACGGTCTCAAGGGGTAGGTCCTCAGGTTACTTCTGTCTGACTTGGCTATAAATGGGAGGTCCCTATAAGCCCTCCTCAGGTTTGATTAATTTCTAGAATAGCTCAGAAAGCTCAGGGAAACACTTAACTTACATTTACCAGTTTATTAAAAAAACATGATAGAAGATACAGATGAATAGCCAAATGAAGAGATACATTGGGAGAGGTCTGGGAGGGTCTCAGATGAAGGAGCTCTGTCCTCATGGAATTGGAGTGTATCATCTTCCCAGTATGTGGATATGTTCAAGAACCTATAAAGCTCTCCAGAGATGGCAGAGGACTATAAATGGAGTTAATAATTGATCATGCCTACATGAGGAGACCTCTAAAAAACTCCCGATAGTATGAGGTTCAGAGATCTTTCAGGTTGGTGAGCACATCCATATACCAGGAAGGGTAATGCACCCAATTTCCTGCACCTATGATCCTTCAAGACCTTATCTTATATATCTCTTCATCTAGCTATTCATCTGAATCATTTTTCACGTCCTTTAATAAACTGGTAAGCATACGTAACTGTTCTGAGTTCTTGAGTCCCTCAAGCAAAATAATGAAACCCAAGGAATGGCTTGTGAGAACCTCTGATTTACAGCCAGTTGGTCAGAAGCACAGGTGAAAAATGGGTCTGCAGTTGCTATCTGAGGTAGGGTAGGGCAGGCTTATGGAACTGAGCACTTACCCTGTGGAATCCGAAAGTATCTCCAGGTACTTAGTGTCAGGATTGAATTAACTGCAGTTAACCCATCTGGTGTCACAGAGAATTGCTTGGTGGGAGCAAAGCCCACACACATTTGGGGTCAGATGTGAGTGTGACTGTAATGTGAGAATAAAGGAGAAACAGAAGGAAGACTGATTTTTCCCTACATAGTTGTGTATCACATTTTTTGATTTTCCTATCTTGAACAATCCTTGTGTCCTGGGAATAAATCCCACTTGATCATGGTGTCTGATCTTTTTAATGTACAGTTGAATGTGGTTTATGGATATTTTGTTGGGAGTTTTTGTATTTGTGTTCATCAGGAATATTCCCCTGATATTCTTTTCTTGTAGTGTCCTTGTCTAACTTTGATATTGGTAATGCATGCTCCGTCACTTCAGTCGTGGTCGTGTCCTACTTTTTGTGACCATATGGACTGTAGCCTGCCAGGCTCCTCTGTCCATGGGATTTTCCAAGCAAGAATACTAGAGTGGGTTGTCATGCCTTTCTCCAGGGAATCTTCCCTGACCTAGGGATCGAATCCATGTCTCCAGCTTCTCCTGCATTGCAGATGGATTCTTTACCACTGAGCCACTGGGGAAGCCCATTGGTAATGCTGTCCTCATAAAATGAGTGTGAAAGTGTTCCCTCCTCTTCAGTTTTTGGAAAGAATTTGAGAAGAATTGGCATTAATTCTTCTTTAAATCTTTAGTAGAATGCATGAGTAAAGCTAACTGATTCTGGACTTTGTTGAAAGGTTTTGGATTACTTATTTAATATCTTTGCTAATAATTGGTCTGTTCAGATTTTGTACTTCTTAATTCAATCTTGGTAGGCTGTATTATTTTAGGAATTTAACCATTTCTTCTAGATTATCTAATTTATTGATATATAATTGTTCATAGTAGTTTCTTATGATCTTTACTCTTTCTCTGTTATCAGTTGTAATACCTCCTTTTTCATTTAGTATTTCACTTATTTGAGTTTGTCTCTCAGCACCCCCACCCCATTTTGTTTTTGATGTCACAATTTACATCTCTTAATATTATATATCTGTAAGCAAATAGTTGTGGTTATAGTTATTATTAATACTTTTGTCTTTTAACATTTATACTGAAGTTGTATGTGATTTACCTCCACCATTACAACAGTGGTCCACCGTTATACACCTCGGATTTCCTAAGTGGCTCAGTGGTAAAGAATCCACTTGCCAGTGTAGGAGATGCAGGAGGCCTGGGTTCAGTCCCTGGGTTGGGAAGATTCCCCGGAGGAGGAAACGGCAACCTACTCCAGTATTCTTGCCTGGAACATCCCATGGACAGAGCAGTCTGGCGGGCTAGAGTCCATAGGGTTGTAAAGAGTCAGATGTGACTGAGTACATATTAAGAGTATTCTGAATTTGACTATATATATATATTTACCTTTACCAGTAAAATTTTTATTTTCATATGTTTTCATGGTACTAATTAGCATACTTTCTTTCTAGGCCACCACAATAAGGGGCTTCCCAGGTGCTGCTAGTAGTAAAGACTCTACCTGCCAGTACTGGAGACCTAAGAGATATGGGTTCAATCTCTGGGTCAGGATGGTTCCCTGGAGGAGGGCATAGCAACCCACTCCAGTATTTTTGCCTGGAGAGTCCCATGGACAGAAAAGCCTGGTGGGCTACAGTCCATAGGGTCGCAAAGAGTCAGATTTGACTGAGGTGATCTAGCATGTGCACAGCAACCACAGTAAAGCTTGTTACCTAGGAAGAAATGGAACGTAGTAGGAGTGTTTCTTTCCTTTCTTTCATTAGTATTGTTTAAAATGGTTAATACCTGTGGAGACACAATGCACTTAAGGAATGCAATATGAAACAAATGTTTTTAGTTATTTGTTATTTATATCAAATCATTCCTATTCCCTAAAATATTTGAGTTATCTTGTAATTAAAAGAACACAGTTATATTTTTAAAAATAATAGAACATAAAAGGTGATGTAATGAGGTAGAAGTCATAATTATTCTAGAAATATGAAAATAAGTTTCAGTAAGGATATATGGAAGGGGGTGGGGGATATAAAGCAGCAGTTTGCTGTAGGTTGTGATTAATTCATGTGTCATGAAATCAACTTAAGAGATAACTACTAGTAGTTTCCTAAAAAGAAATTAGAGTAGAATCAAAGACATTATAGTGCTTTTTATGTAATAAGGATAACTATTCTTTTGTGAAATTGTTTCATTTCTCTCTCTCTCTTTGTATATGGGTGTTACATCTCATTAGAAAATGTATTTTATACTCTGGGACGTAGTTAAAGTAAAGTCATTGCCTTGTGAGGGGAGAACTGACCACAGGGCATCTTCAGTGGGGATAAGAACAACGTAATAGGGCTCTGAGGGTAGAAGTTTAGGGATTGGATTTAAAGGGGTATAATGTCAAAAGAGGGCTTCCCAGGTGGTGCAGTGTAAAAAAATCTACCTGCCAATGCAGGAGATTCAGGAGACATGTTTGATCCCTGGGTCTGGAAGATCCTTTGGAGGAGGAAATGGCAACCCACTTCAGTATTTTTGCCTGGAAAATTGCTTGGACAGAGGAGCCTGATGGGCTGCAGTCCATGGGGTCACAGAGTCAGACACAATTGGGTGACTGAGCTTGCTCTCAATGTCAAAAGATCAAGGTACCTACTAAGAAAGGGGAGTAGGCTGCATGATAAAAATTTCCCTTATTTCACAGTTTTGCTTAGTGCTAAGTTTATCTAAAGATGTTGTAGACTCAATCTAGTCATTTCTCTGTGTATCACCTAAGCAGCCCTTGCATAGAAGATTACTCTAAAAGGAAGGAATCATTTCTGCTAAAGAGTTTTTAGTTTTACATACAAGGAAGAATAAGGTGTTACTTCTAAAGTACTAGATTACAGCCCAGTTGATATGAGTTCTATGTAGAAACAAGCCTACAAGTTATTGCCATAGTGATTCACAACTTATTCTCTATGTTAGAATCTAGTATCTTTTAAAAAAAAACCTAGTATCTTAAAAAAATTCCAAATATCAGCTCAGTCATCCAAAATAATTAAATCACAGTTTGGGGGGATTGGACACAGGCGTCAGAGTTTTTTGAAGCTCTCAGGTGATTCCATTGTGCAGACAAGTTTGGGATCTAGTTTATCTCAGAATCATTCTTAGTCTACAAGATCCAGAGCACAAAATAATTTTAGGATTGTCCTTGAAATTTGGATCTAATTTGGATTACTTAAAGCCAAGTATGAAATTTTCAAATGCTCTTCTTTTTCAAATTCATTTCAGGGTTATTTTATTGATCTCACTATTGTATAGTTTATGGAGTATATATTTGTGTTACAAAAGTTCTTGACAGTTCAATAAGAAGAGGAGGGAAAGAGGTATAAACAGAGAAAACCAAGAAATAAGAAAGCAGAGTAATTGCTAAAAAGTAGTTCAGAATCTAGCTTGGACTTTAAAATACCATTTCTTATTGAAAGGAACCATTTCTTTGGAGAAATGTGTGATAGCAGGTCTGGGAAAGGAAGTATACAGATGAGCTTGGAGCATCTTGTCTTCCAGAAATGAGAAAACTAACAAAGACTGCTACAAGAGATGAATCAAGAGCCCACTTGAAAAGGCTCTCACCCCTTCCCAACCCACATTAGAAAATTAGAGCATCAATAAGGATAAAATTACAGGGAATTAAATATATTTAAATTAGTGTGTTCACGATGATATAAAAATCATTTTGTCATTGTTGAAGGTTCAGTTCAGCTCAGTTCAGTCGCTCAATCGTGTCCGACTCTTTGTGACCCCATGGACTGCAGCACACCAGGCCTCCCTGTCTATCATCAACTCCCAGAGTTTACCCAAACTCATGTCCATTGAGTCGGTGATACCATCCAACCATCTCATCCTCTGTTGTCTCCTTCTCCTCCTCCCTTCAATCTTTCCCAGCACCAGGGTCTTTTAAAATGAGTCAATTTTTCTCATCAGGTAGCCAAAGTATTGGAGTTTCAGCTTCAGCATTAGTCCTTCCAATGAACACTCAGGACTGATCTCATTTAGGATGGACTGGTTGGATCTCCTTGCAGTCCAAGGGACTCTCAAGAGTCTTCTCCAACACCACAGTTCAAAAGCAACAACTCTTTGGCGGTCAACTTTCTTTATAGTCCAACTCTCACATCCATACATGACTACTGGAAGAACTATATCCTTGACTAGATGGACCTTTTCTGGCAAAGTAATGTCTTTGCTTTTTAATGTTGAAGGTTACAGGTGAGCAAAGTCACTGTTATGAAAAATGATAAATAAGGGAAAAGCAATGAATGATCTTGCCTTTCTGAACTGTACCAAAGGCTAAGCAAATAGTACATGAGAGAAAGTTTCCATTTATAGAAATATTTTAGCTAATGAATGAAGAAGGAATGATACTAGATTTAGAATATAATCATTTTGTAGTCCCTGATGATTTACTGCAGATAGTTATTAGTAGCTGCTAATATCACAAATAGAGAGTCACTTGAACATTATACGCTTCCTGATGTGAAAATACCATCACCTATATAACCCCTTCCAACTACCCTCTAAAAAAGTAGAATGTTAATCACATCAAATCTTTAAACTCCTACAATCTTGGCAATAAAATCAGCAAAATCTAGACTGCGAAAAATCTATAAGACAACTGGCAATAATGATGATAATGATAATAAAAGACATGGGGGAAGAACCTATAGGTGGAAAAAGATCTAAAAGACACGTCAGCCAACTGTAATGTGGGGACCTTATTGAATCCTGATATAAAGTGTTAAAAAATTTTGACACTTATGAGACAATTGGAAATTTGAATACAGGTTCAGGTGTATTTGATGATATTAAGACATTATTGGGGATTTTTGGTTTTATAACTGTGTTTTAAATATGTTTTTAAAGGAAAAAACACCTTGTAGAAATGCATGAAAAATCCTATGGATGAAACAATATGATACTGGAATTTGTTTTAAAGTAATAAGGAATGAGAGCAGAGATAAGAATATAGATGAAATAAGATTGTTCATTATTGAAGCTGGGTGATGGGTCATTACTGAAACATGGGGAGATCATCACATTGTTCTGTCTACTTTTGTCTGTGTTTGGAAATTTCCATAAATAAATGACAAAAGGAGAATCAAGAAAAAAAATCAATTCAGGAATTACTCCAATTTTCTGTGCAATTTAGGCATGAAACATCAATGTTCCTACTTGGAGAAGAAAAATCCTCTGATTTTTCAGGAGAAAAAGAAGGCAGGAGGAAGAAGAGTTTACAAGTACAATTGCATACTGAAAGTACTAAGGTAAATAAAGATTTGCAAATATTTTTGCTTTGCTTTCAAGTATTTTCTTTAGCCCTCAAATATTCCATTACATTTTAGTCCAAGTATTGAAATGTCATAATCTTAAATATTTCTTTTTCCAGCTCCTTTCCCCTATTCCTCCTGCACTTCCTTTCTTTCTTCTCTTCTTCCTTTAAAAATATCAATAGAACATGGAACCTTTTGAGAAGAATATTTATTTTCCCCCTTCTTGATCCATCAGACCAGTATTTTTTATTACTATGCTCTCTGTTAACATTTCTGCTGTTGTAGCAATGACTCTGGCATTCCTTGGCATTTGGTAGCATAAATTCAGTCTCGGCCTTCATGTTGCTCTTCATATGGCCTTCTCTCCCATGTCTGTAGTTTAGACTTTTCTCTTATAAGCACATCATTGTATATTTCATCTTGAGGTCTTTAGCCTGAGATTATACTGTAAAGATCATTTCTGCAAATAAGGTCACATTCACATGTTCCAGGGGTTAGGATATAGACATCTCTTGGTGGGGTTATGCAACCTACTACGTTCACTGTATGATATATTTAAGTATATATTCCTTTGTTTCTATATTTGTTTGCTTCCTGAGGCTGAGCAAATTTGGAAGACTCAGCAGTGGCCACAGGAATTTGGTGATGGACAGGGAGGCCTGGCGTGCTGTGGTCCATGGGGTCGCAAAGAGTCGGACATGACTGAGCGACTGAACTGAACTGAGGCTGAGAACACATGTCTTCAATTCTGGAAAATTTGAATCCATTATCTTTAGACTATTTCCCCCCCTCCAATCTCTTTATTCTGTCCTTCTGTAGATGTATGTTAGACCTTATCATTTTGTTTTCTGTGTTTTTTTAACATTGCTTCATATTTTTTAAATCTTTTTCTGTTTTGTTCTGAGTAATTTCTCCCATCTACTTTCTTGTTTACTTTTTTTTCCAGCCAAATATAATCTGCAGTTTAACCTATCTACTGAAATTTTAATGTCTATACATTTTACTTTTTGAAGTTTTATTTAGTTCTTAAAATTTGCCTTATATTATTTGCTTATGTCCCATAATTATTTCAGGATTGACATCTGATAAATCTAGATATGAAGTCATTGGGGGATTGAAATCTTCTGTTTGTTGTTTTGTTTGATTCTCACTTATTAACTCATATTCCTGTCAGTCTTGTATGGTTTTAGAGTCTGCTCTGCATCCTGCGTGGTCTTTAAAAGTCAGTGCTGTAGTGAATTCCTTGGAGGTCCAGTGATTAGTAATTGGGCTTACATTGCAGTGGGCCCGAGACTCAAATCCTGATTGGGGAACTAAGATCCTGTAACCTGAGCAATGCAGCCAAAAAAACAAAAGTCAAGGTTCTAGGTTCCTTCCATAGAGCCATGTGAAATTGAAGACACCTAGAATTCAGTTATTTTCCAAAGTGACATTTTTCTATCTACCTAAGCTGTTTACCATTTCTGAATTATGTTTATACATGCAGTGTTATTTTTATCAATGTTTATGGTAGTTTTCTTAACTGTAAGAATAATTTAAAGCAACTTACCTGTATTATTTAAATAACTGCATTGATTCTTCACATTACTTTACTTATATAGTCAAAACTTGTATATGTAGCCTAGAGTTTGATAGTCTTGTCTTCACTATACCATAGATGTGCCATTTTTGTAAAATACATTACTATAAATTGACACAGTATTAATTATGAGATGATGTTGCATACTTAAGAAAAATGTGACTTTGCCAAAAAATATGATGTGGTTTATTTAAAATTTTAGTATTATAAACTGTAAGTTTATTACAAAAAAGTAATTTTATATTAGAAGTATAGTTAAGTGAGGAGCCTAGGTGTGATTAATTATCTTTTAAGGGGTTTATTGTTCAAGAATGCCAGTTTACCAATGTGATCTGAGACACAGATACTCTTGCATTTGGCTCTAGGTTGCTTCTTTGTCTGTGAAGGAGAAGATGACTAGAAAAGACAGCTCTTTATGCAAGTTGCCAAGTCAGTACAGCATTCACAAGACTTGGTCACCTCTTGATAGATCTTCCTCAGTTATTCGGTATTTTAATCATTGCATTCTTTTTAAATGTTGGATTCAGATTTGGGATTTTTCTTCAACATTCATTTCTCCCTTCTACAGAAAGTTTGTCAAATAGTTTGTGTTAACTAAGACTGCTCTTAGGAATGATGATGTGGAACTAAGAGCCCTGCATGTGGAATCGAAAGACTTGAGTTGATCAGTTGAGTCCTGATCAACTTCACATGCTGGTTTAAACTCTTACAGAATTCACTTTGTATTTCTGGGCCTCAGTTTCCACATCTGTATAAGAATCTTGTACTAGATGGACTCTTTAACATTTTTTCCAACACCAGCATTCTGTGATTTCCATGTTATGGAATCAGATGAATCATCGTTTTAAGATGTTTTTTATCAACAGGTTATGGAATCTGAGATTCTTTGACTGTTTAAAGATATTCTTATTTATCTTATAATGTTGTTGTTAAATCATGTCCGACTCTTTTGTGACTCCATGGACTATAGTCCACCAGGCTTCTCTGTCCTTGGAATTTCCTAGACAAGAATACTGGATTGGTTTGCCATTTCCTTCGCCAGGAGATCTTCCCTACCCAGGGATCAAACTTGCATTTCCTGTGTCTCCTGCATTACAGGAAGATTCTTTACCTGCTGAGCCTGAAATCTTATAGTAACTTTCTGTAAAATTTGCTGTAATTTGAATTAGGAATAGGAAAAAGTGGACCACAGCCAAGAGCTATTATGTTTGATTAGGGTAAATCTGCTCCATAGAGATAAAACTAAAAGAGATAAGTGAGAATTCTAGGGTGAAGAATATGTAATAACTGATTATCACTTGGACAGTTTTTAAAGAAAGGTTCTTACAGAGTGTAAGAGACTGGAGAATTTCAGGCTAAATTTTAATGGCAAAATATTATATATTGCAAAGTGACATAGATGTTTTGTGGGTTTTTTGTTTTACTTTTGTTTTCTTGATTTCTGATGTGGCTGTTTCTTTGACAGGAAAGATGAAAGACTTTCTAACCTTTACCAGACACTATATGATGAAGTACCTGAAGGACGCTTTTACTCAGAAGAATTAAGTGGTAATAATAGGTTTCAGAATTTCTGTGTGTGTGTGTGTGTAATAAAGTTTTATTAAAGTATAAAGGAGATAGAGAAAGCTTCTGACAAAGGCATCAGAAGGGGGCAGAAAGAGTACCCCCTTGCTAGAGTTAGCAGTGGAGTTATATACTGAATCAATAACAGGATTAGCCAGAAGGTTTAATCCAGAGACTGTCCTCAGGGAGGATACATTGCTATATAATCCTTGTAAAGGCTTCACAAGACCTACTCCCATAATTTAAGATATAAGAGGATTAACTTTTGACAATAGAAAGATCTTCCAGACCCTCTATACATCTTAAGATGTCAGGATTAGTTTAGAAAGATCTTCCAGACCCACTCCCTTAATATACATTTTAGGATTAGTCAGGTTTTCAGGGAGGAGAAACTATCCTCCAGCTAGATAATTGTGTAATTGACTAAGGCTAAGGAATGCAGAGAAAAAAGCTTGTCCTTTTCTCCTCCTTGAGAATTCTAGACCCCTCTCTTCTTGGGGACCCCTAGACTTCTTATCAACCTGCCTAGGAGATGACTCTCTCATTCCCCCCTTTTCTTTTAGGAGAATTATGTTGCCTAGGGAAAAGGGGGGTTGTTTTTGTTCTGTAACTGCTTCTGAGTTGACAAGGGGCATTGTGCCTAAATTGTTGAGGCAAAATATTCTCCTAACCCTCATATTGAGGGTATCTGATCCAGGGGCCCCAAGTAATATTTGCAAGAGGCTGTGGCACTTGTAGGAGCTTGGACAACCATTTTTAACTTAATTAAAAGCTTTTAGATGGTTAGAAAACCCCATTATACAGTTACAGATGTAAGGCAAAATAGTCATTAAACCAAGTTAAAATCAAAATGAAAAGTCACACTATGTCCATAGTTACATCAGTCCATCTTAGGGTTGTTAGATGTCATCAGTTTAAGAAGAGGCATCATATGCAATTTTTGTTGAAGGTATTTGCAGACTTGGAGAAAGTCTATTCCTTGAAGTAGAGATGTCCACCATGGAAAGTCTTCCACTGATGAAGAGGGGAGTGCTCCCCAGACCCAGCAGTTAGACTGATTGTGGAATGCAGCATAGGAGTGAGCCCAGGACAGGAAGGCATTGTCTTGAGGATCAAACTGCAGACTCAGGATTTTTAGAGTCAGCAGAAGTTGGCTCACATAGATTATCAGGCCCATCTGAAAAGTACAAAGTCAGAGCATAGACAGTAAAGACATAAAATGAAGTCACTTAGTTCTGGTCAGGGTGCTACCTCTTAACTCGAGTGTAATGTACCCAAGAATCAATTCCTGGCACAAATAGAGGCTTGCTTGACTCAGAGGCTGGGTCAGGAGTCTTCTCCTGGAGTTCTTTTAACGCCTGTTGAAAAGCTGAGAGCTGAGTTACTGATCCATCTAACAACAATGACTGATATTTAAGAAGCCTACTGTCTGTCATCCAAATATTAACCTTGGAATTTAAGATTCCACTCAGTAAGATTTCATCCATTAATTATCTTTAAAGCTTCAGGTGCTAATAAAGCACCTGCCCCAATTACTGTTAGGCAGTGGGGCCACCCACATGCAGTTACATCTAATTCTCTGCTTAGATAAGCAATAGGTTGTTGGTGAGGCCCTCGGGGTTGTGTCAGAACTCCCAAGGCCATACCTTTTCTTTCGGTGACAAACAAATTAAATTCTGACCCTGTGGGCAAGCTCAAGTGGGAGCTTGCAGGAGAGCAGTCTGAAGAACCTGAAAAGCCATTTAAGTATCTGGAGACCAAACCAGTTTGTTGGTTTGGGCCTGCTGAGTTTCAGCTATAAGTTTATATAAAGGCCGGGCAAGTTCCCCATACCCCAGATTCCAAATGACAATAGCCTGTGATTCTTAAAAATCCTCTCAGTTGTCTTAAAGTCATAGGTAGGGGATGGTTTAGTGTAGGTTTAATTCTCTTGGGCCTTATGGTGCTAGTCCCTTCTGATATGATTAGGCCCAGATAACTGACAGATTGTTGACAAAGCTGAGCCTTTTCTCTTGATGCCTGGTAACCCGCAGCCTGCCAGAAAGTTTAAGGAATCTTCTGAGGCTCATGAACACATTTCTTCATCCTCAGCACAAAGTAAGATATCATCTATGTATTGTAACACCACCGCTTGAGAGCTATTAAGGTTTTGGAGATCCTGTGACAAACTTTGCCCAAATAAGTGAGGACTGTCACGAAATCCCTGGGGCAAAACTTCCAGGTTAACTGAGAAGCTGGCTGAGTAGGGTCTTCAAAGGCAAATAGAAATTGACTTTCTTCCACCAAAGGCACTGAATAGAAAGCATCTTTCAAATCAATTACTGAGAAATATTTGGCTCATTCAGGAATTTCAGACAATAGAGTATAAGGATTAGGCACCAAGGGGTGTAAAGGAACTACAGCCTCAATTATTATTCGTAAATCTTGAACTAGTCTGCATTTACCATTTGATTTCTTTATACCCAAAATAGGAGTGTTACAGGGACTGTTACAGGGAATTAATAGTCCCTGCTCCTTTAAATTCTCAATGATGGGTTTTAACCCTTCCTTAATCTCAGGTTTCAGTGGATACCACTTCTTATGTAGAAATAAGTGCTTTGAGCTTGATAACTACAGGAAGAGCATTTTGTGCTCGACCCACGGATTTTCCATCAGCCCATACTCTAGGATTTACATTTTGTTCAATTAAAGGGAGAGAAAGGGAGGGCTCCATATTCATGAAAACAGAGGCATGGACCTTACTCAGTATATCCCTCCCCAAAAGGGGTGAGGGTGATACGGGCACGATCAGAAACTCGTGTGAAAATAGTACCGAATCCCAGTCACAGCTGACAGCCACACTGAAGTAAAACCTTTTGGCTTGTCCAGACAGTCCCATTACTGAAGCAGATTGGGAAGAAAGTGGGCCAGGGGCTTCAGTAAGCATGGAGTAAGTTGCCCTAGTATCTAAAAGGAAATTGACAGAGCCGACTGAGTGAGAAATCTTTTAAGATCACTTAGGAAGACCAGGTGTGTCTTCTTTAAGCCCTGGGGATCGAATCTATCCCAGTTTTTCAGGATACTGTTCAAAGGAGTGAGGCTGGAATTGTTAGCTCTCATCTGTAAGAGAGAAAAAAAAGCGACCAGCACCCTCTTTCTACCGGAGGCGTCCCTCCCTGCTCTAGATAGGGGTGTAGACAGACTTTACACCAAAGCTTTTCCTTCCTGATCGGACTTAGTCTGTCCCTTAAGACGCAGGTGCCGCCCTTGGCCCTCCCAGTTCTACCACCGAGATGGAGTGGGGGATGCACCAGGGGTAGACCTGATGGCATCCCTAACTGACATCCAGCTCTTCACCATTAAAACCTTGCTTGCCTTTGACGCCACCCAGGGTGCAATCAGAGTAACCTTCCGGAATGCCTCCCAGGCTAAGACCACTGGGGGGAACATTCTTCACCTGAGTGCCTGTGCACGACCAGGAGTATATTCCTGACCACAATAAGACCGATAGGAATGTAAAACTGAGATGTTTCTTCCAAGTGTCACCACACCAGTATAAGAGTCTCCTCTGGTCCACTAAGAGCCAGCATTACCAAAGGAAAAAACCCATTGCAGTTCCAATCCAAGTAACCCTTAAACTCAGAGATACTCTTATAGCTAGAGCTCTGTCTTACTTCCGAACTTTTGATTCCTAGCGAGGCTAGGCGCTTCCTGACTACCAATCCAAGTTTGGGACCTAAGTCATAGTACACAGTAACAGCATAGATCACAAGTCCCTTGAAAGTCTATGATCCGGCAAATAGGTTAGTACTTCTGATTTCCAAGGAGTTATGAAATGGTCAAAGAGACTGAAAAGTTTGACCGAGGAAGGAGAGTTAGGTCCACATGCTTTGCCCATTTCTCGTCGGTCCCTGAAAGAGACATTAGGTGTCTCTTGGCATTGGCAGGTCGATATAAACCCTTGACAGGTTTCTGCCATAAGCCATATGAGGCCAACACGGAACCAAGAGCAGGGCTTCTCACTCATTCACGCAAGCACACTGTAGAGTCAGTAAAGTACAGCAGAAAACATATTCGCTAGGAGAACAAAGAACTAGAGCTCCAAGCATCCTTACCTTGTCCTGAAGAATCCTGGATGAACTCTCAAGATGAAAGGTTGTTGACGAAATCACAGCAAAGAGGCTGGGAATCTTGGCCTCCAGAAGAGAATTCAATCCTGGGCCAGAGACAAGGCTTGATCGCTCAGAGCTTTTGGGTAATAAAGTTTTATTTAAGTATAAAGGAGATAGAGAAAGCTTCTGACATAGGCGTCAGAAGGGGACAGAAAGAGTACCCCCAGAATTTCTTGAATAAATTTCCTGATTATGTGTTCTGCGTTCTCAAAGAGACAATTTAAGCTTTTTCTTTCCAGTTTTGATGGCTTTCTAAAGGGATAGGTTTCTTTGCTTGATAGATTTTTTTTCTTTCTTTCAGTATTTTGAGTATATCATCACATTTTCTGCTGGCCTGAAAAGTTTCTGTTGAAAAATTTGCCAGTGGCCTTATGGGATTCTCTTGTCTCTTTTCTCTCTTTGCTTTCAAAGTTCTTTCTTTGTTTTTGACTTTTGACAGTTTAATTATAAAGTGTCTTTGTGTAACCTTATTTGGGTTCAAACTATTTTGGGATCCTTTAGGCCTCTTGGATTTGAATGTCCGTTTATCTTCCCAAGTTTGGGATGTTTTCAGCCATTGTTGTTTTAAATATATTTTCTGTTTTTTTCTCTTTGTCTTCTCTTCCTGGGATTCCTGTAATGCAGATATTGTTTCTTTTGATTGTGTCTTATAAGTCCTATAGGATCTCTTTGCTCTTTGTTCCTTTTTTTTTTTTTTTTTGGCCTGAGTAATTTTAAATGTTCTTTCTTTTAGATTCTTTCTTCTGTGTGGTTCAGTTTGTTTTAAAAGCTATTTAATTATCCTGTTCAATTCACTATATTTTTCAGTTCTAGGATTTCCTTTCCTTTTCTTTTTTTAAAAATATTTTCTGTTTCTTTGTTAAGCTTCTTGTTTTTTGGCTGACAGTTAATATATTTCCATTTCTTTAGGGCCAGTTATTAAAACTTTATTAATTTTCTTTGATAGTATCATGTTTATGTAATTTTTCATTATCTTTGTTTCCTTATGTTGGCATCTACATTTGAGTAAGTGACCTCCTTTTCCAGATATTACTAGTTTGCTTTAGCAGAGACAGTTTTTCACCAGTCAGCTTAGTTTCTGTTTCTGGGTGTGTTAACTGGTAATGTCCTTGAGAAGGTGGGTCTTGCTATCAGAGTCTATTTTGGGGCTAAGCCACTGCTCATGTTCTAAGATTGGGGAAGGGATGCACTGGTTGAGAACAGCTGGCTAGAACTACTGGTTTGTCCCCTAAATGAAGCTATAGGAAAGGTTCTGGGTTGCCTAGGTTCTCTGGTCAGTCAGGACTGGGTACTATACTCAGTAGTAGGCAGGGCTATGAATTAACTTTTGAGCTTTGCAGGGCAGTAGAACTGGTCCCAAAGGAATGCACTGCTTATTATTTAGAAATCTCAATCAGGCTAGACAGCACTGAGTTTCCTAGTTAGATGTCCCAGTTTTGCTCTGTAGACAGGGAAAACCCTGGGCTGGGCTATCTGTTCAACTGTTACTGTAAAGAGGGCTATAGGATGAATTATATAGCTCCCCGTGTGGTCTGGTTAAGTCCCATGGTTGGGCAGGCTAAAGGCGGTGTTCAGCAGTGTGTGGAACTATGAATTAGTTTCCATGCTGAGCAAGGCACCATACAGGCCCTAAGACCTGCGAGATTTGTTTGGGTATCAAGTTGGGCAGAAATATGCACCAAGTTCACTGGTCTACTGATTTGCCATCTGTCTGCAGACAGGTAGGGCCAGCAGTGGGGTTCTCTGCTTGAGTGCCATTGTAATTGGAGTTGCAAGATTGTGTATACAGATTCTCTGGAGCTATGGTTAGGCTTCTTGGTCAAATTGGACTGGAACCTTTATTCAGTTTTCGATGGGGCTAGAAATTACCTTTCCTGCCTGGTTGGGACTGAAGGATAGGTCCCCAGGGCTGGCAAAGCTCTTTGCTTGGGAATCAAATCATACAGATCTCTGCACTAAACTCCCTGGACAGACAAGGCCACCATTTGGCTTTGCAGATGCAGAGTTTCTGGTTGGGTTTTCTGCTCAAATGCCAATGTAATAGAGGCTTCAAGGTGGGCTACTGAGATTCCCAGGAGCTCTGTTTAGAATTCCTAGTAATAGAATTGGAGTTTATAGTCAGCTTAACAGGCTCCAAGGCTGATAAGACTCTTGTTTGGGGAGCTAATCAGGTAGATCTATGCACCCTGGCCAGATGCAGTTGCTGGCTTGTTTCTGCAAGCAGACAGACCCTCTAGCCAGGCTATCTGCTCAAGTACTGCTGGACCAAGTCATTTCCCAAGTGTTCAGGCCAGGCTTCCTGGTCAGGCGGGGCCAGAAGCTCCATTCAGCAGTGCACTGGGCTATGAATTACTTCCTCTCTCTGGGAAAGGGGGAAAACCAGCTCCAAGGCTGCAGAGGCTTTTTGTTTGTGGTCTTGACTCAGGCAGACCTGTGCCCCAAGTTCTCTGGCTAAAGTAGGACACTGACTGCTCTGTAGATGACCAGTTTTGCTTGCTGGACTCTCCATTCAAGGATTGCTGGGCTGCATATCTTCCTGGGTATTTTAGCCAGGCTTTCTGGTCAGGTTGAACCAGGAGCTACAACTCAGCGTTGAATGGAGATGTGAATTAGCTCTCTTGTCTAGATGGAGTATTAGAACTGACCCCAAGTAGCTTTCCAGGCATTCTGGTCAGTCTTTCTGGAGAGGCAGGGCCAAATATCTTTAGTGTCTTTAAAGACATCTTTAGTGTCCAAGTGGTTGATTCATGTAATACTCATGCAGTACTTTTTAAAACTAATAATTTTCCTTCAATTTCTCTTACCAACCCTGATGTCCAAAATTTGATCATTGTTATAATGTTGAAACCTCAGACTTTAATGTCTTCTCTGTTCACAGTCTCTTACACTTGCAGTTCTTTTTATTTTATGATTTTATTTCATAGGCTATCTCATTTGGTGCCCCTGTGAATAAATGATTTGTAACCTGAGCTGCCTTTGGCAACAGTTGGTATTCCCTTTTGTTTTCATCAGATCCTTCTCCTGTTTCTTCCTGTATTTATTTCATATCTTCATTGCTCTCTTCAAATCTTCAATCCTATCACCTAGTCCTTCAGTTCTTAAGAGATGACATTGCTTTTTCATAGAGAGTTAATAAAGACTGTTTGGCAGAATCTTTCTGAACTCCTTGCCTATAAACGAAATCCATAGCCTTCTGTATTGTCTCATTGAGAAAGAGTTGCTTTCACAAGACCGATCCTTTCACTACTGTTTTTCAATTTTATTTTCATCTGCTTCCTTACGGACAATGTTTTGTCAGCTTTATACTCTTTCAGAGAAGCTTATTGAAAGAGCTGTTTTCATTATTGTTTACTTCCTGTTGTTGTTCAGTTGCCCAGTTTTGTCTGACTCTTTGCAACCCCATGGACTGCAACATGCCAGGCCTCCCTCTCCTTCACCATCTCCCGAAGTTTGCCCAAGTTCATGTCCATGGCATTGGTTATTACTTCATCCAGGCTGAAGTAATGGAACTGGATACCATAATGTTAGTTTTTTTTTAATATTTAGTTTTAAGCCAACTCTTTCACTCTCCTCTTTCACCCTCATCAAGAGGCTCTTTAGTTCCTTTTTGCTTTCTGCCATTGAGTGGTATTATCTGCATATCTGAGGTTGTTGGTGTTTCTCCTGCCTATCTTGATTCCAGCTTGTAACTCATCCAGCCTACCATTTCTCATGATGTACTTAGCTTATAGGTTAAATAAACAGCAGGGAGTCCTGTCATACTCCTTTCTCAGTTTGGAACCAGTTTGTTGTTCCATGTCCGGTTCTGACTGTTGCTTCTTGACCTGCATACAGATTTCTCAGGAGATAGATAAGATGGACTGGGTATTCCTATCTCTTTAAGATGGGAATTTGTTATGATCCACACAGTCAAAGGCTTTAGCACCGTTGATGAAACAGAGGTAGATATTTTTCTGGAATTCCCTTGCTTTCTCTATGATACAGCGAATGTTGGCAATTTTCTCTCTGGTTCCTCTGCCTTTTCTAAACCCAGCCTGGACATCTGGAAGTTCTTGGTTCACGTAATGCTGAAGCCTAGCACACAAGATTTTAAGCATGATGTTACTAACATGGAAGATGAGTGCAAATGTCCAAAGGTTTGAACATTCTTTAGTACTGCTTTAGTATTTACTTCCTACTTCACTGAAATCTGGTTTCCACCTCCAATACTTTAGTGAAACTTCTGTTAGAAAAGTCATTAGTGTCTTTTTTAAAGTCTTTTTCTGGTATTTATCACTGTTATCTGTTGCCTCTTTTTCTGAAAACAAAGTGAATTCAACCCAATTTAGTTCAGTAGACATTTTTTGAGAATCTGTTCTGAATTAGATTCTGAGACTTGAAGAATGAAAAATCTTGGTCTCTATTAACTGACAGTTTAACTGAAGGATACTGACATGCAAGCAGTCAGAATACCAAGAGCTTTGACTGATACTCACACAAGTTATAAGGAAGCAGAGAAGGGTTTAACATGCCCAGGAAATGTTGTGGAAGCCTTTGCTTATGTGAGCCTTCCATGAGTTTTCTGATAGTTTCTGAGAATTCTTTAGGAACTCATAGGCTTTAGAGGTCACTGGCTCCAGACATACCTAAATAAGTAACAAGAGTGATGTTAAAGCAAAGAGTTGGAACACAGAGATTTGCTCCTCTTTTATCTTTAGTGATTGTCCCCCACCTGCCCCTCAGCCCCGACCCTGGAGAGGATGGGGAGAATAAATGATTATTCCCTTGAATTAATTAACTGTTTTGTTATGTATATTTAGCACTTCAGAAAGCCTGTAAAATTTTTAGTAAAATTCGAGGTGGTAAGATTTATGTGAATGATCTGCCAATGATCCATTGCATCTTGAAGATCTCTATAAGTGACACAGAAATGCGAAAGGCACTGAAGACTATTGATATTGATGGTAAGTTTTTATGTTTTCATTATTAGTTTAGGGAGTCTACAGTCATGGATATAAGTTATATGTTGTTGTTGTTCAGTCACTCAGTTGGGTTCAACTCTTTGCGACCTCAAGGACTGCAGCACACCAGGCTTCCCTGTCTTTCACCATATCCCAGAGTTTGCTTAGATTCATGTCCATTGAGTCAGTGATGCCATCCAACCATGTCACCCTCTGTTGTCACCTTCTCCTGCCTTCAATTTTTCCCAGCCTCAGGGTCTTTTCTAATGAGCCTGCTCTTTGTATCAGGTGGCCAAAATATTGGAGCTTCAGCATCAGTCCTTCAAGGAATATTCAGGACTGATTTCCTTTAGGATTGACTAGTTTGATCTCCTTGTAATCCAAGGGACTCTCAAGAGTCTTCTCCAGCACCACAGTTCAAAGGCATAAATTCTTCAGCGTTCAGCCTTCTTTATGGTTCAGCTCTCACATCCATACATGACTATTGGAAAACCATAGCTTTGACTATATGGGCCTTTGTCAGCAAAGTAATGTCTCTGCTTTTTAATACACTGTCTAGGTTTGCCATGGTCAGGTTAATTACAAATGATAGAAAAGCTAAACTTTAAAATGTTGTTAAAAACATCTGTGGACATTTACAATAATGATGTTAAAAAATTGGGCCTTAGTTACACATGACTGGATTGATTAATTACTAGATTGGGTTATGACATGCTGTCGTCAACATTGATATTTTTAGACATTTAATTTTTGCTAATTGCCTTAGTATGAAATGGCATGGGATAGGGAAAATTTCTTAAGGCAAAAATATTTGAGATTAATATATTTGATATATTTAATTATATTAAAATTCATTGCCTGGGTTGGAAAGATCCCCTGGAGGAGGACATGGCAACTCACTCCAATATTCTTGCTTGGAGAATCCCATGGACAGAGGACCTGGTAGGCTACAGTCCACGGGGTCACAAAGAGTTGGATATGACTCAAGCAACTTAGCATCCACATTTAAAAAGACACCTGAAAGTGAAAAGACAGGTTACAAACTTGGAGATATTTGCACATCACGCAGTTGACAAATGATTAGTTTACAAAATGTGCAAAGAATTCATACAAATAGATAACAAATGATGAAATAGAAAAGAGGGCAAAACACATGGACAAGTATTTCACATAAAATATAACACATATAGTCAATAATTATGTACAAATATGTTTGACATCACTCCTGTTCAAGGACATAAAAATAAAACCCTAATAAATTGCACTTTAAGTAGCTAGAGAAATTGGACATGACTGGACTATTGAACAACAGAAACCTAGAAAAATATATATTTTTGCACTCAATGTTTGATACTTGAATCAAAGAAGTAGATAATGAGAATGCATTACATTTACAGACCATTCAAAGCTTGTTATTAAGGGAGCCACAGGTCATAATGGCCATCATCAAAAAGTGCATAAATAATAAATGCTGGATAAGATGTGGAAAAAAGGGAACCCTCCTACACCGTTGATGGGAATGTAAATTGGTACCACCACTGTGGAGAACAGTATGGAGGTTCCTTAGAAACAAAAAATAGAACTACCATATGACTGCTCTTGTGTATAGGCTATAGTATTCTAATGTCAGTTAATTCTAGTCATATTTTTAGTTTGTGGTTTTATATGCTTAGTGAATCCTCTGATAAATTTGCTAATGGGGTTTTTTTTCTTTCTTTTTCTGAATCATTTCTTATAGTTAATGGAATGCTAGATTTTTCAGATTTCCTTAAGGCTGTGAATGATGTCTGCTATTTGGTCTCTCAGGATCCAGGTAAAAAGATGTTTCTTCAGAATTATAGGAGAAAATTATTTTTGATAGTAACTGATTTTAGGGTGGGGTGGTTATACAAATTTATGTTTTTTCAGAATTTCTTAACTCCTTTTTGCCCTAGTAGTCCAGGTTGAGGAAATTAGACATGGTTTTTTATATAAAAGGCACCAAAAAACCTGGATCACTGCCATGGTACCTTAATTTTCTATCTCCAATATCCACTTTTTCCTGTACACAACTACGAGACCAATTTTCTTAAAACACAATTTTTTGTCGTGTCATTATCTCAAAAATTTAGCTGCCCTTCTTATTCCAAACTCTTAAGCTTCAGGTCCTCACTTCTTCATAATTTTGCTTGCTGCTCTTCCTTTCTCCATAAATCTTTTCCAGGCAAGAACCCCATGCTCCAGTTCAGTTCAGTCACTTAGTCATGTCTGACTCTTTGTGACCCCATGGACTGCAGCACTCCAGATTTCCCTGTACATCACCAACTCCTGGGGCTTACTCAAACTCATGTCCATGGAGTCAGTGATGCCATTGAACAATCTCATCCTTTGTGGTCCCCTTCTCCTCCCGCCTTCTGTATTTCCCAGCATCAGGGTCTTTTCTAATGAACCAGCTTTTCACATCGGGTGGCCAAAGTATTAGAATTTCAGCTTCAGCATCAGTCCTTTCAATGAATATTCAGGACTGATTTCCTTTAGGATGGACTGGTTGGATCTCCTTGCAGTCCAAGGGACTCTCAAGAATCTTCTCCAATACCACAGTTCAAAAGCATCAATTCTAGGCAGCCTTCAGAATGGGAGAAAATAATAGCCAATGAAGCAACGGACAAACAATTAATCTCAAAAATATACAAGCAACACCTGCAGCTCCATTCGAGAAAAATAAACAACCCAATCAAAAAGTGGGCCAAAGAACTTAACAGACATTTCTCCAAAGAAGACATAAAAATGGCTAACAAACACATGAAAAGATGCTCAACATCACTCATTATCAGAGAAATGCAAATCAAAACCACAATGAGGTACCACTTTACACCAGTCAGAATGGCTGCCATCAAAAAGTCTACAAGCAATAAATGCTGGAGAGGATGTGGAGAAAAGGGAACCCTCTTACACTGTTGGTGGGAATGCAAACTAGTACAGCCACTATGGAGAACAGTGGGGAGATTCCTTAAAAAACTGAAAAGAGAACTACCATATGACCCAGCAATCCCACTGCTGGGCATACACACCGAGGAAACCAGAATTCAAAGAGACACGTGTACCCAAATGTTCATTGCCACATTGTTTACAATAGCCAGGACATGGAGGCAGCCTATATGCCCACCAACTGACGAATGGATAAGAAAGCTGTGGTACATATACACAATGGAATATTACTCAGCATTAAAAAAAATTCATTTGAGTCAGTTCTACTCAGGTGGACGGAACTGGAGCCTATTATCCAGAGTGAAGTAAGCCAGAAGGAAAAACAACAATACAGTATACTAACGCATATATATGGAATTTAGAAAGATGGTAATGAGAACCCTGCATGTGGGACAGCATAAGAAATGCAGATGTATAGAACAGTCTCGTGGACTCTGTGGAAGGGGGCAAGGGTGGGATGATATGGGAGAATGGCATTGAAACATGTTAAGTATCATATGTGAAATCAATCGCCAGCCCAGGTTTGATGTTCGGAGCTGGCGCACCGGGCTGACCCAGGGGGAGGGAATCAGGAGGGAGGAGGGAGGGGGATTCTGGAGGGGGAGCATATGTATACCCATGGCGGATTCATGTCAATGTATGGTAAAACCAACACAATAATAAAAAAAAAAGCATCAATTCTCTGCTCAGTTTTCTTTACAGTCCAATTCTCACATTTGTACATGACTACTAGAAAAACCATAGCTTTGACTAGATGGACTTTTGTTGGCAAAGTAATGTCTCTGCTTTTTAATATGCTGTCTAGGATGGTCATAGCTTTTCTTCCCAGGAGCAAGCATCTTATAAGTTCATGGCTGCAGTCACCATCTGCAGTGATTTTAGAGCCCAAGAAAATAGTCTCTCACTATTTCCATTGTTTCCCCATCTATTTGCCATGAAGTGATGGGGTAAGCTGGAATTAAGATTGCCAGGAAAAATATCAATAACCTCAGATATGCAGATGACACCACCCTTATGGCAGAAAGTAAAGAAGAACTACAGAACCTCTTGATGAAAATGAAAGAGGAGAGTGAAAAAGTTGGCTTAAAGCTCAACATTCAGAAAGGTAAGATTATGGCATCCAGTCCCGTCACTTCATGGCAAATACATGCGGAAACAGTGGCTGATTTAATTTTCCTGGGCTCCAAAATCACTGCAGATGGTGATTGCAGCCATGAAATTAAAAGATGCTTACTCCTTGGAAGGAAAGTTATGACCAACCTAGACAGCATATTAAAAAGCAGAGACATTACTTTGCCAACAAAGGTCTGTCTAGTCAAGGCTATGGTTTTTCCAGTTGTCATGTATGGATGTGAGAGTTGGACTATAAAGAAAGCTGGGCGTCGAAGAATTGTTGCTTTTGAACTGTGGTGTTGGAGAAGACTCTTGAGAGTCCCTTGGACTGCAAGGAGATCCAACCAGTCCATCCTAAAGGAGATCAGTCCTGGTTGTTCACTGGAAGGACTGAACACTTTGGCCACCTGATGTGAAGAGCTGACTCATTGGAAAGGACCCTGATGCTGGGAAGGATTGAGGGCTGGAGGAGAAAGGGACAACAGAGGATAAGATGGTTGGATGGCATCACCAATTCAATGGACATGGGTTTGGGTGGACTCCAGGAGTTGGTGATGGACAAGGATGCCTGGCATGCTGCGGTTCATGGGGTCGCAAAGAGTCGAACACCACTGAGCAACTGAACTGAACTGAACTTATGGGACCAGATGCCATGATCTTAGTTTTCTGAATGTTGAGTTTTAAGCCAACTTTTTCACTCTCCTCTTTCACTTTCATCAAGAGGCTCTTTAGTTCTTCTTTGCTTTCTGCCATAAGGGTGGTGTCATCTACATATCTGAGGTTATTGATATTTCCTGGCAATCTTGATTCCAGTTTGTGCTTCATCCAGCCCAGTATTTCATATGATGTACTCTGCATATAAGTTAAATAAGCAGGGTTGCAATATACAGCCTTGACGTACTCCTTTGCCTATTTGGAACCAGTCTGTTGTTCCATGTCCAGTTCTAACTGTTGCTTCTTGACCTGCATATTGATTTCTCAGGAGACAGATATTCTTAAATATCTCTTTAAGAATTTTCCACAGTTTGTTGTGATCCACACAGTCAAAGGCTTTGGTGTAGTCAATAATGCAGAAGTAGATGTATTTCTGGAACTCTCTTGCTTTTTTGATGATCCAACAGATATTGGCAATTTAATCTCTGGTTCCTCTGCCTTTTCTCAGTTCAGCTTGCACATCTGTAAGTTCACAGTTCACATACTGTTGAAGCCTGGCTTGGAGAATTTTGAGCATTACTTTACTAGCATGTGAGATGAATGCAATTGTGTGGTAGTTTGAACATTTGGCATTGCTTTCTTTGGGATTGACCTTTTCCAGTTCTGTGACCACTGCTGAGTTTTACAAATGTGCTGACATATATTGTGTGCAACACTTTAACAACATCATCTTTTAGGATTTGAAATAGCTTAGCTCAGCTGGGATTCCATCACCTCTACTAGTTTTGTTCGTAGTGATGCTTCCTAAGGTCTGCTTGACTTCACATTCAAGGATGTCTGGCTCTAGGTGAGTGATCATACCACTGTGATTATCTGGGTCATGAAGATCTTTTTTGTGTAGCTCTTCTGTGTATTCTTGCCACCTCTTCTTAATATCTTCTGCCTCTGTTAGGTCCATACCATTTCTGTCCTTTATTGAGCCCATCTTTGCATGAAATGTTCCCTTGGTATCTCTAGTGTTCTTTTTTTTTTTTTTTTTCTCTAGTGTTCTTAAAGAGATCTCTAGTCTTTCCCATTCTGCTCTTTTCCTCTATTTCTTTGCATTCATCACTGAGGAAGGCTTTCTGTCTCTCCTCGCTATTCTTTGGAACTCTGCATTCAAATGTGGGTATATCTTTCCTTTTCTCCTTTGCCTTTAGCTTCTATTCTCATTTATTTGTAAGGTCTCCTCAGACAACCGTTTTTCCTTTTTTTCCTATGCTCCAGTTAATCATAAATCTCCATGTCTGCCAATTTCATTCTTAGTTCATGCCTTAGTTCATTTTTTCCCCCTTCTGTTGAAGACTCATATCTGTTTTCTTACCTACCCTTGACAGTTTTTTTCCCATTTCCTGGAATCTGCATGAATTTTCACCTAAAGTTTTCAGATACTGAATTGCCTCCTAATAGCTTTTAGCTTGCACTACATATAAATTGTAAAGAAAATAGTTGAAAGGACTATTCATGTTAATGGTAGAAATAGTGCTTGCAAAGGTCTCCAATCGCTAGTGTTCATGATCTGATTTTAGCAGTCCTTTTGTTTTTCCCTTAGGCAAGATCAAGTTTCTGTGCTTATAGAAGATTACATATATTGGGATTATATTTATTTATTGTTAGCCAAACTGTATTTTCTTAGAATCAAGGATACATGAATATGATAGTCAATATTCCCGAGTAAGCAAACAAGAGGCAAGAAAAACTCTTTAAAATTTACTGATTCATTAATGTAATAAGTGTTATTAAATGCCTGCTATATCAAGCTGTAATTAATATAGACATGGTGCTTGGTTTGCTTTTCCTTTTTTAATTCCTTACTTCCTACTTGGCATTTTGATTAATTCCTGTGGAGTTGGGATTCTCCTTTATCTTCTTGGTTTTTGACTTACAGCCTTTTCCTGACCATAGATTTGTTTGTTTGTTTGTTTTGGACTCCTAGGTACTGCTTACTTGTTGTGCCACAGTTAAGAATAGTTTATTTGCTTCCTTATATTCCTTGGTTTTCAATTCCTGGTTTCCCAGTTTGACCTTATTTCTGTTTATTGCCACATGTTCTGAGACCAATCAGGAAGTCCCAGGCTTCTTTTTTTCCTTTTAAATCAACACATAATTCTTGAATGCTATTTTTATAAAATATCTAAGAAATATTTAAGTGTGTAAAGATGTGAAAGACATTCTTTGTGATTCCATGGACTATAGCACACCAGGCTTCCCTGTCCTTCACTATCTCCCAGAGTTTGCTCAGACTCATCTTCATTGAGTCAATGATGCCATTCAATCGTCTCATCCTCTGTCATCCCCTTCTCTTCCTCAGTCTTTCCCAGCATTAGGGGCTTTTCCAATAGGTCAGCTCTTTGCATCACGTGGTCAAAGTACTGGAGCTTCAGCTTCAACATCAGTACTTCCAGTGAATGTGCTAAGTGCTAAGTCACTTTAGTCGTGTTCGACTCTTTGTGACCCCAGGGACTTTTGCCCACCAGGCTCCTCTGTTCATGGGATTCTCCAGGCAAGAACACCAGAGAGGGTTGCCATGCCCTTCTCCACTTCCAGTGAATATTAAGAGTTTATTTCCTTTAGGATTGACTGGTTTGATCTCCTTGCTGCCCATGGGACTCTCACTAGCCTTTTTCAGCACCAGAGTTCAAAAGCATCAATTCTTCAGTGCTTAGTCTTCTTTCTGGTTCAACTTTCACATCCATGCATGACTACTAGAAAAAACATAGCTTTGACTAGGTAGACCTTTGTTGGCAAAGTAATATCTCTGCTTTTTAATATCCTGTCTAGGTTTGTCATAGCTTTTCTTCCAAGGAACAAGCGTCTTTTAATTTCATGGCTGCAGTCACAGTCTGCAGTGATTTTGGAGCCCAAGAAAATAAAGTCTGTCACTGTTTCCATTGTTTCTCCATCTATTTGCCATGAAATGATGGGACTGTATGCCATGATGTTCATTTTTTGAAAGCTGAATTTTAAGTCAGCTTTTTCACTGTCCTCTTACACCTTCATCAAGAGGCTCTTTAGTTCCTCTTCAGTGCTGCTGTTAAGGTGGTATCATCTGCATATTTGAGGTTATTGATATTTCTCCTGGCAGTCTTGATTCCAGCTTGTGCTTCATCCAGCCCAGCATTTTGCATGATTTACTCTGCATATAAGTTAAGTAAGCAAGGTGATAATATACAGCCTTGATGTACACCTTTCCCAATTTTGAATCAGTCTGTTTTCCATGTCTGGTTCAAACTGTTGCTTCACGACCTGCACACAGTTTTCTCAGGAGAGTTTAGGACCTTCTCAAGTCTTTCCTGAACATCTCTACAGCCCCGCCCTTGTGTGTAGCCATCTAGATAGCCAGGAGTATGTTGGAGATTTTCAAAGCCACCTATGGAAATCTCATTTCCCAGATTTTCCTCTTAAGTTTGTTTGTTAGCCTATTGTTTGCTCTGTTTCCATTACTACTGGAAGCTGTGATGGTAAACAGTTATCTCTGTTTTTGATGAATTCTCCCAGGGAAAAGTCTGTTTGCACTGGGAAAGCTTTGAGTCGGTTTATATAAGAACAGATTTGCAAGTAGGGTCTTCCAGAGAACCACCAGACAGGTCTAATAATAGCAGTTCTTAGGGAATGGCACTTTGAAGAAATTCCAATCTCTTTTTTTCTCCATTGGATTTTAGATTGCTGGTTTTCATTGCAGTTTTTGACTCTTGGTTTTCAAGGCTCCTGGTAGCCCCTGGGAAGGGAAGGTGGGAATACAGCACGTTAAAATGCCACAAAGGTCAGTGTTCTTAAGGAGAGGCAGACACTTTTTTTGAAACAACATTGTTTGGGTTGTTGTAAGCCTTTGGTTGATTTCTAGAGTGTTGAAAAGGTTGACTTTGACATTTTTGCCAGTGTTCTCATTGTTCTATAGAATAGAGGATTCTCAGAGGTCGTTCCTCTGCTATTTTTTTTATTGAAGGATAATTGCTTTACAGAATTTTTTTGCTTTCTGTCAAACCTCTACATGAATCAGTCATAGGTATACATATGTTCCCACCCTTTTGAAACTTCCTCCTATCTCCCTCCCCATCCCATCCCTCTAGGTTGATACAGAGCCCCTGTTTGAGTTTCCTGAGCCATATAGCAAATTCCTGTTGGCTATCTAGTTTACATATGGTAATAAAAGTTTCTGTGTTACTCTTTCCATACATCTCACCCTCTCCTCCCCTCTCCCCATGTCCATAAGTCTATTCTCTTTGTCTGTTTCTCCATTGTTGCCCTGTAAATAAATTCTTCAGTACCATTTTCCTAGATTCCGTATATATACGTTAGAATATGGTATTTATATTTCTCTTTCTGACTCACTTCACTCTGTATAATAGGTTCTAGATTCATCCGCCTCATTAGAACTGACTCAAATGCATTCCTTTTTATGGCTGGGTAATATTCCATTGTATATATGTATCATAACTTTTTTTATCCATTCATCTGTCAATGGATATCTAGGTTACTTCCATGTTCTAGCTATTGTAAATAGTGCTGCAGTGAACAATGGGATACATGTGTCTCCTTCAATTTTCACTTCCTCAGGGTATATGCCTAGGAGTGGGATTGCTGGGTCATGTGGTGGTTTTATTCCTAGTTTTTAAAGGACTCTCCATACTGTCTTCCATAGTGGCTGTATCAATTTACATTCCCACCAACATTGCAAGAGCGATCCCTTTTCTCCATACCCTCTCCAGCATTTATTGTTTGTAGACTTTTTGATGAGGGCCATTCTGACCCATGTCAAGTGATATCTCATTGTAGTTTTGATTTGCATTTCTCTAATAATGAGCAATGTTGAGCATCTTTTGATGTGTTTGTTAGCCATCTGTATGTCTTCTTTGGAGAAATGTCTACTTAGGTCTTTTCCCCACTCTTTGATTGGGTTGTTTGTTTTTCTGGTATTGAATTGTATGAACTGCTTGTATATTTTGGAAATTAATCCTTTGTCAGTTGTTTCATTTGCTATTATTTTCTCCCATTCTGAGGATTGTCTTTTCACCTTGCTTATAGTTTCCTTTGCTGTGCAAAAGCTTTTGTTTAATCATGTCCCACTTGTTTACTTTTGCTTTTATTTCCATTACTCTAGGAGGTGGGTCATAGAGGATCTTGCTTTGACTTTTGTCATCAAGTGTTCTGCCTTTGTCTTCCTCTAACAGTTTTATAGTTTCTGGTCTTCCATTTAGGTCTTTAATCCATTTTGAGTTTATCTTTGTGTTTGGTGTTAGAAAGCATTTTAATTTCATTCTTTTACATGTAAGCTGTCCAGTTTTCCCAGCACCATTTATTGAAGAGTCTATCTTTGCTCCATTGTATATTCTTGCCTTCTTTGTCAAAAGTAAGGTACCCATGGGTGCATGGGTTTATTTCTGGGCTTTCTATCTTGTTCCGTTGGTCTATATTTCTGTTTTTGTGCCAGTACCATACCGTCTTGATTACTATAGCTTTGCAGCATAATCTGAAGTCAGGAAGGTTGATTCCTCCAGCTCCATTATTCTTTCTCAAGACTGCTTTGGCTATTCGGGGTCTTTTGTGTTTCCATATGAATTTTGAAATTTTTTGTTTTAGTTTTGTGAAAAATGCCATTGGTAATTTGATAGGGATTGTATTAATTCTGTAGATTGCATTTGGTAGTATAGTCATTTTCACAATATTGACTATTCCTACCCAGGAACATGGAATATCTCTCCATCTGTTTATGTCATCTTTGATTTCTTTCATTAGTGTCTTATAATTTTCTGTGTACAGTTATTAGGTGGGTTTATTTCTAGATATTTAATTCTTTTTGATGCAATGGTGAATGGGATTGATTCCTTAATATCTCTTTCTGATTTTTCATTGTTAGTGTATAGAAATGCAAGTGATTTCTGTGTATTGATTTTGTATCCTGCAACTTTGCTAAACTCACTGATTCAGTTCAGTTCAGTTGCTCAGTCATGTCCGACTCTTTGCGACCCCATGAATCGCAGCACACCAGGCCTCCCTGTCCATCACCAACTCCCAGAGTCCACCCAAACCCATGTCCATTGAGTCAGTGATGCCATCCAGCCATCTCATCCTCTGTCGTCCCCTTCTCCTCCTGCCCCCAATCCTTCCCAGCATCACATGAGGTGGCCAAGTATTGGAGTTACAGCTTCAACATCAGTTCTTCCAATGAACACCCAGGACTGATCTCCTTTAGGATGAACTGGTGGGATCTGCTTGTAGTCCAAGGGACTCTCAAGAGTCTTCTCCAACACTACAGTTCAAAAGCATCAATTCTTTGGTGCTCAGCTTTTTTCACCATCCAACATCCATACATGACTACTGGAAAAATCATAGCTTTGACTAGACAGACCTTTGTAGGCAAAGTAATGTCTTTGCTTTTCAATATGCTATTTAGGTTGGCCATAACTTTCCTTCCAAGGAGTAAGTGTCTTTTAATTTCATGGCTGCAACCACCATCTGCAGTGATTTTGGAGCCCAGAAAACAGAAAGTCAGCCACTGTTTCCACTGTTTCCCCATCTATTTGCCATGAAGTGATGGGACCAGATGCCATGATCTTCATTTTCTGAATGTTGAGCTTTAAGCCAACTTTTTCACTCTCCTCTTTCACTTTCATCAAGAGGCTTTTTAGTTCTTCTTCACTTTCTGCCATAAGGGTGGTGTCATCTGCATATCTGAGGTTATTGATATTTCTCCTGGCAATCTTGATTCCAGCTTGTGCTTCTTCCAGCCCAGCGTTTCTCATAATGTACTCTGCATATAAGTTAAATAGGCAGGGTGACAATATTCAGCCTTGATGTACTTTTTTTCCTATTTGGAACCAGTCTGTTGTTCCATGTCCAGTTCTAACTGTTGCTTCCTGAGCTGCATACGGGTTTCTTAAGAAACAGGTCATACTCAGATGGACGAAACTGGAGCCCATTATCCAGAGTGAAGTAAGCCAGAAGCAAAAACAACAATACAGTATATTAACACATATATATGGAATTTAGAAAGAAGGTAACGAGAACCCAACATGCGAGACAGCAAAAGGAACGCAGATATATAGAATAGACTCGTGGACTTTGGGGATGAGGGTAAGGGTGGGATGATATGGGAGAAGGACATTGAAACAAGTTAATTATCATATGTCTAATCAATCGCCAGCCCAGGATTGATGATCAGGGCTGGTGCAGCGAGATTTCCCTGGGGGGAGGGAGGAGGGAAGGGAGTTCTGGAGGGGAAGCATATGTAAACCCATGGTGATATCATGACATTGTATGGCAAAAACAATAATAAAAAAATAATAAAATGTGAATTTTTAAAATGAATATAGGAAAAAAAATCACACACACACATAAAAGAAACAGGTCAGATGGTCTGGTATTCCCATCTCTTTCAGAATTTTCCACAGTTTATTGTGATCCACACAGTCAAAGGCTTTGGCATCGTCAAGGAAGCAGAAGTAGATGTTTTTCTGGAACTCTCTTGTTCTTTCGATGATCCAGCGGATGTTGGCAACTGATTAGCTCTAGTAATTTTCTCATACTATCTTTAGGATTTTCTATGTACAGTATCATGTCATCTGCAAACAATGAGAGCTTTACTTCTTTTCCAATCTGGATTCCTTTTATTTGTTTTTCTTCTCTGATTGCTCTAGCTAGGACTTCCAGATCTATGTTGAATAATAGTGGCAGAAGTGGACACACCTGTCGTCTTACTGATCTTAGGGGGAATGCTTTCAGTTTTTCACCATTGAGAATGACTTATCATGTATGGCCTTTACTATGTTGAGGTAGATTCCCTCTATGCCCATTTTTTGAAGAGTTGTAATCATAAATGGGTGATGAATTTTGTCAAAGGCTTTTTCTGCATCTATTGAGATTATCACATATGGTTTTTATCTTTCAATTTGTTAATATGGTGTATCATATTGATTGATTTGCATATATTGAGGAATCTTTGCATTCCTGGAATAAACCCAACTTGATCATGGTTAATGAGCTTTTTGATGGGTTGCTGAATTCTGTTTGCTAGAATTTTGTTGAGAATATTTTTATCTTTGTTCATCAGTGATATTGGCCTGCAGTTTTCTTCTTGTGTGTTGTCTTTGTTTGGTTTTGGTATCAGGGTGGCCTTGTAGAATGAGTTTGGAAGTGTTCCTTCCTCTGCAATTTTTTTGAAAGAGTGTTCAAAGGATAGGCATGAGCTCTTCTCTAAATGTTTGATAGAATTCTCCTGTGAAGCCATCTGGTCGTGGGCTTTTGTTTTTTGGGAGATTTTTTATCCCAGCTTCAATTTCAGTGCTTGTAACTGGGTTGTTCATAATTTCTATTTCTTCCTGGTTCAGTCTTGGAAGATTGGACTTTTCTAAGAATTTGTCCATTTTTTTCCAGGTTATCTATTTTATTGCCATATAATTGTTCATAATAGTCTCTTATAATCCTTTGTATTTCTGCATTGTCTGTTTTAACGTCTCCTTTTTCATTTCTAATTTTGTTAATTTGATTCTTCTCTTTTTTTCTTGATGAGTCTGACTAAAGGTTTGTCAATTTTGTTTATCTTCTCAAAGAACAAGCTTTTATTTTTATTAATCTTTACTATTGTTTCTCTAATTTCTTTTTCATTTATTTCTGCTTGGGTCTTTATGATTTCTTTTCTTCTACTAATTATGTGGTCTTTTCTGTTCTTATTTTCCCAGTTGTTTTAGGTGTAAAGTTAGGTTGTCTATTCGATGGTTTTCTTGTTTCTTGAGGTAGGTTTGTATTGCTATAAACTTCCCTCTTATAACTGCTTTTGCTGCATCCCATAGGTTTTGAGTTGTCATGTTTTCATTGTCATTTGTTTCTAGAAATTTTTTATTCCCCTTTTGATTTCTTCAGTAAACTGTTGGTTATTTAGACACATGTTGTTTAATCTCCATGTGTTTGTGTTTCTTATACTTTTTTTCTTGTACTTTATATCCAGTCTCATAGCATTGTGGTTGGAGAGGGCACTTGATACAGTTTTAATTTTCTTAAATTTACTGAGGTTTGATCTGTGACCCAAGATGTGGTCTATCCTGGAGAATGTTCCATGTGCACTTGAGAAGAAGGTGTATTCTTCTGCATTTGGATGAAATGTCTTGAAAATATCAATGAGATCCATCCCATCTAATGTAACATTTAAGACCTGTGTTTCCTTATTAATTTTCTGTTTTGATGATCTGTCCATTGGTGTGAGTGGGGTGTTTAAGTCTCCTGCTATTATTGTGTTACTGTCAATTTCTCCTTTTATGTCTGTTAGTGTTTGTCTTATGTATTGAGGTACTTCTATGTTGGGTGCATAGATATTTACAGTTGTTATGTCTTCCTCCTGGATTGATCCCTTGCATTATGTAGTGTCCTTCCTTATCTATTATAATCTTCTTCATTTTAAGGTCTATTTTGTCTGATATGAGGATTGCTACTCCAACTTTCTTTTGCTTCTCATTTGCATGGAATATATTTTTCCATCTTCTCACTTTCAGTCTATATGTGTCTTTAGGTCTGAAGTGGGTTTCTTATAGACAGCATAGATATGGGTCTTGTTTTTGTATCCATTCAGCCAGTCTATGTCTTTTGGTTGGAGCATTTAGTCCATTTACATTTAAAGTAATTATTGATGTATATGTTCCTATTGCCATTTTCTTAATGTAGGTTATTTAGAAACCAACATTCTTTCTGTTTGGGATTGATTTTGTAGATATTTTTTGTTTGTTTGTTTGTTTTTCCTGTTGTATTTCTTAACTCTGTAAGTCCCTTTAACATTTGTTGTAAAGCCAGTTTGGTGATACTGAATTCTCTTAACTCTTGCTTGTCTGAAAGCTTTTTATTTCTCCATCAATTTTGAATGAGATCCTTGCTGGTTACAATAATCTTGGTTGTAGATTTTTCCCTTTCAGTACTTTAAATATATCCTGCCATTCCCTTCTGGCCTGCAGAGTTTCTGCTGAAAGATCAGCTGTTAAGCATATGGGATTTCCCTTGTATGTTACTTGTTGCTTCTCCCTTGCTGATTTTAATATTCTTTCTTTGTGTCTAGTCTTTGTTAGTTTGATTAGTATGTGTCAAACTTGGTGTGTTTCTCCTTGGGTTTATCCTGTATGGGACTCTTTGTGCCTCCTGAGCTTGATCAACTATTTCCTTTTCCATGTTAGTGAAATTTTCAACTATAATCTCTTCAAAAATTTTCTCATACCCTTTCTTTTCCTCTTCTTCTTCTGGGATGCCTATAATTTGAATATTGGTGTGTTTGATATGATCCCAGAGGTCTCTGAGACTGTCCTTGGCTCTTTTCATTCTTTCCACTTTATTCTGCTATTCAGAAGTTATTTCCACCATTTTATCTTCCAGCTCACTCATTCATTCTGCTTCAGATATTCTGCTATTGATTCCTTTTAGAGTATTTTTAATTTCAGTAATTGCATTGTTTGTCTCTATATGTTTATTGTTTAATTCTTCTAGGTCTTTGTTAATTGATTCTTGCAATTTCTCCATTTTGTTTTCAAGTTTTTGATCATCTTTACTATCATTATTCTGAATTCTTTTTTTAGGTAGTTTGCCTATTTCCTCCTCATTTATTTGGACTTCAGTGCTTCTAGTTTGTTCTTCCATTTCTGCCATATTTCTCTGCCTTTTCATTATTATTTTTTTTTTTTTTTAGGTTATTGTGTTTGAGGCCTGCTTTCCCAAGCTTCAAGGGAAGTTGAATTCTTTCCTTGAAGAAGGTGGAATTCTTTCTTCCTTTTGGTTTCTGCGCTCCTAAGATTGGTCCTGTGGTTTGTGTGAACTTCCTATAGGGTGATGTTTGTGTTGAGTTTTTGTTTGTTTGTTTTTCCTCTGATGGGCAAGGCTAAGTGAGGTGGTAATCCTGTCTGCTGATGATTGGGTTTGTATTTTTGTTTTGTTTGTTGTTTAGATGAGGCATCCTGTACAGGGTGCTACTGGTGGTTGGATGATGCTGAGTCTTGTATTTCAGTGGTTTCCTTTGTGTGAGTTCTCACTATTTGATACTCCCTAGTGTTAGTTCTTAGGTAGTCTAGGTCTTGGAGTCAGTGCTCCTACTCCAAAGGCCCAGGGAAGGGGGTTCTGGAGGGGGAGCATATGTAAACCCATGGCGATTTCATGTCATTGTATGGCAAAACCAACACAATAAAGTAAAGAAAATTAAAAAAAAAAAAAAAAACCAAACAAAGGCCCAGGGCTTGATCTGTGGTCAAGAATGAAGATTCCACAAGTGGTTTGTTATGGCATTAGGTGAGATTAAAGCAAATATCCAAAAACATGAAACCAAAGTTGAACCCCAGACAGATGGCAGTTACAAAATCAGGCAAATAATAAAATAATGAAATATACACATATACATATACACTCATTAGCAAAGTGAAAACAGTCCAACAAAAAGTACAGTAGACTGATCTGGTGAACAAAGGAAATAAAAAATTGTATTTACCAGTTGAGAACACAACTAACTTAAGTACAAATTGGAAAACAAAACTAAAGTAAGGTGCCAGGTGGAGAATAAAGCAATGAAAACAAAAGGAACAAATATGTTGGGAGGAAAGGAAAGAAAGAAAAGAAAGAAATAATAGATATACAAAGTTAAATAGAGGTGGATGAAGAAGATTTATATACATTTAAAGATTAACTGCAAGGGGAAAAAACAGTAGGAAAGGCAAACAAATGAATAAATGTAGAAAAATATAATGGGTTTTTTAAAAATTAAAATTATAAAAAAGAGAGAAAAAAAAAAAGAAGAGGAAAGAAAAAAGGAAAACTCCACAGAACTGCAAAAGCCCGATGTAGAAGCAGAGGTTTATAACAACAAAAGAAAGTGTGACTGAATATACACAGATACATATATGTCCATAAGTAAAATCAAAACAGTCCAACAAAAATAAAGTATAATGGATTGACATGGCGAACAAAAATTATATCTACCAGAACAAAATAATTAAAGCACAAACTAGAAAACAAAACTAAAGCAAGGTGCCAATTGGGGAATAAAGCAATGAAAATAAAACTAACAAATATGTTGATAGGTAAGGAAAGAAAGAAAAGAAAGAAAGAATAGATATGCAAAGTTAAATAGAGGTAGATAAAGAAGATTTATATATGTTAAAGATTAACTGCAAGGGGAAAAAGCAGTAGGAAAAGCAAACAAAGGAATAAATGTAGAAAAAATAATAATAGGTTTAAAAAATTAAAAATTAAAATTAAAAAAGGAGAAGAGAAAAAAAAGAAGGAAAACTCCACAGAACTGCAAAAAACCCAATGTAGAGGCAGAGGTTTATGACAGCAATAAAAAATGAGACTGAGAAAAAAAAAGCTCAAAAGCTCAATTAGATTTCTTAGTGCCAGTAAAATCAACAACTACAACAGAGGAAGGAAAAGGGGGGGGGGGAAACAAAATCCACAAGTATCTACAGAAAAAGTAAAAAATAAGAATAATAAATGTTTTCCTTGAGTCACTGCTGTCAGAGTCCTTTCCCTCACTGGGAGTCACAGTCCACCTTACCTCCCTAGGATGGGCTCCAACACTGTGCTGATCTCTGGACCTGCAGTGGGGGCAGCTCAGATTCTAATCTGGCCCTACTCCTGTGTGTTCTTGCCTCCAATGTCCACAGCTATCAGAACTAGTGCATTTTTTTAAAATGGGAGCTCTCGATAACCTTTTATGTATCCCATTGACACGAAGTCTGCTAAGTTGATCTTGTGGATTTATTTATTTATTTATTTATTGTTTTTGCCATACATTGTCATGATATCATCATGGGTTTACATATGCTTCCCCTCCGGAACCCCCCTCCCTCCTTCCTCCCCCCCGGGAAATCTCGCTGTACCAGCCCCAAGCATCAATCCTGGGCTGGCGATTGATTAGACACATGACAATTAACATGCTTCAATGCCCTTCTCCCATATCATCCCACCCTTACCCTCATCCACAAAGTCCACAAGTCTATTCTATACATCTGCGTTCCTTTTGCTGTCTCGCATGTTGGGTTCTCGTTACCGTCTTTCTAAATTCCATATATATGCGTTAATATACTGTATTGTTTTTGCTTCTGGCTTACTTCACTCTGGATAATGGGCTCCAGTTTCGTCCATCTGAGTAGAATTGCTTCAAATGAATTTTTTTTTTAATGCTGAGTAATATTCCATTGTGTATATGTACCACAGCTTTCTTATCCATTCGTCAGTTGATGGGCATCTAGGTTGCTTCCATGTCCTGGCTATTGTAAACAATGCGGCGATGAACATTGGGGTACACGTGGCTCTTTCAATTCTGGTTTCCTCGGTGTATATGCCCAGCAGTGGGATTGCTGGGTCATATGGCAGCTGCAAATAGATCTTGTGGATTTAATCTGCAGCTTTGTACGGATGGTGGGAAGGTTTGGGGTCTTATTCTTTAGCCACACTACCCTTGCGTTTCAATTGTGGTTTTATTTCCACCTCTACATGTGGCTCATCCACTGGGGTTTTAGCTCCTGAGGCTGCCGTGGAGGGCTTGGGTTTGCTCCTGTGAAGACCAGATGTGGAGGTGGTGCAGCTGCTTGGGTCACAGGAGTTCTGGCAGCACTAGGTACTCAGGGGGGTTGGTGGCTAGGGCAGCAGGAAATAGAGTGCTCTAGAAGGGTATGGCAACTAGTATCAGCCAATATGCTGCAGTGTTCTTGCCTGAGAACCCCATCGTCCTGACACAGAAGCCTACAGGGCCGCAAAGAGTTGGACATGACTGAAATGACCCTACATGCATAGAAGCAAGACTATTTTTTTGCCCATGGTAGCTCTGCCCCAGTGAGACTTGAGCATGAAGGTGGTGCAGCTGCTTGGCTTGTAGGGACCCTGGCTTCACCAAGTGTGCAGGACATGGACTGCCTCTGCTGCAGGAGTTATGGCCCTATCAGAGTCTTTTTTCCCGAGCCTCTTGTAGCTGGCAATCAGAAGGCCTCTTTGGCCAGTCTTTCTCTGTAGCTCCACCCATTCAGGCACATAGAGGGGCCCCCATGGCTGGGGTCCTACTCTGTAGATAGGTGCATCAGGCACTTAAAGGGGCACCCTGGGTGGGGTCCTACTCTGTAGTTCAGTGCATCAGGCATTTGATGGGCCAGCCTCTCTATTGTTCAGCTGCCAGTGCTGGCGTGTGGGGAGAGGCTGTGGTGATGGCTCCACCCCCTACATGTGACTAAGCAGTATCGCCTTGCTTCCATGGTTGCCTTGCCTTCCTCCACCGGCATTTCCCACCACAATCTCCCTCACATCCCCTCAATCTGTCTCTCTGAAGTCAATAGCAGCCCTTGCCCTGGGATTGCCCCACAATCCCTAAACTCCAGCTCCCAGCTGTTGTGCCTTCCAGGAGACCAGCATTCCTGTCCGGGGCATGTATTGCTGTGGCAAGGACCGTCTGATTCTCATTCCATCTAGGCTGCCACAGATCAGTTGTTTCACTCTCAGCCGTAAATATTTCTTCTCTGACTAAGACAATTGCCCCACTGTGGGGATCAGACCCTTGCTTAAGTTCCCCCACCCGCTGAAGACAGCTCGGTCTTGCTAACACTCCTGTTTTTCCCCCTAGATCCTTCATCCTACCGAGTTTTGTATGGTTCTATATATTCTTTTCCACTGGTCAGGTACTCCTGTCTGCTCTCAGCTGGTGTTCTGCATGCACTTCTGTGTCTGAAGGTGTATTCTTGATGTATCCTTGGAGGGAAGTGTGCTCCACGGTTCACTTACCCTTCTGCCATCTTGTTCTCCTTCCTCTGCTGTTTTTGCTCACTTGATTAATATCTACTAGTTGAATGAATAGTGCTCAGTTCTTCCTCTTCTACTGTGCTTATCTAAGGACTTGTAGATCATTATGTTTGGTATATGCTGAATTCCAAGGAAATCTAGTCTGACTACAAAGTGATTTGCACTCTGGAATTATTTGAATTGTGTTTCCTTATCAAGATAAATTAAGGGATACAGTGGTTTAAGTTACACTTAAATATTTTAAATCTAGCATTTGGATACAGATAACTGTTTAGCTTTTAAGGAAGCCTTCTTTTGGGGGAAAATTCTCTTCATTATTATGTTTACTTTCTTTTAACTATGTTCTTCCAAGTTTACTTTTGATATCAAGGACAATTAAGAAGTTTCTGTGGACAAATAGACATTTTAATAGTGGTTAAACCGTTGTCAAATTCTTTGTAGTATGTAAAAAATCTGAAGAAAAATTCTGTATTTAAACCATTCTTCTCTCTTTTACAGTATCTTTCCTAAATTACACTTTAAAGTAATTAATAACTGCCCCTAATTTTGGATTAAGGTGTCTTGCTATTGTAGATTATACCACTGGTAAGAAATTGCTGTTAGCTAAAAGTTTGAACTAAGAGGTGAGTATAGTATAATGATTAAGAGCAAACATTTTGGATTAGAATTCTGGCTTTTCCATATACTTACAGTGCAATCTAAAGGGACTTTCTGAGCCTTAGTTTCCTCTTCTGTAATATAGGGATAATGAAAAATTTTATTTTATAGGCTGATTGTGATAATGGAATTATATAACTTCTAATTTTTAGCACAGTTCCTGGCACCTAGATGGCATTCAGTAAAAACCAGGTATTATTGATATTATTATTTTAGCAGTATAATAGTAAAATAGCAAGCATTTCATTTCATATTAAGAATATGGCTAGAATTGGGCAAATGCTTACTTGCAGGTAAATTTTTAGAAATCCCTAAATTTATTTTTCCCAGATCAAAATCTGCTCTTTCAGCGAAAGACGTTGATTGCCATCGTACAGTAATTTCTTTGTTTATTGTACTTTTGCAGCATTTCAGAATGCCTTGAAGATTTTTCGCAGGATAAAAGGTGGTCTAGTTTCAGCTTCTGAAGTGGATGAAGTGTTGGATAGAATGGATATCTTGGTAGTCCCTGAAACTTTGCAAGAAGTGATAAAATATGCTAATATCAACAGTGAGTTATTTGAATCGATGTACACGTATTTCTTTTTTGGCTCCAAATTTTTCTGACTCATCCTTAACTTCTCGTTTTCCTACTTGATTCTTGCCCTTTGCGATGACACTGCTTACTGGTGTCTATGATAAAAGATGGTGTAGAAAAATTAAGTGAGAAATTTCTCATTGTTATATTTTGGTATGTTTGGCAAAAATATAAAAGAAAAATGGAATTTTTTTCTTTTCAATGTTATCTCTCTTTTCCAATAGTCATTTCTTGTCTTTGTGAAGAGGTAGTTTATGTGGTGTCAAGAGCATTGACTTCACAAGTTAGGAGACCTAGATTTCTTAAATTTCCAACTTTGTTTTGTAGCTTTGATTACAAAATCTTCCTGTGCTATACAGTTACATTCTCTTTAAACAGTATATTTAGCATATGTTTTATATTAGATGTTTACATGTGACCAAGAGGTGTCCTGTAATAATGGATTGATTAGTGATTTATTTATTGATTTATCCATTCATTTAATGAGTCAGATAGTCATTTAATATCTTCTGTGCCTGAAACTATGGTAGGTGATACACAGATGAATAAAACATATTTATTGTTCTGAAGGAGCTTGCATTCTGATGTAGAAAAAGGCAAATAAATTGAAAATTATGATAATATATGTAGCAAATACTATTACAGAGTGTATATATGCATATTGGAAGCACTAGAGAAAGAGTATTAGAAGAGATGATGTCTGGGCTAAATGTTAAAGGATTTATAGGAGTTAGTTGCAGATGGTGGTGGAGGGTGAAACTTTTTAGACTGAGGGAACAGTTTGTGTAAATGGGGCAGGAAAATAATCAGACATGGCATCCTTTCTGGTGGGATTCTACTGGATTTTTTCATTTGGTAGTGGTGGCTTTATAATGGGCCTTTGTTTGGTGAAGTGTAGTCTGGAGGTAGAAGCAGGCTACATGCAGTAGGTAGTCATTATGGTGGGCTACCATTTATGGTAGCCCATAAATGAGTGGAGAGTTATGTATTAGAGCATGAAGATGTATATAAATAGGATTTTAAGGACTAATCTCAAGTCGTATTATTAAATAGCCTTTAGGGCATGCTCTACTAGGAGCAACAGCAATCATATATGAAACGACTGCAGTGCCTTGCTTTTTGGCTTATGAAATTCTAGTCTGGGCTTCTAGGTCTCCCATTTTATTTGGAGACATGGATTAGACAAATAACACTAATTTCATAGGATTATTGTAGGATGTAGATATAAAAATTTATCACAGTTTGGAACCTAGAACAGGCTCAAGAAATGTGAAGCAGAAACCTAAGGATCATCCTTGACAGATATATTTCCTATGTTTTCCTTGTGAAATTATTATGAAGTATTATTATTTAAAAATCCTATACATCTCTTAAATCTTTCTGTTTTCCAGCATTACTACATTTTTCCTTAGGACAATTGTAAATCTACCCATATTCTAACAAGTCTACCCATATCCAGGTTTCCCTGATAGCTCAGTTGGTAAAGAAGCCGCCTGCAATGCAGGAGACCCCGGTTCAATTCCTGGGTCTGTAAGATCCCCTGGAGAAGGGATAGGCTACCCACTCGAGTATTCTTGGCCTTCCCTTGTGGCTCAGCTGGTAAAGAATCTGCCTGCAATGCAGGAGACTTGGGTTTGATCCTGGGTTGGGAAGCTTCCCTGGAGAAGGGAAAGGCTACCTACTCCAGTATTCTGGCCTGGAGAATTCCATGGAGTCACAAAGAGTTGGACACAACTGAGCGAATTTCACTTTTCACTTTCACCCATATCCAGTCTTAATCTCCCTTTACACTGTAACCAGAAAAATCTTTTCAAAAGGAACATCTGGTCATGTTACCTTCTTTGTATAAAGTCTAATAATGCTTCATTAATGTACAAGGCTTTGCAAAGTCTGGCCTTTACCTGGATCTTAGCTTTATCTCAGACCACATTCTCCCTTACTGTCTGTGCCTTTTTAGAGTTTCAACCTTATACTGCTCTCCTCCTGCCACAGCCATTACACATATTCTGTTCTTTCCTGGAATATTCCTCTCCTCCTAGTTATTCCTGTTTATATTTGAAAAGTGAACGTGAAATTTGCTCAGTCATGTCTGACTGTTTATGACTCCATGGACTAGACAGTCCATGGAATTCTCCAGGCCAGAATACTGAAGTGGGTAGCCTTTCCCTTCTCCAGGAGATCTGCCCAATCCAGGGATCGAACCCAGGTCTCCTGCATTGCAGGCAGATTCTTTACCAGCTGAGCCACAAGGGAAGGCCAAGAATACTGGAATGGGTAGCCTGTCCCTTCTCCAGTGGATCTTCCTGACCCGGGAATCAAACTGTGGTCTCTTGCATTGCAGGCAGATTCTTTACCAACTGAGCTATCAGGGAATTATTTACTTATTTTTAAAAAATTTTATTTATTTTTAATTGAAGGATAATTGCTTTATAATATTGTGTTGGTTCCTGCCATACATCAACATTAATCAGCCATAAGTGTACATATGTCTACTCCCTGTGAACCTCCCTCCCATTTCCCATCCCACCCCACCTCTCTAGGTTGTCACAGAACACAGGTTTGAGTTCCCTGAGTCATATAGCAAATACCCACTGGCTATCTGTTTTACATATGGTAATGTAAATGTTTCCATGCTACTCTCTCCATTTGTCCCACCCTTTTTTCCACCCCATGTCCACAAGTCTGTTCTCTATGTTTGCATCTCCACAACTACCCTGCATATATTTTCATCAGTACCATCTTTCTAGATTCCATATATATGCATTAGTATACGATATTTGTATTTCTCTTTCTGACTTACTTCATTTTGTATAATAGGCTCTAGATTTGTCCTCGTCATGTGAGCCAAGACAAGTGTGTTCCTTTTAATAGCTGAATAATACTCCATTGTGTATATGTACCACAACTTCTTTATCCATTCATCTGTTGATGGACAGCTAGGTTGTTTCCATGTTTTAGCTACTATTGTAAATAGTGCTGCAATGAACATTGGGGTATATATATCTTTTTAAATTATGGTTTCCTTCTGCTTAATACTTTAAATCTAAACTACACTGTTTTTTAGAGATGTTTCCCTGACCTCTCTGACTAGGTCATATTCTCATATTGTACACTTTCACAGGATTGATCTCAGTTGCAATTTATATTTTAAACTGTTTGATTAAGGTTTACGTATTAATTAAGACTAGTTAAGCACCAGGAGAACAGATATCATGTCTACTTTTGCTCAATATTGTATCCTCAGTACATAGCACAGTGAATATGGCAGATTTTAAGTGCTGAAACAATGTTGAAAGAATTAGTAATTCTCACTTCTTATTTCATCTCCCCCAGTCAGGAAGAACAAGATTTCTTCATTTTGTCATATTAATGAAGTCTTATATTTTAGTGTATACTGAATTACTAATTCATAATTCCAGAGATTATTCAAAGCCCATAATAGCTGGCCTTTGGTTCTTACTTGCACATATTTATGTAGTGGTTTAATTTTGGAATAGGATAGCATCTGTATTGTGTTCAAAAGGAAATACAGTATCTAAACTCAGGAATTCTTTGTATTACAGGTAATCAGATGGTGGATATTGGGGATATTATATTTACTTTGGATGAACTGCAGCAAAATTATGAGAATATTTGTAAGTAATCTCTTGTTGCTATAGCAAGTTTTGTTTATAAATTGCTTTTAAGTACTAATTGATAGATTTTCTTATGAGTTTTGAAAGACTTCTTTAAACCCTTTACTGTCTTAAATCAGAGAGATAAAAATTTAATATAGTACCCTGAATATACCTAATAATCAATATTATAATTATATTCCCTGATGGCTCAGATGATAAAGAATCTGCCTGCAAGGCAGGAGACCCAGGTTCAGTCCCTGGGTCAGGAAAATCCCCTGGAGAAGAAATTGGCTACCCGTTCTATTCTTGCTTATAGAATTCCATGGGCAGAGGAGCCTGGTGAACTACAATCTATGGGGTTACAAAGGGTCAAATACAACTGAGTGACCACCACTTTCACATAATTATATAATATTGCAATCTCATAATTTTTATGTTTTTATCTTTCTCTTAATATTTTGCAACATTGTCAACTGTGAAACAAAATAGTAACACTAAAAAGTGGTATTTAATTTGCAATTTATGGTCATTCTAACTCCTGACATTGACTATTTAAAAAACCATAGTATGTTTTTCTATATCACTCATTGTTTAGTTTTCTTCATTAAATGTATTGATTTTGATGTTTTCCTGTTGCACATAGTCATTCTTTACTCTTTGTCTCATCTGTCCAAATATCATTTGATCAAGATTATCTATGTACATAATTTTAAGGATTATATAGCTCTGTAAAGCTTGCTATGAACAAAGCTAGTGGAGGTGATGGAATACCAGTTGAACTGTTTCAAATCCTGAAAGATGGTGCTGTGAAAGTGCTGCACTCAATATGTCAGCAAATTTGGAAAACTCAGCAGTGGCCACAGGACTGGAAAAGGTCAGTTTTCATTCCAATTCCAAAGAAAGGCAATGCCAAAGAATGCTCAAACTACCACACAATTGCACTTATCTCACATGCTAGTAAAGTAATGCTCAAAATTCTTCAAGCCAGGCTTTAGCAATACATGAACCATGAACTTCCAGATGTTCAAGCTGATTTTAGAAAAGGCAGAGGAACCAGAGATCTAATAGCCAACATCTGCTGGATCATTGAAAAAGCAAGAGAGTTCCAGAAAAACATCTATTTCTGCTTTATTGACTATGCCAAAGCCTTTGACTATATGGATCACTATAAACTGTGGAAAATTCTGAAAAAGATGGGATTACCAGACCACCTGACCTGCCTCTCGAGAAACCTGTATGCAGGTCAGGAAGCAACAGTTAGAACTGGCCATAGAACAACAGACTGGTTCCAAATAGGAAAAGGAGTACATCAAGGCTGTATATTGTCACCCTGCTCATTTAACTTATATGAGAGTACATCATGAGAAACGCTGGGCTGGGTGAAGCACAAGCTGGAATCAAGATTGCTGGGAGAAATATCAATAACCTCAGATAAGCAGATGACATCACCCTTATGGCAGAAAGTGAAGAAGACCTAAAAAGCCTCTTGATGAAAGTGAAAGAGGAGAGTGAGAAAGTTGGCTTAAAGCTCAACATTCAGAAAATGAAGATCATGGCATCTGGTCCCATCACTTCATGGCAAATAGATGGTGAAACAGTGGAAACAGTGGCTGACTTTCTTTTTCTGGGCTCCAAAATCACTGCAGATGGTGGTTGCCACCATGAAATTAAAGATGCTTACTCCTTGGAAGGAAAGTTATGACCAACCTAGACAGCATATTTAAAAGCAGAGACATTACTTTGCCAACAAAGGTCCATTTGATCAAGGCTATGGTTTTTCCAGTAGTCATGTATGGATGTGAGAGTTGGACTATAAAGAAAACTGAGCACAGAAGAATTGATGCTTTTGAACTGTGGTATTGGAGGAGACTGTTGAGAGTCCCTTGGACTGCAAGGAGATCCAACCAGTCCATCCTAAAGGAGATCAGTCCTGGGTGTTCATTGGAAGGACTGATGTTGAATCTGAAACTCCAATACTTTGGCCACCTCATGCAAAGAGCTGACTCATTTGAAAAAACCCTAATTCTGGGAAAGATAAAGGGCAGGAGGAGAAGGGGACGACAGAGAATGAGATGATTGGATGGCATCACCGACTCAATGGACATGGGTTTGGGTAGACTCTGGGAGTTGGTGATGGACAGGGAGGCCTGGCATGCTGTGGCTCATGGCGTCACAAAGAGTTGGACATGACTGAGCCACTGAGCTGAACTGAAGTGAAAGCTTGCTAGAAAAAAAAGTCTCTTACCTAATCTTCCTCTCAGCTTCTCCAGAGGCAAAAAATTCAAATGTTTTAGCTTATTACTTGATGTTTATCTTCATGACTGAAAGTTGCATGTTTATGTTGGTACTTGTTAATTTCTAAAATTTTAGGTAGACAAAGTAAACTTCCTACTATTGAAACTGAAAGCTTGGCCTCTCTGCACCCATGCTGGATTGAATTTCAGAAACAGAGTTTTGCATGAAGTAGAAAAGAATAGCTTTATTGATTTGTCAGACTAAGGGGAACACAGTGGACTCCTGTCCTGAAAAACTGTGTGTCCCAACCCAGGGAAATTTGGTCAGCGGTTTTATAGTAATGGTCCAAGAGTAGGGTCTCTGACAAAATTAGGGTATGTACAGATGTTTTCAAATTGTGGTGCTAGAGAAGACTTTTGAGAGTCCCATGGACAGCAAGGAGATCAAACAAGTCAGTCCTAAAGGAAATCAGTCCTGAATATTCACTGGACAGACTGATGGTGAAGCTGAAGTTCTATTACTTTGGCCACCTGATGCAAAGAGCCGACTCATTGGAAAAGACCCTGATGTTGGAAAAGACCCTGATGCTGGCAAAGATTGAGGGCAGGAAGAGAAGGGGATGACACAGAAAGAGATGGTTGAATGGCATCACTGACTCAATGGACATGAGTTTGAGCAAACTCTGGGAGATACTGAAGGACAGGGAGGCCTGGACTTGGCGACTAAGCAACAAACACCAGCAGGGCTTGCACTCCCTTAACCTTGTCTCAAGTGGTTGGTCTCCTAATCTTGATTAGTTTCTATGATCCCTTTAGTCTTGCCTCTGATAGTTACTTGGCTGCTTCTCCATTGATTGTTGTTGTTCAATCCCTCAGTCATGTCCAACTCTTTGCAACCCATGAACTGCAGCATACCAGGCTTCCATGTCCTTCACTATCTTCCCGAGTTTGCTCAAACTCATGTCCATCAAGTTCATGATGCCATCCAACAATCTCATCCTCTCTTGTCCCCTTCTCCTCCTGCTGTCTATCTTTCCCAGCATCAGGGTCTTTTCTAATGAGTCAATGCTCTGCATCAGGTGACCACGTACTGGAGCTTCAGCTTCAGCATCAGTTCTTCCAATGAATAGTCAAGGTTGATTTTCCTTAGGATTGACTGATTTGATCTCCTTGCTGTCCAAGGGACTTTCAAGAGTCTTTTTCAGCATCACAGTTTGAAGCCATCAAGTCTTTGGCACTCAGCCCTTTTTTTCCCTGGCTCTCACATCCGTACATTATTACTGGAAAAATCGTAGCTTAGACTATACAGACCTTTGTCAGCAAAGTAATGTCTCTGCTTTTTAATACACTGTCTAGGTTTCAGGGTAGGTCATGGAGGCTGAAGTCTTGCCTGTGAGAAACTGGGGACACAAGGGCCTCCATGCATGGGGGCCCCACAGAGCCTCATTTGGTTTTACTATTGAAAATAAGAATTTAGTTCTGTTTCATTTTCCCTGTCTACACCACATCCACCTACTCTTCCTGGACCTATTAAGAAGAGGTGGCAAGAATACACAGAAGAACTATACGAAAAAGATCTTCATGACCCAGATAACCAATAGGCAATTACTCATCTAGAGCCAGACAGCCTGGAGTGCAAAGTCAAGTGGGCATTAGGAAGCATCACTATGAACAAAGCTAGTGGAATTGATGGCATTCCAGCTGAGCTGAGCTATTTCAAATCCTAATAGATGATGCTGTTAAAATGCTGCATTCAATATGTCAGCACGTTTGGAAAACTCAGCAATGGACACAGGACTGGAAAAGGTCAGTTTTCATTCCAATCCCAAAGAAAGGCAATGCCAGAGAATGTTCTAACTACCTTATAATTGCACTCATCTCACACGCTAGTAAAGTAATGCTGAAAATTCTTCAAGCAAGGCTTCAATAATACGTGAACCGAGAACTTCCAGATGTTCAATCTGGGTTTAGAAAAGGCAGAGGAACCAGAGATCAAATTGCCAACATCCATTGGAACATAGAAAAAGCAAGAGAATTCCAGAAAAAAAATCTACTTCCACTTCATCGACTGCTAAAGTCTTTGACTGTGGATCACAACAAATTGTGGAAAATTCTTAAAGAGATAGGATTACCAGACCATCTTACCTGTCTCCTGAGAAATCTGTATGCAGGTCAAGAAGCAACAGTTAGAACTGGACATGGAACAATAGACTGATTCCAAATTGGGAAAGGAGTATTTCAAGGCTGTATACTGTCACCCTGCTTGTTTAACTTATATGCAGAATACATCATACAAAGTGCTGGGTTGGATGAAGCACAGTTGGAATCAGGACTGCCGGGAGAAATATCAATAACCTCAGATGTGCAGATGACATCAGAATTATGGCAGAAAGTGAAGAGGAACTAAAGAGTCTCTTGATGAAAGTGAAAGACAACACTGAAAAAGTTAACTTAAAACTCAACATTCAAAAAACAAAGATTATGGGATCCTGTCCCACCACTTCATGGCAAATAAATGGGGAAAAAATGGAAATAGTGACAGACTTTGTTTTCTTGGGCTCCAAAATCACTGCAGATGGTGACTGCAGTCATGAAATTAAAAGATGCTTGCTCCTTGGAAGAAAAGCTATGACCAACTTAGACAGCATATTAAAAAGCAGAGACATTACTTTGCTGACAGTGGTCCATCTAGTCAAAGCTATGGTTTTTCCAGTGGTCAAGTATGGATGTGAGAGTTGGACCTAGAAGAAAGCTGAGCGCTAAAGAATTGATGCTTTTGAACTGTGGTGTTGGAGAAGACTCTTGAGAGTCCCTTGGACTGCAAGGAGGTCCAGCCAGTCAATCCTAAAGGAAATCAGTCCTGAATATTCATTGGAAGAACTGATGCTGAAACTGAAGCTCCAGTACTTGGTCCCCTGATGTGAAGCACTGACTCATCAGAAGAGACCCTGATGCCAGGAAAGACTAAAGGCAGGAGGGGGATGACAGAGGATTAGATTGTTGGATGGCATCACGGACTTGATGGACATGAGTTTGAACAAGCTCTGGGACTTGGTGATAGACAGGAAAGCCTGGCATGCTGCAAACCATGGCATTGCAGAGTCGGACAGGACTGAGTAACAGAACTGAGCTGAACATTTTAGGTGTAGTTATAGTCCTGGAATCTTTCTTCATTAACATTCTGGAAGAAGATTTTTCACTTCTTTCCCCTGTATCAGATTCTGTACTCATGTTTTATTGGCAGTTTAAGTATAGAATTCTAGGTTGGAAATAAATTTCCTTAGAATTTTTCTGCTTTCCAGTTTTCAGAGTTGTTGTCAAATCCACAATTCTTTTGATTCCTGACTTTTTGTATGTAACTGATTTTTTTCTTTGAAATTTTATAGAATAATTTCTTTACCTTTAGTGTTCTGAAATTTCATGATTATGTGCCTTGAAATAGATTGTTTTGGCAACAACTGTGTTGGGTACAGTATAATGTGATTTTGGGGAATTTAGCAATTTGCTGATGATTTCCTTTTCTCTCTGAAACTTTTATTACTTGGATACTTGACATCCTGAATGTATTTTCCTTTTTTTTTTTGTTTAAACAAGAACCTTTTTTTCTGTCATTTTTTGGTGAGATGTACTTAACTTTGTCTCCCAACCCATGTGTTTAGGCTTTCATTTGTACTTCTAAAATTTCCAAAAATTTTTTTTCCCTTCTGAAAGTATGTTCTTTTAACATCTTCTTGTTACATGTATATTCCTATTGTTTCATGACCATAATATCTGTTGTGCTAAAGATGATGTTTTAAAATTTTTCTTTTTCATTCATAGTGTTATCTCCAAGTTATTTTTCTCTTATTTGGCCTTCATTTTAGAAGCATTCTCCAAATGTCTGGTGATCTTTGATTGTCTGCTAATGTTTGAGAATGATGAACTCAGAAGCTGTTTGGAGACTCTGAGACTGGGAGTAGAACTAGTTGACTATGGACTGAACATTCTAGAGTAATGGTTCTTAACCAGGAGTGATTTTGGTTATCACTCTCCCACAGGAACATTTGGCAACATATGGAGATGCTTTTTGGTCATTAAAACTTGTGTTACTGGCATTAAGTGATTAGAGGCCAGGGATGCTTCTGTTGACTTAAAAAAAAAAGCACAACCTTAAAGTTGAGAATTGTGTTTTATCTGGGGCATTAATGAGGACTTATGCCTGGGATACAGCCTCTCAGAAAGCTCTGAGGGACTGTTCCAAAGAGATAAGGGAGGAGCAAGGAGTTTTTGCAAAACTCCTATAGAATTTATGTAATCAAATATCAAAACATTACTGCTCACTAAAGAAAATCCAGACATCTAAAGTTAATGAGTCTACTGCTTTTCTATGTATGGGAAGATATAAGAGTCTGGGCTTAATGAAATTATTCCTTTGATATGCCCTTTAATTATGTAGAGCCAATATTCTGTTTTTCTCCATCCTGAACCCACTCAGGATGCACCATGGGGGTGGCTGCAGTGGCTGATGTGCTCAACATCTTTTGTTTACTGATATGGTGGGTGACATTCTTTGTGTGCACTTCTACTCTTTTTTTTTTTTTTTTTTTTTTGGCTGTGTGGCATGTGGGATCCTAATTCCCTGATCAGCAATTGAACCCATGCCCCTGCTTTGGAAGTTCAGAGTCTTCCAAAGTCTTCAAAGTCCATTGGACCTTCAGGGAAGTCCCTGCACACACTTCTAGATATCCCACAATACATGGGACTACACACCCAGCCCACTTCCACCTTAATAAGGGATTGAAGTGAAGTGAAGTCACTCAGTGAGAGAGTCATTTCCAAGGCAGGTTGATAAGAAGTCCAAGGGTCCCCAAGGAGAGAGGGGTCTGGAATTCTCAAGGAGGAAGAAAGGACAAACTTTTTTTTCCCTTTACATTCCTTAGTATTATATATCAGTAATGTATCCTGCTTGAGGACAGTCTCTGGAAAAAACCTTCTGGCTAATCCTGTTATCTTAAAATGTAAATTATAGGAGGAAGTCTAGTGAGGTCTTTACATCCTCTAGACATTCTTTTGATTCATTGTAATAACTAATTGGAGAGTATGTAACTCCATTGCTAACACTAACAAGGGGGTACTCTTTCTGCTCCCTTCTGATGTCTATGTCAGAAGCTTTCTCTATCCTTTTTATACTTTAATAAAACTCTATTGCACAAAAGCTCTGAGGATCAAGCCTCGTCTCTGGCCCTGGATTGAATTCTTCTCCACTGGAGGCCAAAAATCCCGGTGTCTTTTCATGGTTCAGCAACAACCTTTCATCTTGGGGGCTTCTCTGGGACTCTTCAGGACGAGGTAAGGATGCTTGGAGTTCTAGTTCATTGTTCTCCTAGTGAACACGTTTTCTGCTGTACTTTACTAACTCTATGGTGTGCTTGTGTGAATGAATGACATGCCCTGCACGAAGCAAGTGAGGAGCCCTGCTCTGTGGTTCTGTGGTGAGCTCATACAGCTCACAGAAACCTGTCGGGGGTTTATACCAACCTGCCAATGCCCAGAGGCATCCAGTGTCTCCTTTGGGGACTGACCAGAAATGAACAAAGTGTGTGGACTGAACTCTCCTTTCTCAGTCAAACTTTTCCGTCTCTTTGACCATTTCATAACTCCCATGTTAATTTTCATATGTCTAATCAATCGCCAGCCCAGGAATGATGCTCGGGGCTGGTGCAGGGAGATTTCCTGGGGTGGGGGGGGAGGGAAGAGGGAGGGGGGTTCCGGAGGGGAAGCATATGTAAACCCATGGTGATATCATGACAATGTATGGCAAAAACAATTTAAAAAAATAAATAAAAAAAAAAAAAGAAAAAAAAAAAAAGAATTCCAGACCCCTCTCTCTTTGGGGACCCCTGGACTTCTTATCAACCTGCCTAGGAAATGACTCTCTTACTCAGTCGTGTCTAACTCTTTGTGACTCCATCGACTGTAGCCTACCAGGCTTCTCTGTCCATGGGATTTTCCGGGCAAGAGTGAGGAATTATGTGTCCCCAAATGCCAATACTGCTGAGGTCAGGGCATCATGCTATAGGCAATCTGGCTGAATTTTTGCCTCGAAGACCCTTGATATCACCATCTTTAGGGTCTTTTTCCTTTCAAGATGGTCAGTGTTTTCAAAGAAGCAGCTTGTAGTTTCTTTCTTGGAGGCTGTAAGTTTTCTTGCCAGAGTTTCGGGTGTTTAATGAGACAAAAAACAAAACAAAACTGGAGTTCTCTTTATTCAGTGGTAATTGTCATGTAACCCTCCCTCTTCATTATCCAGATAATACCCTTACTCTCTTCTGTGCTTTGTATTCCCTAACACAGAGACTTTGTGTTTAACCCTCTCTGGTGAATTGTTAGTCTTCTGCTGGAGTGGGAGAATGTCAGTACATGGCCATGAGAAAATATATGGCTGTGTGAAGGTTATCTAGGTATCTGATTACTGCTTAAACAGACTTTTAAACAATCCTTTATTTCCAGTGTTACTCTTTCCTTCACTGTCAGAAGTAACTAGATGCCACTAATTTATGAGGCTTTGGAGGTTTTATGTTATGAATTGGGTTGTTGGCTTTTTCCTTCTGGCTTAGAATTCAGCCTTTTCCCATCTACTAAGTTCATGCAGTTGTTTCTTTTCCTGTTCTTCTTCTTATGGATTTATATTTTAAGAATACTTTTAATGGGATTTTTGAAAGCTGTTCAATTTGCCATCATTACCTGAAAGTTTCAAAGTTTATTTTGAATTCTAATTTTGTCTCTGGTATACAAGTTTTACATTTATTTTTCTTTGCCTGCATAGATACATTGATCATCACATACCCACTCCCATGCATGATTCTCATCATTTATAATTTTTTCTGAATCTTTGCTGATTTTCTATTCTATTACTGTGAAAGGAGAATAGTATTGAAATATTTAATTGTGGATTTGTCTATTTCTCCTTTCATTTTTGTTGGGCTTTGATTCATGCATCTTGAAGCTCTGTTAGTTTCATTGATATTTAGGATAGTTGTATCTTCTTGGCAAACTGGCTCTTTTATCATTATGTAATGTGTATGTAATCAATGGTAATTTTCTTTGCTCTGCAATTTACTTTTTTAAATATTAATAAAACTACTTCAGCTTTCTTTTAATTAGTGTTTACATGTATAGATTTTCAATTCTTTTCTTTTTACCTTCTTATATCATCATATTTGGACTTCCCAGGTGGCTCAGTGGTAAAGAATCCATCTACTGAAGTTCGATCCCGGGATCATGAACATCCCCTGAAGAAAAAAATGGCAACCCACTCCAATATCTTTGCCGGAAATCCCATGGACAGAGGAGCCGGGCGGTCTTTAGTCCATGGGGTTGCAAAAGAGTCAGACATGACTTAGTGACTAGCAACAACTGTCCTCATATTTCAGGTATTTTGTAAACCATGTACAACTGGGTGAATGTGAATATGAAACTCACTCAGCCGTGTCTGACTCTTTGTGACCCCATGGACTATACAGTCCATGGATTACTCCAGGCCATAATACTGGAGTGAGTAGCTTTTCCCTTCTCCAGGGAATCTTCCCAACCCAGGGATCGAATTCAGGTCTCCCGCATTGCAAGCAGATTCTGTACCAGCTGAGCCACAAGGGAAGTCCAAGAATGTTGGAGTGGGTAGCCTATCCCTTCTCCAGCAGATCTTCCTGACCCAGGAATCAAGCTGGGGTCTCCTGCATTGCAGGTGGATTCTTTACCAACTGAGCTATCAGAGAAACCCCGTAGAGTTGGGTGATGCTTTTATATTCCTTCTTATAATTCCTGTTTTTTAATTGGAGTGTCTAGGTCATTTTTACTTAATGTGATTAATTATATCAGATATAGGTAACCATGATATTTTTTTTTCTATTTTTTCCTCTCTTTTTCAACCTTTTCTACCTTCTTTTTGGAAAGTTTTTAAAAAATTCTTTTAAAAAATTTACCTATATATTTTTTCACCATATGTCTGCATTTTCAGTAATTATTCTAAGGATTATAGCATACATATTTAACCTTCAGTTCTAACCTTCAGTTCAGTCAGTCAGTTCAATTGCTCAGTTGTGTCCGACTCTTTGTGACCCCATGGACTACAGCATGCCAGACTTCCCTGTCCATCACCAACCCCTGGAGCATACTCAAGCTTATGTCCATTGAGTCGGTGATGCCATCCAACCATCTCACCCCCTGTCATCCCCTTCTCCTCCCACCTTCAATCTTTCCCAGCATCAGGGTCTTTTCCAATGAGTCAGTTTTTCTCATCAGGTGGCCAGAGTATTGGAGTTTCAGCTTCAGCATCAGTCCTTCCAATGAATATTCAGGACTGATTTCCTTTAGAATTGACTGGTTGGACCTCCTTGCAGTCCAGGGGACTCTCAAGAGTCTTCTCCAACACCACAGTTCAAAAGCATCAATTCTTCTGTGCTCAGCTTTTTTATAGTCCAACTCTCACGTCCATACTTAACTACTGGAAAAACCATAGCTTTGACTAGACAGACGTTTGTTGGCAAAGTAATGCCTGCTTTTGAACTTGCTGTCTAAGTTGGTCATAGCTTTTCTTTTAAGAAACAAACGTCTTTTAATTTCATGGCTGCAGTCATCATCTGCAGTGATTTTGAAGGCCAAGAAAATAAAGTCTGTCACTGTTTCCATTGTTTTCCCATCTGTTTGCCATGAAGTGATGGGACTGGATGCTGTGATCTTAATTTTCTGAATGCTGAGTTTTGAGACAACTTTTTCACTCTCCTCTTTCACTTTCATCAAGAGTCTCTTTAGTTCTTTGCTTTCTGCCGTAAGGGTGGTGTCATCTGCATATCTGAAGTTATTGATATTTCTCCCCGTAGTCCTGGTTCCAGTTTGTGCTTCATCCAGCCTGGCATTTCACATGATGTACTCTGCATATAAGTTAAATAAACAGAGTATCTTTATTTAACCTTAAAGTATACTAAAATAAGTATTTTACTACTTTCTAATAAAATATAGAAATTTTACGATAGTGTAGGTCTTTTTACCTTCTGATTTTATGTTCTGATTTTCTTATGTATTACAACTACATTCTTCGAAAGCATACCAGATAATATAATGTTTTGCTTTCAATGGTTAAATGTATTTTAAACTATCAAGAGGAGAGGAATAGTTTTATATTTAACCAAATCTTTGCCGTTTTATATTTTTATTCTTTTGTATTGACTGCCTACACATCTTTTGAATATCACTCTTTTAATTTTAAAGGATTAAGCTTCTGTATGAAAAACTTTTTAAATCATTTTTTGAAAGAGCAGATCTACTAAAAATGAATTAGCTTAATTTTTCTTCATCTGAGAATATCTTTATTCTCTCTACTTTCTGAAGAATATTTTTATTGGATATAGGATTCTGAATTGACAGTTATTTTCTTTCAACACTTTAAAATGCTGTTCCTTTTACTTTTGACTTCCACAGTTTCTGAAGAGAAATCTGATGTTATCCAAATAATAAAATACACTGTTTTTCTCTGACTGCTTTCAAGATACTTTCTTTTTTCTTTAGTTTTTAGCCATCTGATTATGATGCATTGGGAGTGTTTTTTTTTTTAGTTTATCCTGTTGGGGTTCACTGAGCTTCTTGGATTTATCTTGCCAAACTTGCAATCTTTTGTCATTGTAACTTCAAATATTTGTTCTGTACCACATTTTCTCCTCTGTCTTCTTGAGACTGCAATGACACAAATGTTAGCCCTCTTTGATGTTGTCCCACAGATCCTTGACACTTTGTTAATTTTGTTTTCATTCTTATTTACCTCTACTGTTCAGATTGAATAATTTCAATTAATGTGTCTTCAGTTTCATAAACTATCCCTCCAATATCTCCATTATGTTGTTGAACCTATCTGATTAATTTATTTTACTTTAATTATTATATTTTTAAGTTTTAAATTTCCAAATTTGGCTCTTATTTATATCTTTTATTTTGTTTTCTGAGACTTTCTATCTTTCTATTTTGAGTGGTTTTTTTTTTCACTGTAATTTGGAGCATTTTTAGAATAGATGCTTAGGAGTTTATTTATTTATTTGGCTGTGCTGGATCTTAGTTGCAGCCTGCAGGAACTTCATTGCATCATGCAGGATCATTCATTGTGGTGCATGAGCTCTCTAGTTATGATGTTTAGGCTCAATAGTTGTGGTGCCTGGGCTTAGTTGCTCTGGTGTATGTGGGATCTTAGTTCCCAGGGATTGAACCTATGCCCCCTGCATTGCAAGGCAGATTCTTAACCCCTGGGCCACCTGGGAACTCCTTGCTTGAAAGTTTTTAAAAGGTAATTTCAGCGTCTTTTTCAACTTGGTCTTGACATCAGTTGCTTGTCTTTTCCCATGCAAACTGAGATTTTCTTTGTTCTTCACATGTGAAATCGTTTTGAATTATATCCTGGACATTTTGAATATTAAGTTGTGAGACTGTGGGTCTAAAATTCTATGGAAATTCTATGGAAAATGTTGAAATCTTGTTTTGGCAGGAATTTGACTCAATTTGGTTTAGGCCACAAATTTCCATTCATTTTCTGTGTTTTTCAGTTTCAATATCAGTTTGTTTTTCATAGCCTTTGCAGTAGTATTCAAATTTGTGTGTCATCCAGAGCCAAAGTGAAACCTAGGTAGTGGTCTATCCTGAAGTTTAGTTCTCAGAGTTATGGTGTACTGTTAAGGGTCAAATTCATGCATGTGCAGATCAGGGGTGAGTGCAGGAGTTTATAAGCAGCTTTATGAGATTATTTTCCTGAGCTGCTACTCCTCCACAATCTAGGTTTTGCTTTTTTAATCTCCAAAAGCTCTCATTTTTCTTTCTCTAGCTGAAAACAGTGATTTACTTACAACACTCTGCTACACAGTTCTATATATGTGTCCTTAGATATAGACCAAGTGGCCAAGTGGCGAATGACACAGAGAGAATAAAAGCAACTTGCTAATATATTCCTCTCCTTTTTTGAATATATAAAATATGCTAATAATTACTGTGTTAATGTATTTGTGATAGTTTTATAAGCTCTTCCATTTCTGAACCAGTTTCTGTCAATTGATTTTTCTGCTGATTATGGCTTATATTTTCCTATTATTTTGGATGCCTAGTAGTTTTTGATGGGATACTATACATTGTGAAGTTTATGTTATTTGCTGAATTTTGTAGCATTCCTTTAAATAGTGTTGGATTTTGTTCTAATGCAGTTGAGTTACTTGGAATCAGTTATGTCCTTTGGAAGCTTGTTTTCTAAAGTTTTTTAAGGGTGATCTCAGGGCAGCTTTTAATGCTAATTTAGCTCCACTACTAAGGTAGCATTCTTCATATGATTGTACTAAATGTCCCATATATTATAAGATACTTCTGCTTTGGTTGGTGAGATCATAAATTATTCTTAGTTCTCAGGGAGATACAGGAATTGTTCTACTTATACTTTTCTGATAATTCTTTCCTTGTTATTGATCATGTTCTCTCATGTATGTGCAGATCAATACTCAGCCAAAGTGTCAAGCAGGCCCCTTCACTGATCTCCAGAGCTCAGCAGTTCTGTTTTCTCTCTGTTCTCATACTCTACCCTCTTTGGCCTTCCTAATCTCTTTTCTCTACTCATTCAGACCAATGGACTCTATTTAGGTTTTACTTTCCTGTGCTGTGTCCAGACAGTAAGCTAGTGCAGTGGTAGCGCTCAGCTCATTTGTTACCCTTCTTTAAAGGATTACTGTCCTATGCTACCTGTTGTCCAATGTCTGAAAACTGTCCTTTTTCCACATATCTTGTCCAGTTTAGTTGTTTAAAGTCGGAGGGTAAAGTTAGTTCCTGTTATACTGGAACTATAGCAGAAATGTCAAAGATTTTATTTTTTTACCCTATTCCTTTTTGAGAGGTAGCACTTAGAGGTCAATGTCTTTATCTTTAAGAATTTCTAGACCTTTTATACATAAAACTAATACAATGTTATATGTCAATTACAAAAAATAATAATAAGTAAAATAATTTTAAATTTCAAAATGTTTAAAATCCACTTTCCTTCAGTTGTTCATTGTAATACACTCTAAGCTAAGAAACTTTTCTTTTTCTCTAAATGAAATGTCTTCATAATCAATATTGTATTGCTACTCTATTAGAAGTCTCTTGTTTTCTTTGGTTTTATAGGAACTTGATGCTCTCATGGAATTATTTTGAGGGTCAAGTGTTATAAAATTGGAAATATTTTAAAATGTATTATTCAAATGCAAGATACTATTCTGAGCCATGAGATGGAGTTTGTAAATGAAGCCCCAATTGGGATATTATATTAATGTTTTTCTAAAAATTTTATTTTATGTATGAAGTTACTAATCTCCTGCAAATGCTGCAAATTTTCAGGAGGGTAATTATTTTACTGTCTTTTTTAGGAGAGTATCATTTTATTTATAAAGTGTTCTAACTTTGTAAATATTTAAAAATTTCCCTTTACAGCTTCTTCATATTTCTGCACCTTTGTAACTAAGGGATTTGTATCTATATTGGCTTATTAATCTATTATCTTTCTGAATTGGGAAAGAGTAGGGAATGAGAACCATGTACTTCAGTAGGCTTTCGCTTTAGATTCAGTGTAGCTATGAATAGTGTTGGATGGAAGTATTTAACTATATTAAACCAGTAGATTATATTTAACCTAGTCAATAGTTAACCATCGGTTCTGTTAGTTATTAACTTCATCTGATGTATTTAAGCAAATGATAATTTCTTGAACAGTTTTCATGAAGACTTAAGTATTATTTTTTAAAAGGCATTACAAATTGTACAGGTAAATGAATTAATGGAATATGTTTCTCTTGCTTAGCAATTATGGAAGGAACAGCCTCGGATGAAGCTACTTCAAGAAAGTTATCAAATGTGTCAGGATACTATCCACAATACAGGAAGAAAAGCATTTTATCTTCTGGGCTGTCTGAATCATCATTATTTCAAAAGTTAAATGCAACGAGCCTCCAAAATCATAAAGTTATGAGTGAGAATGATGACTATGAATTTAAAAGACCAAAAAATATTTTGCAAATAAGAAAATTCCAGGATGAGGTTGATAGCAGTGATATAGAGTTCCAGGAACCATATTCAAAGGAAGGCATGAACATTAAGAAAAGTTCAGAGAAAGTTGAAATTCATGACTCAAAGTCTAAACCACAAGACTTGAAGCGTGTTACAGGACTCAAAAAGTCCCTGGATAAAAGTGATATTTTTAGTATCCCAAAACTTCAGAAGCCAGCTGTGAGAAGGAGCTCTAGCCTTCTAAAACAAGTTTCATCTAAGGAAAAAACTGCAGTTAATGCTCTGGGTCAGTATCATATTTGTAAGACAACATCTGGGCCCTTGAGTTATTATAGAAATGAGCTGAAGTAAGCAGTTATTAGATGTAGACATTTCAATTGTCAATACTCTGGATAAACCATCACTTTTGGAATTTAGGCTGATGGATACAATACTGTGGTTTTGATAACAGTTCCTTTCCAGATGCTCCCTTTTGAGGGGAGCTAACTTGGGCTGAGAAGTTCAATCAGTGATTAATTGGAATCACTCAAGTTCAGAGGATGAGGTGGTTGGATGGCATCACTGACTCAATGGACATGAGTTTGAGTGAATTCCAGGAGATGGTGAAGGACAGGGAAGACTTATATGCTGGTCCATGGGGTTGCAAAGAGTTGGACATGACTTAGCTACTAAACAAGTTCCCAAGAAAGTAGAGGGCCTATTTTCCTTTATGCGTTTTTTTTTTTGGTAATTTATTTAACCAAGTATATATGAAGTCTATGTGAAATATTTCTCAGCGTTCCATAATTTAAATTTAGGATATCCATAGTACTTCAGGTATTCTTTCTTTTTCTTTTTTATTCTATTGGAGGCTAATTACTTTACAGTATTGTGGTGGATTTTGCCATACATTCACATGAATCAGCCATTGGTGTGCAGTGTGCTCCCCATCCTGAAACCCCTCCCCCCCACCTCCCTCCCCATCCCATCCCTCAGGGTCATCCCAGTGCACCAGCCCTGAGCACTCTGTCTCATACATCGAACCTGGACTGGCAGTCTATTTCACTCATAATAATATACATGTTTCAATGCTATTCAGAACAACAGAATGATCTCTGTTCGTTTCCAAGGCAAACCATTCAATATCACAGTAATCGAAGTCTATGCTCTGACCAGTAATGCTGAAGAAGCTGAGATTGAACAGTTCTATGAAGACCTACAAGACCTTTTAGAACTAACACCCCAAAAAGATGTCCTTTTCATTATAGGGGATGGGAATGCAAAAGTAGGAAGTCAGGAAACACCTGGAATAACAGGCAAATTTGGTCTTGGAGTACAGAATGCAGCAGGGCAAAGGCTAATAGAGTTCTGCCAAGAGAATGCACTGGTCATAGCAAACACCCTCTTCCAGCAACACAAGAGAAGACTCTACACATGGACATCACCAGATGATCAACACTGATATCAGATTGATTATATTCTTTGCAGCCAAAGATGGAGATGCTCTATACAGTCAGCAAAAACAAGACCGGGAGCTGACTATGGCTCAGATCATGAACTCCTTATTGCCAAATTCAGACTTAAATTGAAGAAAGTGGGGAAAACCACTAAACCATTCAGATATGACCTACATCCAATCCCTTATGATTATACAGTGAAAGTGACAAATAGATTTAAGGGACTAGATCTGATAGACAGAGTGCCTGATGAACTATGGACGGAGGTTCATGATACTGTACAGGAGACGGATCAAGATCATCCCCGGGAAAAAGAAATGCAAAAAAGCAAAATGGCTGTCTGAGGAGGCCTTACAAATAGCTGTGAAAAGACAGGAAGTGAAAAGCAAAGGAGAAAAGGAAAGATATACCCATTTGAATGCAGAGTTCCAAAGAATAGCAAGGTGAGAAAAGAAAGCCTTTCTCAATGATCAGTGCAAAGAACTAGAGGAAAACAATAGAATGGGAAAGACTAGAGATCTCTTCAAGAAAATTAGAGCTACCAAGGGAACATTTCATGCAAAGATGGGCTCAATAAAGGACAGAAATGGTATGGACCTGACAGAAGCAGAAGATATTAAGAAGAGGTGGCAAGAATACACAGAAGAACTATACAAAAAAGATCTTCACAACCCAGTTAATCATGATGGTGTGATCACTCACCTAGAGCCAGACACCCTGAAATGTGAAGTTCAAGTGGGCCTTAGGAAGCTTTACTGCAAACAAAGCTAGTGGAGGTGATGGAATTCCAGTTGAGCTGTTTCAAATCCTGAAAGACGATGCTGTGAAAGTGCTGCAGTCGCGATATGTCAGCAGATTTGGAAAACTCAGCAGTGGTCACAGGACTGGAAAAGGTCAGTTTTCATTCCAATCCCAAAGAAAGGCAATGCCAAAGAATGCTTGAACTACCGCACAGTTGCACTCATCTCACACAAAATTCTTCAAGCCAGGCTTCAGCAATATGTGAACTGTGAACTTCCAGATGTTCAAGATGGTTTTAGAAAAGGCAGAGGAACCAGAGATCAAAATGCCAACATCTGCTGAATCATTGAAAAAGCAAGAGAGTTCCAGAAAAACATCTATTTCTGCTTTCTTGACTATGCCAAAACCTTTGACTATGTGGATCACAATAACTGTGGAAAATTCTTAAGAGATGGAATACCAGACCACCTGACTTGCCTTTTGAGAAACCTGTATGCAGGTCAGGAAGCAACAGTTAGAACTGGACATGGAACAACAGACTGGTTCCAAATAGGAAAAGGAGTACATCAAGGCTGTATATTGTCACCCTGCTTATTTAACTTATATGTTATTTAACTTAACATCATGAGAAACACTGGGCTGGAGGAAGCACAAGCTGGAATCAAGATTGCCGGGATAAATATCAATAATCTCAGATGTGCAGATGACACCACCCTTATGGCAGAAAGTGAAGAAGAACTAAAATGCCTCTTGATGAAAGTGGCAGAAGAGAGTCAAAAAGTTGGCTTGGACTCCATTATATTTTAATCAGAAACAAGCTGCAGGGAATTCCCTGGCAGTCCAGTGGCCGAGACTCTGTGCTTTCACAGCTAAGTGTCTGGGTTCAATCCCTGTTTGGGGAACCAAGACCCACAAGCTGTGTGACATGGCCAAAAACAAAAGAATCAAACTTTATTGGCTGGGCCACTGGAACAGATCAATTCTCCAAACAAGTGGTTTATAAATGTTCTTAGGATTTCAAGACAGTTTTGTGTTTGAGCTGTAAAAGAAAGATTAGGTATAATGTAAGATGCAATAGAAATATGAAGAGTTTTAAGGTGGTACTAAGTAAGTAAAACTTGATTTCTGATTACAAGAAAAAGGTTTTAGCTGCCAATTATTGCTAAGACACATAAATTATGTTGCTGAATAGTCTTCCACATTTTGTATGTTTAGAAAATGTCTGTGAAACTGTCAGAAAACTCCAAGAAAATTACATTGATGCAGAAGAACTTCAGTCCATTTTGCCTTCAATAGGAATTACTTTATCAGATAAAGAGTTCAAGAAGATTGTGACCGACATTTCTAGAAATGGTGAGAGACTGATAATATCAAACTTTTTGAAAAAAAATTAGATATTTTTACGTAATAGTATTAAATGTTGGAGTAAGATCTCTCAACTTGGAATGAAAGTGGGTCATTCTAAAGATTCAGAAAGAACAAACAAAAATTGGAAGTAGTTATATATATGATAGATAACTAATAAGGACCTACTGTATAGCACAGGGAACTTAGTCAATAAATACTCTATAATGACTTATATGGGAAAAGAATCTAAAAAAGATATATGTATTACTAATTTACCTTATTGTAGAACAATAACTATTAATAACACAAGATTGTAAATCAACTATACACACACACACATATATATATATATTTTTTTTAATTGAGAGTAGTAAAAAACGATTTCTGGGAAGTTTGATGTAATAGATTGGTTTGGAGGGTCTAGGTAGGTCTTTTGTATTTCAGAATTATTTCTGTAAGGTTCTTCATCACTATTCCTAGCTGTGCCTTCTAGTGTGGGGTAGGTCCTTGGGAAAGCGTATCTAGTTGTAGAGGAGAGGTTCAAGTATCAAGATTACGATACCCCAGAGGTTCAAAAATCTCTCAGTAATAGCCTAGGGAGTCCAAGGAGAAATAATTGGAGATTCTAAAATGTAGTGGGAGTACTGTAGCTAGGAATTTAGGGCTAGTGATGCTTAATCAAGGCAAGCAGTTATTAAATAGCATTTAGAAATAAAATAGCAAATCTCACCAGCATAAGTTTAGGGCAGAGTTTGAGTTTCTAAGAAAGATTTTTGTGTTAGAGGAGTTGCTTTATCATTAAGTAAGAATTTTCCACAGCAAAAGTTCAGCTGAAGAGAGGGCAGAGGTAGCATTTTGGGAAAAGACTGACAGAAATAACGTTAGGAGTGAATGATTAGACCCTGAGCAAAACAGTTAAGGCAAATAAGAAAGAAGGTTTGAGTTAAAAAAAAATCTGAGGAGTTAGAGATCAGAGTAAATGCTTACCAAAGGGATAAGTGTTGGGGGTGGAACAAAATGGGTAAAAGGGATCAATTGTATGATGACAGATGGAAACTAAATTTTTGGTAGTGAGCACACTGTAGCATATTTTGAAGTAGAAATATACTGTTTTACACATGAAGCATGCAATGCTATAGATTTAAAAAAATCTAGAGAGTAGAAGCTACTAAATATTTTCAGCCTTTTTTCTGTTTATCAGGATTATTATGAACACTGTGGAGGGTTTGTCTCTAAAGTAGGTGTTGTTTGGACTAGCTGGATACCGGGAGTGGGGATGGGGATATGTGGGTCTGTTAGGCCTGTTAGCATTGTCAAGGTATCAATGGATAGCATATTGGTTGACTGGGTTTTCATGATTATGTGAAAAAGACTCATTAGCTTTCTCATAGTCCATCTCTTTGAGCAACTTTCCTTTTTCCTGTATCTATCAAGAACTGAGTACCTAACCCTGTCCTTTGCACTTTATAATAAACATTGAAAAAGCAGGGACTATATCTTATTTACTTTTGTGTCCTTGGTGCCTAGCATAGTTCTTGGCACTAATATACTCTCAGTAATAGTTGAAATGAAATGAACTGACCTAATTTAGAAAGATTCATCTAGGGAGATAGGCTATGTAGAAGAAATAAGCTGATGATTAAGTGAAGAGTAAATATTTTTTTCATAGTTGTATTAAAATGTGAATTTATACAAAAGTATAATAGAATGTGCCATCTTAACTTTTTGTTTTATAGAAAATGGAATGGTGAAATTAGATGACTTTGTGAGTGCTGTCTCTAAAGAGCAAAATCTTCCTGAATATGATGGTAGGTAGGAAATTTATTTTTTTTCTTTTTTTTTTTATTGTTTTTGCCATACATTGTCATGATATCACCATGGGTTTACATATGCTTCCCCCCCCGGAACCCCCCTCCCTCCTCCCTCCCCCTCCCCAGGGAGATCTCGCTGCACCAGCCCCTAGCATCAATCCTGGGCTGGCGATTGATTAGACATATGATAATTAACATGCTTCAATGCCCTTCTCCCATATCATCCCACCCTTACCCTCATCCACAAAGTCCACGAGTCTATTCTATACATCTGCGTTCCTTTTGCTGTCTCGCATGTTGGGTTCTTGTTACCGTCTTTCTAAATTCCATATATATGCGTTAATATACTGTATTGTTGTTTTTGCTTCTGGCTTACTTCACTCTGGATAATGGGCTCCAGTTTCGTCCATCTGAGTAGAATTGCTTCGAATGAATTTTTTTTTTTAATGCTGAGTAATATTCCATTGTGTATATGTACCACAGCTTTCTTATCCATTCGTCAGTTGATGGGCATCTAGGTTGCTTCCATGTCCTGGCTATTGTAAACAATGCAGCGATGAACATTGGGGTACACGTGGCTCTTTCAATTCTGGTTTTCTCAGTGTATATGCCCAGCAGTGGGATTGCTGGGTCATATGCCACTTGTAAAAGAATGAAACTAGATCACTTTCTAACACCATACACAAAGATAAACTCAAAATGGATCAAAGATCTAAGCATAAGACCAGAAACTATAAAACTCCTAGAGGATAACATAGGCAAAACACTCTCTGCCATAACCCAAAGCAGTATACTCCATGACCCACCTCCCAGAATATTGGAAATAAAAACACGAATAAACAAATGGAAATTTATTTTAAAGTCATTTGAGGAAAGAGCGGTTAGGTGGAGGAAAATTAGGCTCAGCTGAACTGAATTTGATTTTTTTTATGTACTAATAGTTCCAAAACCCTCTGACAAGCCATTTGGCAGTTTTTAAAAAAACTTTATGTATTGGGATACTAAGAACTAACTTGCTTACTTCACAGAATTATTATGTGGATTTTATGAACTGGAGAGTGCTATACCCATGTACAGTAATGGTAATGATAATGAGGAGGTCAAATAGGTAATTAGCTCCATTATTAGCTACGATGAGTGATTTACTTTTTCAAAGAGGAACTTGTTTGAATCAAATACTTTGGTTTATCTTTGTTTTAGAACATTAAAAAAGAGACAATTCTACTGAGGTAAAATTTACATACATAAAATCTCCCATGCGCTGATTTACAAATATATAGAGTCACACTACAATCTAGTTTTTTATTATTTGCAATGTTTTAATATTTTACATAAATATATTTTTTCTGTGAGATTAAAAAGCAATGAAAGTTATGAAGGCATGCTGTTTTATTTCCTTCTGTTTATTTATATGCTTAAAAACAAGTGAACTTTCTGTCTCTTCCTAAAAGATTTCTCAGATAAGAAAAAATTAATCCAAAGGAAGAAACTTCTTTTTATACCTAGATGAAGAATTTCATGTTACAAGCTATATTATCATTTGTCATTTCTGATGAATGTTAAGTGCTTAAATCTCTGGATTCCTTGAAGATGCTATTAGTAAATCGATTTCTTGAATGCTTCACCATGCAATCATTCATTCAGAAACTCAATCATTCTTTCATTGCTGTTTTGTGAAGTAGTATCTGTCTTGGTCACAGCTGACTCTTTGCTCTGGGTCTTTGTTGTGGTGCACTGGCTTTTTTTAGTTGTGGCTTCTTTTGTTGTGGTGCGTGGGCTTTCTCTAGTTGCAGTGCACATGGGTTTAGTTGCTCCACAGCATATGGGATCTTAGTTCCCTGACCAGGGATTGAACCTGTTTCTCCTGCACAGGAAGGCATATTCTAATCACTGGACCACCAGAAAAGTCTCACCAGCTTAGCCATTTTTAAATGTACATTTCAGTAATTTTAGTGTTAAGTGCATTCACATTGTTGTGCAACCAATCTCCAGAGCTTTTTATCTTACAAAATTGAAGCTCTATCAGTTCAGTTCAGTTCAGTTGCTCAGTCGTGTCCGACTCTTTGCAGCCCCATGGACTGTAGTACGCCAGGCTTCCCTGTCCATCACCAACTCCCGGAGTTTTCTCAAACTCATGTTCATTGAGTCGGTGATGCCATCCAACCATCTTATCCTCTGTCATCCCCTTCTCCTCCTGCCTTCAGTCTTTCCCAGCATCAGGGTCTTTTCAGATGAATCAGTTCTTCACATCAGGTGGCCAAAGTATTGGAGTTTCAGCTTCAGCATCAGTCCTTCCAATGAATATTCAGGACTGATTTCCTTTAGGATGGACTGATTTGATCTCTTTGCAGTCCAAGGGACTCTCAAGAGTCTTCTTCAACACCACAGTTCAAAAGCATCAGTTCTTCTGTGCTCAGCTTTCTTTATAGTCCAACTCTCACATTCATACATGACTACTGGAAAGACCATAGCTTTGACCAGATAGACCTTTGTTGGCAAAGTAATGGCTCTGCTTTTTAATATGCTGTCTAGGTTGGTCATAACTTTTCTTCCAAGGAACAAACGTCTTTTAATTTCATGGCTGCAGTCATCATCTGCAGTGATTTTGGAGCCCAAGAAAGTCTGTCACTGTTTCCACTGTTTCCCCATCTATTTGCCATGAAGTAATGGGACCAGACGCCATGCTCTTAGTTTTCTGAATGTTGAGTTTTAAGCCAACTTTTTCTACTCTCCTTTTTCACTTTCATCAAGAGGCTCTTTAGTTTGTCTTCATTTTCTGCTGTAAGGGTGGTATCATCTACACATCTGAGGTTATTAATATTTCTCCTGGAAATCTTGATTCCAGCTTGTGCTTCATCTATATACCAGTTATAGCTATATACCTATATCAGTTAAATAAAAATTACCCACCTTTGACCCTCCAGCTCTGGAAATCATTATTCTGCAATACTTTCTGTTTCTGTGAATTTGTTCACTTGAGATACCCTAGTAGAATCATACAGCATTTGTCTTTCTGTGACTGGCTTATTTTGTTTATCATAATGCCCTCAAGATCTGTGTTGTAACATGTGTCAGAATTTCCTTCCCTTTTCATGCTGAATAATGCTCCGTTGTATGTTTACACCACATTTTGCTTATTCATTCATCAATGCACACATGTGTTTCTTTCACCACTTGGCTGTTGTGAATAGTGCTGCTATACAAATGGGCATGCAAATATCTATCTAGGCTGCTACTTTGATTCTTTTAGCCATATACCCAGAAGTAGACATAATCCAGTTTGTAACATTTCTGTCAGTCCTGAAAATTCTCTCATGCCCATTTGTAATTAATCTTCACCCCATCCCTAGACAACCACTAATTTGCTTTCAGGCTCTATGATTGTGCCTTTTTTTTGACAGTTAATACCAATTAAATCATATAAAATGTCTTTTATACTTGACTTCCTTCATTTTGCATAATTTTTTAAGGTTAATTCATGTTGTAGTATTGATAGTTCATTCCTTTTTATGGATAAATTCATATTACAGTTTATAGATATACTCTGTTTTATTGATGGTTGACAAGTTCATAGACATTTGACTTTTTCAATTTGTGACTTGTATTTTATTTTTTTTTGCTTTGAATACAGTTTATTTAATTGCAAGCTTCTATAACATGACTTTTATTTATTTATTTTTCTTTTATTGTTTTTGCCATACATTGTCATGATATCACCATGGGTTTACATATGCTTCCCTTCCGGAACCCCCCTCCCTCCTCCCTCCCCCCGGGGAAATCTCGCTGCACCAGTCCCGAGCATCAATCCTGGGCTGGCGATTGATTAGACACATGACAATTAACATGCTTCAATGCCCTTCTCCCATATCATCCCACCCTTACCCTCATCCACAAAGTCCACGAGTCTATTCTATACATCTGCTTTCCTTTTGTTGTCTCCCATGTTGGGTTCTCGTTACCGTCTTTCTAAATTCCATATATATGCGTTAATATACTGTATTGTTGTTTTTGCTTCTGGCTTACTTCACTCTGGATAATGGGCTCCAGTTTCGTCCATCTGAGTAGAATAATTTGTGACTTTTATTAGCAGTAATGAAATTAATATTTGCATACATGTCTTTCTGTGGACATATGCTTTTATTTCTCATGGATAAATTCCTAGGAGAAAGATTGTTAGTCTGTATAGTAAATTTATGTTTAGGTTTTTAACAAATTGCCAAACTGTTTTCCAAAGTGGCTATAACATTTTCTTTCTCAGCAACAATGTATAAATATTCTAGTTTCTTCACATTTTGTCAACACTTGCTTTTTTAAAAATTTTAACTATTAAAATAAATGTATAGTGGTATCTCATTTTGCTTTTAATTTTCATTTCCCTAATGACTAATAATGTTGAGTATTTTTGTATATGCTTGCTAGCCATTCAGATATCTTTGGTGAAATATATATTCAAATCTTTTACCCATTTTTGGAATTCCATTTTGATTTATCTGCATTATTTTAGAGTGTATCTTTTTTTTGGTGGTTCCTTCAGGTATTGTGTACACATAACTTATCACAGTCTACTGATGTCATTATTTTACCAGTTCAAATGAAGTACAGAAATATTGTCCATCCTTATGTCCCTTTATCCTCCCCTATGTATGACATAATTGTCTTAAATATATCCCTTACATATATTTAAAAGCATATTGAACAGTTTTATAATTTTTGCTTCAACCATCAAATGTGATTTAAAACTTAAGAGAAGGAAAGCCTACTATATTTACCCATATTTTGGCTTATTAGTTTTTATTCTTCCTTCCTGATACTCCAGAATTCTTTGTTTTATCCTTTTCTTTCTGTTTAAATACCTTCCATTTAACCATTCATTGGTTTACTGTCAACAGATTCTCTTCATTTTCTTCCATCTGAGAACATCTTGATTTCCCCTTCATTCCTGAAGGATATTTTTTTTCTGCATATGAATTTGGGGTTGACAGTTCTTTTCTTTCAGCACTTGAAAAATATGGTGCCACTTCTTTCTGGTGTCCATGGTTTCTGAGGAAAATCTTCATTAGGTGTTTTTCTCCCCTATAGGTAATGTGTCATTTTTCTTTAACTACTTTTACATTTTTTTCTCTGTGTTTAATTATGATGTGTCTTGACATGGATTTCTTTGGCTTTATCCTGTTTGAGTTTCACTTCTTTTCTTCAATCTGTAGGTTAATATCTGTTGCTAAAAATTTGGAAATTGTTTAGCCATTATTTCTTTGAGTACCTTTTTAGCCATGCTGTCTCTCTTTTCTTCTGAGACTCTGATTTTACACTATTAGATCATTTTTTTTATACTGCTACAGGTTCCTGAGACTCTATTCTTTTTTATTTCAATCTATTTTCTTTGTGAGGTTCATTGGGTGATTTTGCTGTTTCAGTTCATTGATTCTTTCTTCTCTTTTCTCCACATATTTAATACTCTGATTTTATAACTTATTAATGTTCATATTATTAAAGATTCTGGCAATGTTTTTCATGTATAACATTTACAAAATTTTTAATATTTCATTGGTATGTTAAAACCAAAATTCATCTTACTGTTGGTGTTTTCTTTTTGACATATATTTAATACTTATTACATATTGCTTTATTTTCAGTGTTGACTGATGTCATTATAGCTATTGATAAACTTAAAGATGAAAATATCGATTATGGGGATCTGAACACCCATCTTCAAAATTTAGGAGTTTACCTTTCTAAGCCAGAATTTAAGAAGATCACAGAGTTGACTGAAGCTGGTGGTAAGTGACATATTTTCAGGAAAACTGGTTTGATATATCTGAAGAGCAAATTTGGAAAACTCAGCAGTGGCCACAGGACTGGAAAAGGTCAGTTTTCATTCCAATCCCAAAGAAAGGCAATGCCAAAGAATGCTCAAACTACCACACAATTGCACTCATCTCACATGCTAGTTAAGTAATGCTCAAAATTCTCCAAGCCAGGCTTCAGCAATATGTGAACCGTTAACTTCCAGATGTTCAAGCTGGTTTTAGAAAAGGCAGAGGAACGGGAGATCAGATTGCCGACATCCGATGGATCATTGAAAAAGCAAGAGAGTTCCAGAAAAACATCTATTTCTGCTTTCTTGACTATGCCAAAGCCTTTGACTCTCTGGATCACTATAAACTGTGGAAAATTCTGAAGAGATAGGAGTACCGGATCACCTGACCTGTCTCTTGAGAAACCTGTATGCAGGTCAAGAAAGAAATAACAATTAGAACTGGACATGGAACAACAGACTGGTTCCAAATAGGAAAGGGGGTACATCAAGGCTGTATATTGTCACCCTGCTTATTTAACTTGTATGCAGAGTACATCATGAGAAATGCTAGACTGGATGAAACAAAACCTGGAATCAAGATTGCTGGGAGAAATATCAGTAACCTCAGATATGTAGATGACACCACCCTTATGGCAGAAACTGAAGAGGAACTAAAAACCTTCTTGATGAAAGTGAAAGAGGAGTGTGAAAAAGTTGGCTTAAAGCTCAACATTCAGAAAACTAAGATCATGGCATCTGGTCTCCTCACTTCATGGCAAGTAGATGGGGAAACAGTGGGAAACTTTATTTTTGAGGGCTCCAAAATCACTGCAGATGATGACTGCAGCCACAAAATCAAAAGATGCTTACTCCTCGGAAGGAAAATTTTGATCAACTTAGATAGCACATTAAAAAGCAGAGACATTACTTTGCCAACAAAGGTCCGTCTAGTAAAGGCTATGGTTTTTCCAGTAGTCATGTATGAATGTGAGAACTGGACTACAAAGAAAGCTGAGTGCTTTTTTTAGAATTGATAAAGAATTCATAAAGAATTGATGCTTTTGAACTGTGGTGTTGGAGAAGACTCTTGAGAGTCCCTTGGACTGCAAGGAGATCCAACCAGTCCATCGGATCAGTCCTGGGTGTTCACTGGAAGGACTGATGTTGAAGCTGAAACTCCAATACTCCAATACTTTGCCCACGTCATGTGAAGAGTTGTCTTACTGGAAAAGACCCTGATGCTGGGAAGGATTGGGGGCAGGAGGAGAAGGGGCGACAGAGGATGAGATGGCTGGATGGCATTACAGGCTGTGGACATGAGTTTGGGTAAACTCCGGGACTTGGTGATGGACAGGGAGGCCTGGTGTGCTGTGGTTCATGGGATTGCAAAGAGTCCGACATGACTGAGCAACTGAACTGAACTGAACTGATATCTGAAAAGAGGATCCGTTTGCTATTCTTTTCCTCAGAGTGATGACTTTGTAGTGTTTATTGGAAGAAAAGTCCAGAAAAATACAAAAATACTCAAAAGTACAAGACTCTCAAAATCTCAGTGTCCACAAATAAGCAGTCTTAGTAGTCTTTCAGACGTTTTTCCCTCTAGGGAAAAATGTAAACAAAAAGAAAGTAGGGTTTGTGATTTTACTCTCTGATTGACAGAAGGCAGGACTACAGGCATTAAGTGGGGCAAAGAAGGACAGTTTATTTTGTCAAAGCCCACAGTTCATAAAAAAGGCACCAATTCTTTTAGGTGTCCCTAGAACATAGCAGCAACTTTCCTAAAGAGAAAGGTTGAGAGTGAGGTAGAGGAGTGTATATGGTTGTAGATAAAATAATAATGACCATGAGTTGATAATATTTGCATCTAGGGCATGTACATGGTGCTCATTGCCATTTACTTTCTATTTTGAATATATTTACAATTTTTCATAATTAAAAATAAAAAGAAATAGAAACAAGTCTATTATAAGTTGTGTAAGACCTATGTGGATAAAATAATAAAACTTTTAAAAGACATTACAAATACCTAAATAAATGGTAATATACCCCATATTCATGGATTCAGAGACCCAAGACTGTCAAATCTAATTAATCTATTTATCCAAAATAATTCTAATAAAACCCTAACTTTTTTTATGAGTTAATTCTAATATTTGTATGTGTGAGCAAAGGCCAAGAAGAAGAAAAACAAGTGTAGTTGTGTGTGTGTGTGTGTGTGTGTGTGTGTGTGTGTGTGGTGTTGACTGAGACACGCTTTCTGGATTATTAAGGCTCACTATAAAGCTATAGTAATTTAAACTGTGAGAATGGCACAGGGATAGAGAAATTGACCAGTAAGACAATATAAGGAACTTCCAAATCTATCTACACACAAATATGGAAAAATATATAATGAGGTGGTAGATCATAAGGGGAAAAAGAAACACCACTTAATAAATGATGCTGGAGTAATTAACTCTTCAAACATAAAAAAAGGAATTGAATCTCTATCTATATGCTATATTCAGTAATACTTTCCAGATGTGAACAGTAAAAGTTTTAGGGAAAAAAAGAGAAAAATTTTCTGACTTAGTGTTAGGAGGGACTTTTCAAAAAAATACAAAAATCACTAAGCAGAAAAGATTGATAAATTTTGCTACATTAGAAAGAGGAACTTCTCTTTACTAAAAGATAATACAAAAAGGACAGGCTACAAACTGAGTAAAGATTATTTGCAACACATAGCAGCAGATAATTATTTTAGAGTATTTGTAGGGAGCCCTTATAAAATAACCACCTAATAGAAAAAAAATATCTAAATTTCAAGAACAGTCATTTCCAGGTGAACAAAGACAAATTTCTAATAATCATATAAAAAGATTTGAAACATCATTAGGGATCAGGGGAAGGCAAAATTTAGGTCACAGTGAGATAACTTTTTATATCCACCTACTTGGCAAAAATTAAGATTTCTGTTAATATAAGTGTTGCTAAATATGGTGAAAGTGATTTAAAAAACTTTGAAAAACATCATGTTGTATTTTGTAAGGTTTTCGTATCCCTATGGCTTAGAAAAATTCACTTTCAGTTATAAATCCAAGAAAATCATTTGCACCAATGTACAATCAGACACGTTCAAGACAGCACTGATTTTAATGTGTGCTCAATCACTCAGTCATGTCCGACTCTTTGTGACCGTATGGACTGTAGCCCTCCAGGCTCCTCTGTCCATGGAATTCTCCAGGCAAGGATACTGAATGGGTAGCCATTCCTTCTCTTGGGGATCTTCCCGACCCAGGGATCAAACCTGGGTCTCTCATATTGCATGCAGATTCTTCACAATCTGAACCACCAGGGAAGCCTTTCATAATGAATATATGTCTCAAATATTCTTTTTTGTATGTATGTGTATGTGCTTAGTTGCTCAGTTGTGCCCAACTCTTTGTGACCCTATGGACTGTAGCTTGCCAGGCTCCTCTACCCATGGGGATTCTCCAGTCTAGAATACTGGAGTGGGTTGCTATGCCCTCCTCCAGGGGATCTTCCCAATTCAGGGATCTAAGCCAGGGCTCCCACATTGCAGGTGGACTCTTTACTGTTTGAGCTACCAGCGTATCAAATATAATAAAATAAAAAAGTCTACAAGCAATAAATGCTGGAGAGGATGTGAAGAAAAGGGAACCCTCTTACACTGTTGGTGGGAATGCAAACTAGTACAGCCACTATGGAAAACAGTGTGGAGATTCCTTAAAAAACTGCAAATAGACCTGCCATATGACCCAGCAATCCCACTGCTGGGCAAATATACCGAGGAAACCAGAATTGAAAGAGCCACGTGTACCCCAGTGTTCATCGCCGCATTGTTTACAATAGCCAGGACATGGAAGCAACCTAGATGCCCACCAACTGACGAATGGATAAGAAAGCTGTGGTACATATACACAATGGAATATTACTCAGCATTAAAAAAAAAATTCATTTGAGTCAGTTCTACTCAGGTGGACGGAACTGGAGCCTATTATCCAGAGTGAAGTAAGCCAGAAGGAAAAACAATACAGTATACTAACGCATATATATGGAATTTAGAAAGATGGTAATGAGAACCCTGCATGTGAGACAGCAAAAGGAACGCGGATGTATAGAACGGACATGTGGACTCTGTGGAAGGGGGCAAGGGTGGGATGATATGGGAGAATGACATTGAAACATGTTAATTTCCATATGTGAAATCAGTCGCCAGCCCAGGGTTGATGCTCGGGTCTGGTGTACCGGGATGTCCCGGGGGAGGGAGTTGAGGAAGGGGGGTTCTGGAGGGGGAGCATGTGTAGATCCATGGTGGTTTCATGTTATTGTATGGCAAAACCAACACAATAAAGTAAAGAAAATTAAAAAAAAAAAGACCAGAATTTATTGCTTTAGAAAATTGATATATTCCTGTCAGGGAATGTAAATTTTAATTAACTATGAATTCCCCCAGAATTTTTCAAGGTCTCTCTTCTTTTGTCTCAAAAGATTTGGCTAAGAATATAAAGTGATTTGATGCTCTTTGAAGTAAACTACTGAAGGGTATTTAATCTTGAAAATAGAAAGTATATTGTGCTGTATTTTTTTATAGTGTATTAGAATTTTTTTTTCTCAGTGGGGTAAGCAAAGGACTAGGATCATCAAAAACTCACCATATTTATATAAAACCTTTATATCTGGCCTTGGAAATTTCTTAGAAATGTTTTATTCATTATTATTGGGATATTATGAAGAATTTTAAGGTTTAAAGTGACTATTAAAATGTTTAATTGTTTCAGTAGCATGCTTGAGTAAAGATATTAGTATGAATGTTAGCCTGATGTAAAAGAAGCCAAGAGTCAAGAGAGCTCTCTTCTAATTCCTGATTTTGTATTATCTGTTGTGAAATCATATCATATATGCATGTTTTTTAACATGTATAAATAGCATATTAATTCTTTGCCTACATACTTTCTGAGTTGTTGCAAGGTCAAGTCAAGATAATATAAGTTTAAAGTTAAAAACGTTGTGCACTTGTGACTAGAAGGATTTTTGATAAGTTTTCTTGGTGTTTTCAGGGCTTAGTTTTTGCGTGTAAATTGAACTCCTTTCCCCCCTTATACCCATATATCTTTAGTGGTTAGTATTAGCTGATGAATATAATTATGTTATCTCTCTTAATATATAACTTATTTTACATAATTTAGTATTTATCACAGTAAATCTTCAAGTTAATACTGAAGAAAATGTGTTCTTTTCCCTTTAGCAACAAAAAAAGTGAATTTTAAAGAATTTGCTGATACTATGATGAGCAACACAGAACGCTTCTCTGAAAAATTAGGTAAGAATTTGTACTTTTTGTGTACTAAATAGTTTGACAGATTTTAGAAAAATGTAGTACACTAAAAGTATCCTGAAGATCATCAGGCAAATAAATAGTTGGCTTACTGCTGTTTGACCTTAATCATCTCCGTTACTGATTCCTTAATCTAGAAGACCTTCCATATGCAAACGAATTGAAAGCTATCATAATCTTACTGCTCAACCTCACACTTCATTATATAGAGCTAGAATCATATTTTGGGAAGATTTTAAATGTTTTATTACTTTGGGAAAGTGATGCCATCTAGTGATCATAGCTGAGTACTATAATACAAAATTTCTGGTTTCAGCTATTCATATTTTTTCATCTTCCAATTTATTTGATAACATTTGTTGAGCTGTTACTATGTATCAGATTATATGTTAAGCTGTGAGAGTGCTAAAGACACTCTTTGAAAATGAAGAAGACAATCTTTTTCACTAAGAATCTCACTGTAAAAAAAAATGTAAGGTCATATATGTATATTTTAAATGGAATGAAATTAGTACTTTAAAAATTGGTGCTGAAAGTAGGATTGTGTTATTTTGTGCCATATATTAGGAAATAGTGCACTTTAAATAACAGCCATTTTTACCTTATATATCAATTTAATTTGTTTCCTATGCAAGGAAATCCAATTGATGAAAGGATTATTTGCTTTTCAGTCACTTTTCCTAGGAATTTTATTTTTAGATTATTTCCTTTTAATTCTTTTTCTTCAAGTACTTTTAAAATTAAAGTAAATGGCAAGAGAAAATAATTTTAGTAAAATCATTTCAAGCACAGTCAGTGACTGGATGTATATTTTTACATTGTGTACTCATTCAGATTTTATGTAAGCCACTTGATCATTCTGTGTGGCTACTGTAGAATTTTAGTTTTTATTCTCTTATCTTGATTTTTATTCATTTACTTTATTTTTTGTATTTTACAAGATGATGGCTATAATTCTCTGTGCTATACAGTGTATCTTTGTCGCTATCTATTTTATGCATAGAAGTTTGTATCTTTTAATCCCATACAACTATTTTGTCCCATCCCTCTGTTCTTTCCACTCCTCACTGGTAACCACTAATTTGTTTTCTATATATGTGAGTCTGGTTCTGTTTACTGTATACATTCATTTGTTTTATTTTCTTAAATTCCATATAAAAGTGATATCATACAATATTTTTCTTTATCTGACTTATTTCATTAAGCATAGTATTCTCTAGCAATTCTCATTTGCTGCAGTGGCAATTTGGTTCTTTTTATGGCTGAGCAATATTCCATTTTGTCAGAACCCTCCACTATGACCCCTGTCTTGGGTGGCCCTACACAGCATGGCTCATAGTTTCACTGAGTTAGACGAGGCTGTGGTCCATGTGATCCCATTGCCGCGCAATTGCCCTCATCTCACACTCTAGCAAAATAATGCTCAAAATTCTCCAAGCCAGGCTTCAACAGTACATGAACTGTGAACTTCCAGATGTTCAAGCTGGATTTAGAAAAGGCAGAGGAGCAAGAGATAAATTGCCAACATCCACTGGATCATTGAAAAAGCAAGAGAGTTCCAGAAAAAGATCTACTCCTGCTTTATTGACTATGCCAAAGCCTTTGTGTGGATCACAACAAACTGTGGAAAATTCTTGAAGAGATGGGAATACCAGACCTCCTGACCATCCTCCTGATGTGGAGGATGTGACTATCTTTGTGCAGATGGACATGTGGAGATATGACCATCTGTGTGTAGGTCAAGAAGCAGCAGTCAGAACTGGACATGAAAAAACAGAATGGTTTCAAATCAGGAAAGGAATACGTCAGGGCTGCATATTGTCACTCTGCTTATTTAACTTATATGCAGAATACATCATGAGAAATGCCAGGCTGGATGAAGCACAAGCTGGATTCAAGATTGCCAGAAGAAATATCAATAACCTCAGATGTGCAGATGACACCACTCTTATGGCAGAAAGTGAAGAAGAACTAAAGAGACTCTTGATGAAAGTGAAAAAGGAGAGGGAAAAAGTTGGCTTAAAACTCAACTTTCAGAAAACTAAGATCATGGCATCTGGTCCCATCACTTCATGGCAAATAGATGGGGAAACAATGGAAACAGTGACAGACTTTATTTTCTTGGGCTCCAAAATCACTGTAGATGGTGATTTCAGCCATAAAATTAAAAGATGCTTGTTCCTTGGAAGAAAAGTTATGACCAACCTAGACAGCATATTAAAAAGCAGAGACATTACTTTGCCAACAAAGGTCCATCTAGTCAAAGCTTGGTTTTTCCAGTAGTCATGTATGGATGTGAGAGTTGGACTATAAAGAAAGCTGAGTGCTTAAGAATTGATGCTTTTGAATTGTGGTGTTGGAGAAGACTCTTAAGAGTCCCTTGGGCTGCAAGGAGATCCAACCAGTCCATCCTAAAGGAAATCAGTCCTGAATATTCATTGGAAGCACTGATGCTGAAGCTGAAACTCCAAAATTTGACCGCCTGATGCAAAGAACTGACTCATTTGAAAAGACCCTGATGCTGGGAAAGGTTGAAGGCAAGAGGATAAGAGATAAGGGGACAACAGATGGTTGGATGGTATCACTGACTCGATGGACATGAGTTTGAGTAAATTCTGGGAGTTGGTGATGGACAGGGATGCCTGGCATGCTGTAGTCCATGGGGTCACAAAGAGTCAGACACTACTGAGTGACTGAAATGAATTGAACTGAATATTCTATTGTGTGTATGTGTGTGTGTGTGTATGTATTTTCCTTTACAAATTCATTTGTTGATGGACACTTAGGTTGCTTCCATATCTTGGCTATTATAAGTAGTGTTGTTATGAACATTGAGGTGCACCTATCTTTTGAAATTAGTGTTTTTGGTTTTCCAAATATATACCCAGGAGTGAAATTGCTGGACATACGGTTGTTCTATTTTTAGCTTTTTGAAGAACCTTCTTACTGTTTTTCACAGTGGCTGCAATAAATTACCTCCCTACCAACAGTGTATAAGGGTTCCCAATTCTCTACATCGTTGCTGATGTTTGTTATTTATGGACTTTTTGATGACAGCCATTCTGACAGGTTGGAGGTGATATCTCATTGTGGTTTTGATTTGTATTTCTCTAATAATTATTGATGTTGAGTTTCTTTTCACATACCTCTTAGCCATCTAAGCTAAGAAGCCATCCATTCTTCTTTGGAGAAACGTCTAGTTAGCGTGTATCAGGGGTGAGCTATGGTGGAGTGGCCACCCTCAAAGAACTGGGCTGCTTCTCATGTTGATAAGTAAGCTTCAGCAAATACATTATTTGTAGATATTCTTAATTTAGAATTAAAATATGTTTTATGTTTGAGGTTGAAGGGGAATCTGGCTATTCTCAGTCTACCATATTGCCAGTTCTCTCTTTAAAAGCACCATTCAGATTTTTGACCTTGCCACTCCACACTGCATCTGTGCTAAGTTTCTTAGTCATGTCTGACTCTTTGCAACCCTGTAGACTGTAGCCCATCAGCCTCCTACTGTTCGTGGAATTTTCAAGGCAAGAATACTGGAGCAGGTTGCCATTTCCTACTCCAGGTTATCTTCCTGGGATAACTTGGAAGGATAACCAGGGATCAAACCTGAGTCTTCTATGTCTCCTGCATTGGCAGGTTAATTTTTTACCACTGAACCATCTGGGAAGCCCTGCCACTCTGTACTAACTTTTTACAAAAAGTTAAATCTTGTCTTGCTAAATGCAGTGGTCAATTTTCTGTCTTTATCATATTTACCTCTCGCAGATTTTAACATGTTTTTCTTGAAAATTTCTCTCCCCCTGTCTTCTGTGACACTGTAGTCTCCTAATTTCCTTCTCATCTAATTGGCATTTCCTTTTTCAAAAATTGAGATATAATTGACATATTGTGTAAGTTTAAGGTTTGCAATGTGTTGATTTGATATACTTTTTGCAGTAGGATTACCACCATTGTGTTAACTAACACCTCCATCACATCACATTAGTATTTCTTTTTTGTGGTGAGAACATTTAAGATTTAGTCTCTTAACAACTTTCAAGCATACAATACAGTATTGCTAACTATAATCACTATGCTGTTCATTAGATCCCCAGAGCATACTAATCTTCTAATTGCAAGCTAGTATCCTTTCACCAACATCTCCCTAGTTCCCTGACTCCTCAAGCTTTTTTAGATTTCACGTATAAGTGAGATCTTCTAGTATTTGTCTTTCTCTTCCTGACTTACCTCACTTAATACTCTCAAGGTTGCAAATGGCAGAATTTTCTAGTCGCTGAATATTCCACTGTATATGTCCCTTTCTCTTCTGTTTTGTTTGCTGGCTGCTTCTTTTCTGGCTGACTTTTAAATGTTAGTATGATCCCAGATTCCATTCTGAGTCTCGTTCTCTAAGGCTTTCCCTGAGTGATCCTACTGCTTTAAATAATACCTGTATCCTTTTGACTCCCTATTTATCTCAAACTTACTGTGTATGGAAAAGAATTCTTGTTTTCCAACAAGCTTATTCTTTCCCTAGACTTTCCTATCTCAGCTACTGATCCTACTCTCCACCCAGCTGCTCAGGTCTCAAACCTAAAGTTCTTCATGGTCCCAGCCCCCTTAGACTGTCATTCAGTTCATCATTAAATACTCTCTCAGCTTTATGCTCAAAATATATCCTATGTTTGTTCATTTCTCATCATCTCTATCATTTTCACCCTTGTTGATGCCACTGTCATTTTTTCTGTGAACTGCTACCACTGACATTTTTAAAAAGCTTCTGAACTGCCTGATCTTCAGAAGGTTCATTGTCTACATAGCAATACAATAATCTTTTATACTTTTATAATAAGATAATTTCACTCCCCAGTTAAAACTTTACAAAGGTTTTCTGTTGGAATTTTAATAAGACAAAATTTCCTTCCATAGTCTGTAGTGGTATAGTGAAGAGGAAATAGTTATCCAGAAAAGGATTTTGTGGGGAGATACAGAGCAATAGCTATTTAATTCATGGTTTTATCAGTTGGACATGTTTGTGAATTCAGGCTTTTGTAAATCTATAGTTCAATGAAAGTTATTCTTTATAATGATCATTTGGGGTGCTTAGTTATTTTCAAGTTTGATTATATAGGGAACTATAAGTTCTTGAAATATTTTAGAATCTTCAAAGATACACTTAATTTTGTTATTTTATTGTATTTTAATATTTTGAAGTTGGCAATTAATTTATACTCTATTTGTTAATTTTCTTAACCATAAAAATCTCATTTCCTAGCTATTCCAGACAATAGTTTGCTGTATTAATTTCTTGAACAAGAATGTTGTAAAACATATGTTTTATGTACTCTTTAGTATTGTCTGATACTATTGAAAACCTCCTCAATCTCAGCAAAGAAAAGATGAGTGCTCCTGACCTGTGGAATACTCTGTTTAATTTGAATAATAATTTAAACAAAGATGAATTCCTAACTGCACTGAAATTAGCAACCCTGATGGTGAGTATTCCAAATACTAAAATTAAAAGATATATGGTTTTATCTTCTGCCAATCTTTATTTATCCTTGTATCTTGTATTTGGTTGATATGCCAGTATACACATTTAGGAAATATAAAGAAAGCTCATATTGTTTGGCTGTCCTATAGAAAATAATTAATATCTAATATATTATTGGTCTACATTGATCAAATATTGATCTATAATATATTTGATCAGTTACATTGATTGTAACTGGATGAGGCCAAACTGAATCCAAGTTTGGCTACTTGTTGCTTGAAAGGCCAATACTCAGGAGAAAAGTGTTGGTGGAAATGGAAAAAGTTGCTTTATTCAGGCCAGCAACCTGGAAAGATGGTAGACCAACATCCTAAGACCAATTTCAAGTTGCCAGTTAGGAGTCAAAGGTTTTAACAGCAGTGTGAGGGAAGGGCCTACAGGGTGCATGAACAGCTTGTGCATGATTCTTGGATTGTTTGATATTGAATGATTAGTTTAACTTTATCAGCATAACATTTCCGCCCTCTGACTTTAACCCATCTGGGGTATACATGCTTATGCTCAGCAGTTTTCATTTGATGAAGTCTACTTCTTGTAAAAACTACTTGAGAATGTGTGTTAGACCCTGATCTATTAATATATCTTTCTGGGAACTGGGAGTTCAGTGACTCTGCTGTGTGACTGGTTTGTAGTTTAAATTTGTTACCAGTTTTCTGGCCAAACAGCTAGCTGTGCTTTGTTTTTGTATTTTCACATTTCATAATCATTTACTCTTGAGCCAGCCTTTCGGGACTCTTGGGAGGCCTGGGAAAGTAAAGCTTTTCTACACGTAGAAGGCAGGTGGAGGATATGGAGGTGCAGTCTGTGCTGGGAAGGCAAAAGGCCTGACAAGGTCCTGCTTGGTTACTTGACTACTTTCAAGTTCCATAATATGTTAATAGAAAGTGGAATATCCCAGTGAACACAGGGAGTTAGGAAATGGTTTATATCCGAGTTTTATTAATACTACCTGGGGTAGTTGTGTTGTTTGGTTGAAACAGGATTTTATTTAACTTGCTAGGAAAACGCACTTGCTCGTGGCTACCACCTGTACCTCATTAGAAAGTGAAAAAAGATTCACACAAAACAAAAAAGTTCACAAAAATGCTATAAAAAAAGACAATAGACTAAAATTTTAAAATTAAATACTCCATTATATACTGCTGATATTCTTCATTTAGGAAAGAGTCTATAGCTACATGTGATCATTTCTACTCTCTCATATTCTTAGTACCCTGAAGTTACGAATGTGTTTTTTTTTTAATTGGTTTTGCCATACAATGACATGATATCGCCATGGGTGTACATATGCTCCCCCTCCAGAACCCCCCTCCCTCCTCCCTCCCGACTCCCTCCCCCCGGGAAATCTCGGTGCACCAGCCCCAAGCATCAATCCTGGCCTGGCGATTGATTTCACATATGATGATTAACATGTTTCAATGCCATTCTCCCATATCATCCCACCCTTGCCCTCATCCACAGAGTCCACGAGTCTGTTCTATACTCTTTTGTGTGGAATGTTTATGCAGGACTAGCCTAGTAAATAAGCATGCTGTTTGGGGTCTTTAATAAACATTGTCATGCTCTGTGAGTGTTATTATCCCCCTTTTCTCCTTTAATTTTAAGAGGCTGGTAATTTTTGACTTTAAGCATGTGGATTGCTTTCTTTATTGGGATATATGAGGTGAGAAGGGTTGATTTAAACAGAAAGGTAATAGGTAGTAGGGATATTTTCCCCCCTCTTTTCCTCTGTGGCAAAGTTTCAGGTTCTTTTAATACAGTGAATGGAAGTTGTGGACAACATGTGCCAGAGAAAATACTATATAGCATTTATTTTAATGAGACCAATAAAACATTTTATGCATTATAAAAATAACTCAGCTATCTATAAAACCACTTATTGTGGTAATAAAGCTCCATATATTGTATCCTATCATTATTATATACTTGTGAAGCAAAAACGTAGTACGTAGAATATAGATTATTTTACCATCTAAATCCGAATATATACAAGATGTCGAAAACTATATGTGGACTTCATCTGTCATACTATTTCCTCTTTTAACTTTAATCCTTTTGTACAGAGTGCCTTGGTTCTTATTTTAGTGTACATGGGTGCTAATTCGCTTCAGTCGTGCCTGACTCTCTTGACCCTGTGGACTGTAACCTGAGAGGCTCCTCTCTCCATGGGATCCTCTAGGCAAGAGTACTGGAGCAGATTGCTGTGCACTTCTCCAAGGGATCTTTGCAGCCCAGGGACTGAACCTGCATCTCTTATGTCTCCTGCATTGGCAGAAGCATCCTTTACCACTAGTGACATCTAGGAAGTCCTGTTTTATTGTTGTGGTTTGCAAGGTTATGAGATTCTTTATTTTTGGCTTTTGTTTATATTTGGTGCTATTAAAGCAGTAGAATTATTTTCCAAGTGAAATCTTGTAGAGGAACCCAATGTATAAAACATAAAAGTTGAGTTCTTCTGACCAAAGTAGGTACAATGACCAAGTGAACAGCTAAAGCATCTCAACATATCCTTAGAAATATGAGAAAGAACTTAAGAATTATTGTCCTGAAATAATCATTTCACCAGGGTATGTTAAAAAGAAAAACAAAACAGAACAAAACACAGGTTTAGGTTCCCTCTAAGTGAATTACTTTCTGGCTGTTGGTGGTTTTCCATATTGATTCCTCAGTATTTTAAAGTATACTTAAAATGAAAAGATAATTAAAAGCTTTTGCACAACAAAGGAAACTATAAGCAAGATGAAAAGACAGCCTTCAGAATGGGAGAAAATAATAGCCAATGAAGCAACAGACAAACAATTAATCTCAAAAATATACAAACAACTCCTGCAGCTACATTCTAGAAAAATAAACAACCCAATTAAAAAGTGGGCCAAAGAACTTAACAGACATTTCTCCAAAGAAGATATAAAAATGGCTAACAAACACATGAAAAGATGCTCATCATCACTCATTATCAGAGAAATGCAAATCAGAACCACAATGAGGTACCACTTTACACCAGTCAGAATGGCTGCCATCTAAAAGTCTACAAGCAATAAATGCTGGAGAGGATGTGGAGAAAAGGGAACCCTCTTACACTGTTGGTGGGAATGCAAACTAGTACAGCCACTATGGAAAACAGTGTGGAGGTTCCTTAAAAAGCTGCAAATAGACCTGCCATATGACCCAGCAATCCCACTGCTGGGCATATACACCGAGGAAACCAGAATTGAAAGAGCCACGTGTACCCCAATGTTCATCGCTGCATTGTTTACAGTAGCCAAGACATGGAAGCAACCTAGATGCCCATCAACTGACGAATGGATAAGAAAGCTGTGGTACATATACACAATAGAATATTACTCAGCATTAAAAAAAAATTCATTTGAAGCAATTCTACTCAGATGGACGAAACTGGAGCCCATTATCCAGAGTGAAGTAAGCCAGAAGCAAAAACAACAATACAGTATATTAACACGTATATATGGAATTTAGAAAGACGGTAACGAGAACCCAACATGCGAGACAGCAAAAGGAACGCAGATGTATAGAATAGACTCCTGGACTTTGTGGATGAGGGTAAGGGTGGGATGATATGGGAGAAGGGCATTGAAGCATGTTAATTGTCATGTGTCTAATCAA
>ML664177.1:9276063-9319414 GCA_007570785.1 Antilocapra americana | reverse complement strand
ATATCATGACAATGTATGGCAAAAACAATAAAAAAAAAAAAAATTTTCCACAGTTTATAGTGATCCACAATAGTATATATCAATATATATATTAGTCCCGATCTGGTATTTATCATATTTGTCTCTTTATTAAAAAATTATTTATTTAAAAAAAAATGAAAAGATAAATTTTATGATGATTAGAAAAAGGCATTGAAAAGTGGAAAAGGTGTGTATCATTTGGAAAATTCAGAAATGCTTCCCAAATATCAAATTATATAGCTTTTAAGTCCCTCCCTGTTTCTGATGAGAGACCGAAATGAAGAGAGTTGAGGTTGAGCCAAAATATGTCAGGATGATGTGGAAGATAGTTAGGGGAATGTGAGAGACTGAATCCATAGACTAGGAATTATATGGAGGAAATCCATATAATAGATTATAGTTGTAGCCAAGCATAAAGACTTCAGATATTCTCTTCTCTTCTGGTTTCTCCAGCTTTACTTTTTTTAGGTTTTTAAACTTAAACTGAGATGTATTTGTTCTATTTCTCCTGACTCTGATCTCCAATGGGATTGAAATTAACTAAATAACTTTTTTTTCTTTTGGGTTTGACAACCTGTCTCAGAACATTTTGCTGTTTTTGTTTATACTTGTTCAAATTAGGTCTGAATATTGATTTCAAAATCAGGCTCTAACTTTGAGACCTGATACTTGTTGTGGTTAACCTTATGTTGGTGGTTTAGCCAAGAATGAGCACCAAATTCCAAAATCTCTGTCAACCCACATGTCTTTTCGTAGAACATATTTAAATGCATCCAAGGAATCTTTTCTAAAACCTGTGGTTGCTTTTCTGTTTTAGCATATGTAAGAACTTAAGGAGCAAATGGAATTATAGGTCATAGAGATTTGTGTCCGTTGGCAAACAGGCCCAACCCTAGATGTAGATTTTGTTAGAGCACCTGCTAGTGTTATTGGCACCTGGTGACCTCAGATGCTCCTTGTTTGCTTTTTTCCTTTAGAATTCTAAATACCTGAATTTAGTTGTGTTTGAATGTATGTGCTGGATTCAGAGGGATCCCCACTTAGGTGACTGAACGGCAATGCCTACTGCTTGCTTTAAGCTGGTCTTTAAGCTGCTATAAATTGAAGACACTTAATTGAGAAGGTCTTTTTGTAACCAATCTTAGAAAATTTGATTATCTTGCCTTGCTGGTTGATATGAGGCTGGTAGGAGATTATCCAGAGTAACAGAATATAAAAGAATCATGGGAAATGGGATTCACAAACTCTTTGTATCCTTTTCTACCCTGTCTTCCCACATCACAGAGATACCTGACATATTTAAGACAGAGCTCTTGTAGTTAGGGAGATGTAGGGCCCTACTAAGGGGCTTCCCTGGTGGCTCAGAGATCAAGAATTTGCCTACAGTGTGGGAGCCACCGGACATGTGGGTTTGATCCCTGGGTCAGGAAAAACCCGTGGAGAAGGGCACAGCAACCCACCCCATTCTCTTGCCTGGAGAATCCCATGGACAGGCTACAGTTCATAGGGACACAAAGAGTCAGACATGACTGAAGCGACTTGGTATGGCTCAACAGGGCAAGGCCCTACTAAAAGATAGAAGCTGGAAAAATGCAATAAAGATACATGCTCTCACTATAGAGAACAGTTCCTAAAAATCCAAGTGTTAATTTGAAAGCCAAGGAAAGATAAAAGATAAGACACTATCAGTTGTAGCTATATGTATATATATATTTCCAATTTTATTGTATGCTGCTGCTGCTGCTAAGTCACGTCAGTTGTGTCCGACTCTGTGCAACCCCATAGACGGCAGCCCACCAGGCTCCACTGTCCCTGGGATTCTCCAAGCAAGAGTACTGGAGTGGGTTGCCGTCGCTTTCTCCGATTTTATTGCATAATAAATAGCAAATATAATTGTATATAAAGTGTATAATATTATAATTGAAAGATATAGTAGAAGGATTAACAAGATCAAGGTAATTAACACATTTACAGTCATTACCTCACATGGTTAATTTTGTGTGTGTGTGAGTGATGAGAATGCTTAACATCTAATCTCATTGCCATATTGCCATATTTTCAACTATAATCACTATGCTGTATATGAGATTCTCTGAACTTACTATTCTTTTCTTTTATTGAACCTATTTTTCTTATGACTGAAAGTTTGTGCCCTTTGACCTATGCTTTTCCATTTTCTCTTCCCCCTAGTCCCTATCTACTTTATGTTTCTATGAAATTGGCTTTTTATTTTAGATTCCATATATAAGTGATATCCTACAGTACTTGTCTTTTTCTGTTTGGCTTATTTCACATAATGAGATGCATAATGCCCTGCAGGCTTATCTATGTTGTCACAAATGGCAGAATTTACTTCTTTTTATGGCTAAATAATAGTCCATCATGTATATATAATAAAAAAAGGGAAATGGTTGGATCATGTGGTAGTTCTATATTTAATTTATTGAGGAACCACTATACTTTAAAAATAATGACTGTACCAGTTTACATTCCAATCAAGTATATAATGGTTTCTTTTCCTCTATATCCTCACCAGTATCTGTTATTTCTTTTTGGTAATAGCCACCCTAACAGTTGTGAGATGATATCTCGTTGTGGTTTTAATTTGTATTTCACTGATGATTAGTGATATTAAACACCTTTTTATATACCTTTTGGCCTTTGTAGCTATATATTTAAGCTCTAGGCAAGGTGTTATCTGCTGTTGATACACTTTCTGTTTATACTACATTCTAGTCTGTGATCATAAACTACAGTAATTCTAAATCCTTGGATTAATTTTCCCTGTTCCAGACTCAGAAAGCAAAGCATTTGTCACTTTGACTTTGTAATCTAGTACTTATGTATTTTTGTGTAATAGGTGTAAAAATCAATCAGAAATTCTAGCTATAGAACCATCTGACTTTGGAAAAAGTTTTACATCTGCTACAGTATTTTTATCTTCAAACATTTGAAAGACTAAAATTGAGATTTGTCTCTTAGTTTTACTTCTAGTGATGTGGATTGCAGCCTGATTTCTGCAGTCATAAGATTTATTCATTTCATGAAATTAATCTTTTGGTCACTCAACAATATACAAAGGAAATATAATTCTTATGAGTACATCAAATAATTTACATTTTCAAAGATTGCTTTATTGGATCCAACTTTTGCTTCAGTGAGGCTGATTTATTTTAAATGTTTTTCTTATAGAAGATGACAAAGTACAAATTGAAGAGTTTGCCAAAGTGGTAAAGGAAATGCATGATACCTCCAAGTTAGAAGGTAAGTATTGGATTACTTGTGTCTGTTAAATTTATTTTTATTGAAGGGATGCCTTTGGTTTTGTTTTTTACCTTTTCTGGGTGTGCTAATTTCTGGCTAACATATTGGCATTGATCTATTTATAGATGGGCAGAGTTTGGTTTTGGTTAAAAGTTGACAGGTTTCTTACTGATAGAAAAAGTTTTTTGTAGAAAGGGATCCACGTAAACCTATTTTTAACTCTGTTTTTAGGATTTTATATGTAGAGTCAGCTACTGGCCTAAAATTTTTCCAGATATGAAAATTCTGTATATCATTTTAAGCCTCAGACTTAGGACTCCATCCTGTGTATAGGCTTCTATATTATATAATTTATCATAAATCTTTTACTTCTTTAATAGACACTTCTCATGTTCCTTTCTTTAGTTTTTGTTAAATATCAGAGAGACCATATGCAGTTCAGTGGCACAGGTTTTCTATTATTTGACTTCCATTTTGGTTTAAAAGTTAAAGATGTAGGACTGAAACCAATGAAGATAGTACTTGTGGAGTTTATGTACTTTCTTGTTTGGAAAATATGTTTAAAACAGTACTACTGGTGATCTATTTGAATAACCATTCAAATGACTATTTGATCAGTGAGCATTCTCATGAAAAGTATAACAACCTCAGACAAATGTTAGGGAAATAAATGCAGAGTCATTTCTGTGTGCAAAGAATTAGACAGTATATTTTATAGATTTTCAATACTTAGGCTTTCTTGGCATATGAAATACCCACCACTAGAGCTCTCTTTTAGGTTAAGAAATGTATTTGTTATTTTCTTATTTACATATAAGTATTTTACCTGGGTCATAACATAATTAGCATCAACACAGTAGTTAATTAGATTAGCTAAGCAATAGCAAACCATGCATCATAGTAGAAAAGAGCATGGGTTATGGAGTATGCTAAGAGACGGGTGTGTGGTTTTTTGACTTATTAGCTGCCTACTCACTCTAGGCCATTCTGATTTCTTCATCTTTAAAACAAGGATGCTAAAAACATTGTGTTTCTCATAGAATTGCCAGGATCAACTGCAAAAATACATATAAAGTATAGTTATTAGGTACATATTATCTGCTTAGCAAATGGTAGTTAACTTTGAAATCAGAGAGCAGGGCTCAGATGGTAAGAAAAAAAAATGTTGAAATTAAGCCATTGAGAAAGGAGGACAGATAGATTCAAGTTAGGTACCTGAATCTTGGGGATGGTCACAGAGACTAGGGAGGTGGCAGTGGAATCTGCCAGTCAGTGCAATAACTACAGGGAAGGGTAAACAAGGGCTATCCAAGAAGAAAAGAGTTAGCATAGCAGGCCCTCCATTACTAGCTGATCAGGCTACTTCACTGTGTCCTGACTGTCCACCTGAGAACTTGGAGGGGCCTGGAGAGAAGGCATAATGTGCAAAGTTCTGTACTTCCCTTCAACTAAGACACATATAGTCTTAAAGGATTATGGTCAATGTCTGATCTTGTAGTTTAGGATATTAGAGGTAATGATGAGGATTAAGAATAGCCATTGGTGTGGATGACTTTGGAAAGAAAGTGAAGGCTTGTTGGCAGTTAAGAAGTCAAGGTGCTCTGAGGTTAGGATCATCCTTATTGTCATTGGATGATAATAGGATATAGGATTGAGGGAAAATTATGATCAGCATGCCAAAATCCTTAGAGACTATGAATCAGAAAGTAATAGAGAATGGTGTCAGAAGAGTGGCATAGTTGAATGTCAGGCTTGAACTTTAAAGCAGAGCAATAAATTTTGATTCAAGTTGGGCTAAAATAGACTCAAAACAGCAGCAGAAAACCAGGAGAATGGTGCTCTGTTTCCTGGTCCTATGGAATATGGAACTTGAGAGGATGAATAGACTGTACTCAAGATGATTATTCAAGGAAACTATTTTAAAGGAAACTAAATTTTGGTTAAGACAAAGAAGAGCTGATACAGGCTTTTAGGTGTTGGCAAAACTCAAATCGCCATCTGTAGCTGTCTCCTAATAATGTTAGGGGGACAGGAAATGAGGCAGGATCTAAGGCACTAAGAAGCTGTGATTACTATTTGTAGCCAGTTCCTGTTGGTTTTAATAATTATAATAAAAATAACAATTATTTTGTTGCTATTAATGAACCCTTCGTATATAGTTGGACATGAGTTTGAGCAAGTTCCAGGAGTTGGTGATGGACAGGCAGGGAAGCCTGGCATGCTGTAGTCTATTGGGTCACAGAGAGTCAGACATGACTGAGTGACTGAACTGACTGAACTGATATGTCTAACACTGTTTTAAATGTTTTTCAGTATATATTCCTATTTAATCTCCACATCAACCTTGTGAGGTAGATACTATTACAATTTCATTTTACATATAAGACAACTGAGGTTTATAGAGGGGTTAAGTAGTAAAAATTTGCTCAAGACCACAGAGTTCCAAGTTACAAATTCCAAGGTCAGGATTTGAATGCAGACCTATCTGACTTAACACTGCCTCCTTTGAAAATGCTGGACATGAAGCAGAATTCCAGATGCTAGAGTACAATTAAGTCTTGGTAGAATTGAAGAGAAAAGATGAATGAGCCCTTGTGATACTGTGTTTCATATTTTACAGTTTTCATTCTGAAATTTATTTCACCTCAATAAATAAAGTTAATTTTGCTTGCTACTATTAGAACTCCATATGTCTGACTCTTTGAGACCCCATGGACTGTAGCCCAGCAGGCTTCTCTTTCCAGGCAAGAATACTGGAGTGGGTAGCCATTCCCTTCTCCAGGGGATCTTCCTGGCCCAGGGATTGAACCCAGGTCACATGCATTGCAGGCAGATTCTTTAACACTGAGCCACCAGGGAAGCCCAGTAAAATAACTCTTCTGTGTAACTGTAGTGAAAAATTCAACTATATGAATCATTTTGGTTATGCCAATTTTATATTAGCACCAGAGAAATGTGATCAAGAACTCTTTGCATATTATACTGGCAGACATAGCATTTCCTGAAGGCTGGATTCTTCACTGAGATTTCTTATTCTTCAATTCAGGATGTGATAATAAACCATGGATTTAATGATGGCTACTGCTTTTAAATTTAGAGGCTAAATCACTTACTAAATAACTTCTTTCTATTTCTAGAGTCACAGGAGACTATCTTAGCTGTTGATTTGCCTGAAGATGACACGATACCTGGGAAGAACTTAGAAGGTTTTCTAGGAAATATTGGAATTAAGTCACCTAACGAAGAGGTAGAGAAAATTCTTCAATCAGATTTTATTTCTGGTAAGCATTTAAATACTTCTATCAGGTTTTTTGTTTGTCTCATTTTGTTTTTGGTAGGACTAGTCTTGTATGGATGTGAGAGTTGGACTATAAAGAAAGCTGAGCACAGAAGGATTGATGCTTTTGAACCATGCTGTTGGAGAAGACTCTTGAGAGTCCCTTGGACTGCAAAGAGATCAAACCAGTCCATCCTAAAGGAGATCAGTCCTGGGTGTTCATTGGAAGGACTGATAATTGAAGCAAACTCCAATACTTTGGCCACTTAATAAGCTAACTCATTTGAAAAGACCCTGATGGTGGGAAAGATTCAGGGCAGGAGGAGAAGGGGACAACAGAGGGTGAGATGGCTGGATGGCATCACTGACTCAATGGACATGAATTTGAGTAAACTCCGGGAGTTGGTGATGGACAGGGAGGCCTGGCGTGCTACAGTCCATGGGGTCACAAAGAGTCAGACACGACTGAGCGACTGAACTGGCTGAGTCTTTGTACGTATTCTTTATAAAGAAAGTGCAAGGTCTTTGTTTAAGTAAATTCAGTTCCTTTGTCGAGCAAATATCTGTAGGTATTTGCTTGTTATTGTAAATATTATCTTTGAAAAGAAGTCTTTCCTCGTTTGCAGTTATGAGAATAATTTTAACAAGCAGGTTGAAATTTTGTGGAGAGTGGGCTTGTTATAATCCTCTCTCCTCAGATATATCTTAATTTAGTGACTGAAGAGTAGTTTGAATTCAGAACTTGTGAGTAGAAATCCTAGCTTTGTTGCTTTGGGTAGAGTGAAGTTACTGGACTTTAAAAGTTTCTTGGTATTTTAGTTTTTTTGCACAGAGTTAGTGTATCTACAATGTTATCACAAGGCATTTTGGATGAAAATGAATCCAAAGTATCTAGTAAATAAAGCTTTCAAGAATAAATTAAAGCTTTAAAAGTTTCAATATAAAATTATGCTCATTTTGATATTTTATACACACACACACACACACACACACACACACACACACACACACACACATATATATACTTAATAAATTTATTCTTGGCTGAACTGGGTCTTGGTTGTTGTGCTTAGGTTTTTTGTAGTTGCATTTTGAGCAGGGGCTACTTTCTAGTTGCAGTGTACAGGCTTGTCATTGCAGTCGCTTCTCTTGTTGTAAGCTCTCTTTAGCCTGAGAGCTAAAGGCTCTCGGGCTTCAGTAGTTGTGGCGTGGGGGCTCAGTAGCTGCAGCTGGTGGGCTCTAGAGCACAGGCTCAGTAGTTGTGGTGCACGGGCTTAGTTGTCCCATATCTTGTGGAATCTTCCCAGATCAGGGATCCCCTGCGTTGGCAGGTGGATTCTTAACCACTGGACAACCAGATTCTTAACTACCGGACAACCAGAGAAGTCTGATACTGTACTTTTAATATTACTTTGTCCACAAATTTTTGCTTGTGACCTCTCTTTCTTTTCTTTCCAGAAGACAACATGGTGAATGTTAAAGGCTATATGAAGAGTTTGAGTGACACCCAGAAATTTTCCAATTTTATTGGTAAGATCTTTATGGTAAACTGTTAAAAAGCAACTCAGGACTCATTTAGAGGTCATCTAGTCAAACACTATCCTGGATGCTTAATCTTCTCTGTGATATCTGTGACAAATATTCGTTTCATCTATATTTGAACACTTCCAATTATGGTAAACTTTACTATTTTTTTTCATTTAAGAATTGTGCGTTTGTGATGGAAAAGACTGGGAAAAAAATAAGATCTTGATCTTTTTCATAGTCAAAATAAGCACATTGTATTATATACTAAAGGCAGTATTTTAAATGTTAGAATTTTAATGACCAGAAATGTTAGAAATACAAAGTGTAGCCTCTGTAATGTTACTGTCTGGAAAACTCCTGTTAAGATTTGGTAAATAACCTTTTAGCCTTTTTCCTTTAGATCAGTGAATATTTGTGTATTCCAAATTATTATTTTAAAATTAGATCAATTTACTCCAGTATTCTTGGGCTTTTCTGGTGGCTCAGATGGTAAAGAATCTGCTTGCAATGTGGGAGACCTGGGTTCAGCCTGATGCCCATAATATTCCATGTGCGTGTGTGCTAAGTTGCTTCAGTTGTGTCCAACTCTTTGCGACCCCATGAACTGTAGCCCATGAGGCTCCCCTGTCCATGAGGATTCTCCAGGTGAAAATACTGGAGTGGGTTGCCATGCCCTCTCCAGGGGATCTTCCCTACCAAGGGACTGAACCCAGCTCTCCTGCACTGGTAGGTGGGCTCTCCACTACTTGCATCCTGTGGGAAGCCCACAATATTCCATAATTTGCTTTAAAAGATTAACAGTGTATCTTAGATACTGTTCCATGTTTTATTGTATTCTATAAGCTACATCATTCTTTTTTTCTTCTGGTTTTATAGAGATATAATTGGTATAGAGCACTATATAAGTTTAAGGTGTATTGCATAGTGCTTTAATTTATATACATCAAGTAATTATCACTGTCAGTTTAGTGAACATCCATCTCTCATATAGACACAAAATTAAAGAAATAGAAATAATATTTTTTTGTGTTGAGAGCTCTTAGGGTTTACTTTCAACAGCTTTCATATATAACATACAGTATTAATTATATTTATCATGATGCACATCACATCCCTAATGCTTATTTATCTTATAACTGGAAGTTTGTACCTTTTAACTACCCTCCACCCTCCATCTCTGATAACCACAAATCTGATATCTTTTTCTATGAGTTTGTTTTTAAGTGTAATTGACCTGCAACACAATGTTAATTCCTATTACATGACATGGTGATTTGATATTTCTAAACATTTCAAATTGATCACCACAATGATTCTAATTACCCTATGTCACCACACAAAGATACTACATAGTTATTGACTATGTTCCACTCACTGTACATTTCATACCCATGACTCATTTCTTTGATAACTGTAAGTTTGTACCTCTTAATTTCCCTCATCTATTCTCTTCTCTTCCCCACAACTTTCCCCTCTGGCAAATACTTATTTGTTCCCTGTATCTAAAAATCTGTTTATATTTTTGTTATTTTTGTTTATTTCTCTCTCTCTCTCTTTTTTTTTTTTAGATTTCACATATAATTAAAATCATACAGTTTTGTAGTTCTCTGTATGACTTAGTTCATTTGGCATAATACGATCTAGGTCCTTCCATATTGCAGCAGATTACAAGAGTTTATTCCTTTTTTATGGCTGAGTAATATTGCATTGTACATGTACATCACACCTACTTTGTCTATTCATATATTGATGGGCACCTAGGTTGCTTCCATATCTTGGATATTATAAATAATGCTCCAGTAAACAAAGGGATTGATATGTCTTTTATAATTAATGTTTTTGTTTTCTTTGGATATATGCCCAGGAGTGGAGTTGCTGAGTCATAATGGTAACACTGTTTTTAGTTTTTTGAGAACCCTCCATACTGTTTTCCATAGAGGTCGCACCAAATTACATACTGACAGTGAGGAAGATTTCCCTTTTCTCCACAACCTTGCCAAAACTTGTTATTTGTTGATTACTGTTACTTTATAGTATAGTTTAAAATCAGAAATTGTGATGTCTCCAGTTTTATTCTTCTTTCTCAGGATTGTTTTGGCTATTTGAAGGGTCTTTTGCATTTCCACACAACTTTTAGAATTATTTGTTTTTGAAAAATACCATTGGTATTTTGATAAGAATTGCACTGAATCTGTCTTTTTCAGGTTTTGTTATCAGGGCAATGGTGGCTGTATAGAATGAGTTTGCAATATTTAGAAATAGTGATAGGTATTAACTCTTTTTTTTTTTAAATTTTCTTTACTTTATTGTGTTGATTTTGCCATACATTGACATGAAACCGCCATGGGCATACATATGCTCCCCCTCCAGAACCCCCCTCCCTCCTCCCCCCACCCCCGACTCCCTCCCCTTGGGAAATCTCGGTGCACAAGCCCCGAGCATCAACCCTGGGCTGGCGATTGATTTCACATTTGATAATTAACATGTTTCAATGCCATGCTCCCATATCATCCCACCCTTGCCCTCTTCCACAGAGTCCACGAGTCTGTTCTATACATCTGTGTTTCTTTTGCTGTCTCACATGCAGGTTTCTCGTCACCATCTTTCTAAATTCCATATATATGCGTTAGTATACTGTATTGTTGTTTTTCCTTCTGGCTTACTTCACTCTGGATAATAGGCTCCAGTTCCGTCCACCTGAGTAGAACTGACTCAAATGAATTTTTTTTTAATGCTGAGTAATATTCCATTGTGTATATGTACCACAGCTTTCTTATCCATTCGTCAGTTGATGGGCATCTAGGTTGCTTCCATGTCCTGGCTATTGTAAACAATGCAGCGATGAACATTGGGGTACACGTGTCTCTTTCAATTCTGGTTTCCTCGGTGTGTATGCCCAGCAGTGGGATTGCTGGGTCAAATGGCAGGTCTATTTGCAGCTTTTTAAGGAATCTCCACACTGTTTTCCATAGTGGCTGTACTAGTTTGCATTCCCACCAGCAGTGTAAGAGGGTTCCCTTTTCTCCACATCCTCTCCAACATTTATCGCTTGTAGATTTCTGGATTGCAGCCATTCTGACTGGTGTAAAGTGGTACCTCATTGTGGTTTTGATTTGTGTTTCTCTGATAATGAGTGATGTTGAACATCTTTTCATGTGTTTGTTAGCCATTTTTATGTCTTCTTTGGAGGAATGTCTGAAGTTCTTTGGCCCACTTTTTGATTGGGTTGTTTATTTTTCTCAAATGGAGCTGCAGGAGTTGCTTGTATATTTTTGAGATTAATTGTTTGTCCATTGCTTCATTGGCTATTATTTTCTCCCATTCTGAAGGCTGCCTTTTCACCTTGCTTATAGTTTCCTTTGTTGTGCAAAAGCTTTTAATTTTAATTAGGTCCCATTTGTTTATTCGTGCTTTTATTTCCAATATTCTGGGAGGTGGGTCATAGAGGATCCCGCTTTGGTTTATGTCGGAGAGTGTTTTGCCTATGTTATCCTCTAGGAGTTTTATAGTTTCTGGTCTTATGATTAGATCTTTGATCCATTTTGATTTTATCTTTGTGTATGGTGTTAGAAAGTGTTCTAGTTTCATTCTTTTACAAGTGGCTGTCCAGTTTTCCCAGCACCACTTGTTAAAGAGATTGTCTTTTCTCCATTGTATATTCTTGCCTCCTTTGTCAAAGATAAGGTGTCCATAGATGCATGGATTTATCTCTGGGCTTTCTATTCTGTTCCATTGATCTATATTTCTGTCTTTGTGCCAATACCATACTGTCTTGATGACTGTGGATTTGTAGTAAGGATTCTTCAATATTCGCAAATCAATCAATGTAATACACCACATTAACAAATGGAAAAATAAAAACCACATGATTTTCTCAATAGATGCAGAGAAAGCCTTTGACAAAATTCAACATCCATTTATGATAAAAACCCTCCAAAAAGCAGGAATAGAAGGAACATACCTCAACATAATAAAAGCTAGATATGACAAACCCACAGCAAACATTATCCTCAATGGTGAAAAACTGAAAGCATTTCCTCTGAAGTCAGGAACAAGACAAGGGTGCCCACTCTCACCACTGCTGTTCAACATAGTTTTGGAAGTCTTGGTCACAGCAATCAGAGCAGATAAAGAAATCAAAGGAATACAGATTGGAAAAGAAGAAGTAAAACTCTCTGTTTGCAGATGACATGATCCTCTACATAGAAAACCCTAAAGACTCTACCAGAAAATTACTAGAGCTAATCAGTGAATATAGTAAAGTTTCAAGATACAAAATCAACACACAGAAATCCCTGGCATTCCTATACATTAACAATGAGAAAATAGAAAGAGAAATTATGGAAACAATTCCATTCACCATCGAAACAAAAAGAATAAAATACTTAGGAGTATTTCTACCTAAAGAAACCAAAGACTTATATATAGAAAACTATAAAACACTGATGAAAGAAATCAAAGAGGACACAAATAGATGGAGAAATATACCGTGTTCTTGGATTGGAAGAATAAATATAGTAAAAATGAGTATACCACCCAGAGCAATCTATGATTCAATGCAATTCCTATCAAGCTACCAGAGGTCTTTTTCAGAGAATTAGAACAAATAATTTCACAATTTGTATCGAAATACAAAAAACCTCATATAGCCAAAGCAATCTTGAGAAAGAAGAATGGAACTGGAGGAATCAACCTACCTGACTTTAGGCTAGGTATTAACTCTTCTCTAACTGTTCAGTACAGTTCACCCGTGAAGCCATCTAATCCTGGACTTTTGTTTGTTGGGAGTTCTTAAAATTACAGATTCACTTTTTTACTGCCAATAGGTTATGTTCATATTTTCCATTTCTTCCTCATTCAGTCTTGGGAGATTATAGATTTCAGGAGATGTATACAGTTCTTCTAGGTTGCCCATTTTATTGGCATATAATTGTCCATACAGTAAAATCATGATCCTTTATATTGCTGTGGCTTCAGTTGTAACTTCTCCTTTTTCATTTCTGATTTTATTGGTTTGTGCACTCTCTCCCATTTTTTTCCCCTTGGTGAGTTTAGAAAGGGAAAGATTGGTATTTATTGGTATTTATTTTGGAATATTATGGGTCTATGAATAGCTAAGACCATTTTGAAAACAGAATAATATAGGTTGCTTAACATATTAAAATACTATTGTAATGAAGTGTTACAAGTAGTCCAATGTATCACAGTATAGATATCCAGCAGAGACCCCTATTTATAGAAACTTGACACATGATAGAGATGACATCAAGATGGTGAGGGACAGAGCAGCCTGGTGTGCTGCAGTACATGGGGTTGCAAAGAGTCAGACATGACTGGGCAACTGAACAACAACAACATGGGAAAACTGGCTTACTGTCTGGAAGAAAATGAAGTTGGATTACTACTTCATACCATATACAAAAATAATCTTCAAATGAATTAATCTAAAAGGTAAAACATTAAAGCTGATGGAAAAAATATTCTGCCTGTGGTTGTGAATAATTTATTATAAATAATATTCCCCAAAGTATAGCCATTGAGTAAAAAATATTTGATTATATCATGATGAAGCATTTATGATAATAAAATGAAGGACTCTAAAAAATTACTTGATATGTAATAGATTGGAAGAAGATAATTACAACTTTTAGGACTAAGAAAAAATTAATATCTTGAATATATAAGAAATTCTGCAACTCAGTATTAGATAGAAAAAAGAAAAGTATTCATTGGAAAATAAGGATATAAGAAGTTAGTATGCAGAAGAAGAAACCCATGTTTCTTCTAAATATATTTCTTCTAAATATGTTCTTCTAAACCCATGTTTCTAAATATGTATATGAAGACAGGTGGGAATACTCAAGAATTGCTGTTGGGTAGGTAGAATAGTGTACAGTGAGACATTCTGCATAGCAAGCTGGCAGTACTTGTCAAATTAAGTATGGATATTTCTTAGGACTAAATTATTCTGTCTTAGGTAAATAGCCCAGAGAAGTCTCTTGTAGAGAGAGGTACAAGAATGCCCATTGTAACACTGTTTATGGGAGGAAGAATGAAAGTAACCTCCTAGTGTCCATCACTACGAGAATTGTTAAATAAAATATAGTCTATACAAAACCAAATCATAAACAATAAATTAGATTTATATTCATACCATAAAAAGATAAAGAGAGAGAATAAATACAATCAGTTTGTAGCATAAAATACTTCATATAAGTTAGACTTATTATAATGCCAGTAGGACAACACCATATATATATACACATACACTTTCAGCTGAACACATAAATCTTCAGAGAAAGATGAGAGATAGATTGAAAGAGATTGAGATTAAAGCAACAATATTAGCAAATTTTATTTAAGATACAGACATAGTATTTTATATCCTAAACACATCCTCTTCAAACACCTATGGAACATTCATGAAAATAGGTGATATTTAAGCCACAAAGAAAAATTTTGATGAATTCTAAATATCAGAAGTCATTCAGACCACATAGACTCACCATTAGGTAGTAACAAAAATTATTTATGAAAGAATATGGGAAAGTTTTACTTTAAAGACTGAAAATAAATGTTCTAAGTAATTCTTTGGTTAAAAAATAAATGCATGTGTTCTCAGTTGCGTCCAACTCTTTGCAACCCCATGGACATAAACTGCCAGGCTCCTCTGTCCATGGGATTATCCCAGCAAGAATACTGGAGTGGTCTGCCATTTTCTCCTCCAGAGGATCTTCTTGACCCAAGAATCAAACTCATGTTCTGGTGGCAGGTAGATTCTTTACCACTGAGCCACCTGGGAAGAGGTGGCTTTGGGCTAAATAAATTAAAATAGAAATTTAAAAAGTTTTAGAAATGAATGACAGTGAAAACAAAATATATCAAAATACAAAATGTGATAAAAAACAGTCTTGCAGGAAATTTTATAGCATTAAATGCTTTTATTAAAAACAAAATATAATTAAGATATAATTTATCTTAAATGTTCAACCCATGCATCTAACCAGCAGCATAAACAAAACAGCAAAACAATCACCCTCTCCCCAGTATAGTAGTCAGAAATTAATGAAACTGAAAATAGAAGTTAGCAATATAGAACACACTCATACACAGATTATTCACATAACCAAAAAAGTGAATAATACTTTAATAAAATATCAATTTATTAGCATCTTACCAACATCACCATTATTCTTTCCAAATACTACTGGGTAAGGAGGAAAAGGGCTTTTTTTTTTTTTTTTCCAATTATAGCATTACTTTCCTTGGGTTCACTTTGCTGTTTTGTTGTTTTTGTTGTTTAGCTTCATGGGTTGAACTAAAAAGGTGAAGTACTGTGATGTTTCTTGTTTTCTAATATAAACATTTAGACCTATAAATTTTGGGGAGCTTTTGGTTTGGAGAATATTGCCAACACAAAAACCTCAAGACTGGGATTTCTAGAAATGAATATATTTTACCTAAATCAGGTTGTTATGTGATTGTCCAAATCAGGTTATGGACTAACCAATTAAATATCTTCACATTTTGTCATCTTTCTCTTTCTCTCTAGGAAGAGAAGATCATTGGAACATTATTAATAGTGTCTCTGATGGGAAAGTTGCAGTTAAAGACTGTTTATCTACCTTGGAGAAACCTTTGAGTAAAGAACAACTTAGAAACTCTGCAACAGATGGTGAGTACTTTACTTACCTCTCAGGTTTCCTTTTTAGAGTGTACCTGTTCACACTGACTAAATTTTTTTTAAAAAGGATTGAGAATACTGTATGTTTAGGGAGGTTGTTATAAAACTATATTGATATATTGGTCACTGTGAATTGTTGGAACTTTTTCAGAAAATGTATGGATATTCTTTATTTGGAGAAGAGTAATGGAAACAAGTAATCTTGTCCATGTTTTAAAAGCAGATGGTCGTTTATTAGAGTGAATGGTCACAATAATACATATAGTAAAGCCCTACTCTTCTACTTTCCCAACCTTCAATTCCAGAGATAGGGTATTTCTTATAGAAAGAGCTCACAAACAAGTGTGAATTTGGTGTGGGTTTTTTCATAACTACCATTCACCAGTCTAAGGAAATTGCCTTCTATTCCTTTTTTGCTAAAAAGATTGAATTTATATTTGTTTATTTGGTTTATCATGAATTTTCCAAATAATTCTTATGTATCTCTGAAGGTAGGTCATCTGAATTTTCTCTTTTAATCTCTTAGTGTGGTGAACTACAAGAATTGAATTTTATAATATTAAATGAAACCTGGATTTTTGGATTTGACCCATCTTGGTGATGATACATTATTATTTTAATTTTTCTAATAAAATAGAAATTTTTATTTTTTTAAACTTTGTTTGCAATTTATTAATCTCTATTTATGAGTGATCCTAACAATAGCTTCGTTTCTCATACTGGCATTGTCAGGCTTCAATGTCAAATTATCCTTATAATTTGAAAAGTATTCTTTCTTTTTCTTTTTTTTTTTAAATTTTTTTCAGGTTTTTATTATGTTTTGGACTTTTTCTCCTTGTCTGAAGACTGTAATTTTGGGTTTGGAACAATCTTAATGGACTTATTATTTTTTTAAACTTTCTTTTTCTAAATCCTAAAATAGCTTATGTAACATTGGAATTGCATAGTCCTTTCATGTCTGGTGGTATTCACAAAAGAAGCCATCTGAGCCTTATAGTTCTTTTGGGGCAGGTTTTTGATTACTAATTAATCTTTCATGTTATATGATTATTAGGTTTTTTTTCTATTCTTGAAGTCAGTTTTGGTAAATTTTTCCCTAGGAGTTTGTCTTTTTTATATAAAATTTATTGCTATAATGCTATAAAGTTTTTAACAATAAATTCTTAGTATTTTGTAGTAATTTATAACATCTACAGTAACACTTCCATTTCATTCTTCATTTTGGCTATTTTTATGTTTTCCTTTTTAAGATCATTTATTCTAGTGGTTTCCCAAAAGAATTGAAAAAACATTTTTTCTCTTCCTTTGTTGTTTTTGTTCAGTAAAGCATCTCTGGAGGGAGTTGTTGTTCAGTTGAGAAGTCATGTCAGACTCTTTGCAACCTGTGAACTATAGCACACACAGATGGTAAAGAATCTGGCTGTAATGCAAAAGACCTGGGTTCCACTTCCTAACTCATTCCACAGAGCCAGGATCACCCTGATACCAAAACCAGATCAGTTCATTTCAGTTCAGTCGCTCAGTTCCGACTCTTTGTGACCCCATGGACTGCAGCACACCAGGCCTCCCTGTCCATCACCAACTCCTGGAGCTTGCTCAAACTCATGTCCATTGAGTTGGTGATGCCATCCAAACATCCAGTCCTCTGTTGTCTCCTTCTCTTGCTGTGGGTCTTTTCCAACGAGTCAGTCCTTCACATCGGCAGGTGAAAGTATTGGAGCTTCAGTTTCAGCATCAGTCCTTCCAGTGAATATTCAGGACTGATTTCCTTTAGGATGGACTGGTTGGATCTCCTTGCAGTCCAAGGGACTCAAGAGTCTTCTCCAACACCACACTTCAAAAGCATCAGTTCTCTGCTCTCAGCTTTCTTTATGGTGCAACCCCTCACATCCATGCATGACTACTGGAAAAACCGTAACTTTGACTATATAAACCTTTGTTGGCAAAGTGGTGAAGGGCTGTAAGAAACTTAGACCCTGCTTGTGAAAAGCATACACATGTTTGCTTGCGTATTCCTTGGAACAAGGCAAAGGAAGCAGATTGAAACTGCCTGGGACTTTGGCTAGTTTCCTGTGACCACTCCAGTGCAAACCCTGGCCCATGCTGAGCACCTACTCTAGCCCCTCTGACTCTGGCGCAGTTCTCCTCTAGGGAGAGGGTTGCCATTGCTGGAGGAGAGTGCACACTTGTGACAGAAGGAGCCAGCATAGCATCTGAAGGGGATGAGAGCAGCCATTATTGGTATTCACAGAGGCAGCAGATTGGGAGGGGTCTGGAGCTCTGACTGAGCATATGAGAAGCTCTGGTTCGCACCTGGCTCTGGCTCTAGCCCCTCCATTTCCAGTGACACCTCACACCAAGGTGATAACTGCTAGCACACATTTGGGGAAGACATGACCCTTGCTCACATCTTCTAGCTCTTCCCCCAAAGCCACATGTGAACTACATAGGGGCACTCTCATACAAGGACGCCCCTTCAAGTCTGAAATAGGTAACTGTTTCACCTAAATTCATAAAGACAGAGAATGTTAAGCAAAATGAGAAGACAGAGAAATTTGTTTCAAACAAAAGAATAAGAACCCTCCCCCCCAGAAAACAAGGTGCTAGGTGCTCAGATGCTTAGTCATGTCCCACTCTTTGTGACTGCATGTACTGTAGCCGGCCAGGTTTCTCTCTCCATGGGATTTCCCAGGCAAGAATACTGGAGTGGGGTTCCATTTCCTCCTCCAGGGGATTTTCCAGCTCAGGGATCGAACCCACATCTCTTACATCTCCTGCATTGTCAGACAGATTCTTTACCACCAGCACCACTTGGGAAGCCCCCCAAAAAGCAAAGCAACTGACAAAAATTTTATCAGATAAAGTATTCAAAGCATTAATAATAAGAATACTATCTGAACTGGGAAAAGAATAATGAACATAGTGGGAGTTTTAACAGGGAATTGGAAATTAAAGAACCAGCCAGAGCTGAAGAATATAATAGTAGAAATGAAAAACACACTAGAAGGGATTGACAGCAGATTAGGTGATAGAGAAGAATGCATACGTGAACTGGAAGATAAAATAATGGAAACCACCAATTCAGAACAGCAAAAAGAAAACAAAACAATCGACAGTTTAACGGTCCTTTAGGACAACATCAAGCATACTAATATTCACATTTTAGGGGTTTTAGAAGGAGAAGAGAGAGAGAGGGATGGAAGATATGTTTGATGAAACTATGGCTGAAAAATTCTTGAATCTGAAGAAGAAAATAGGGAGAACCTTTGCAATTGTGATTATCCTCTGTTGTTGTTCCTTCTTATTTAAAAAAGCTTTTTTTGACTTCTCATAAGCTGCTTAAAAAAACATTTGTGCTAGGACTTAGTTCAGCTTACCAGGTCTTTTTTTCTAGTTGCAACAGGAAAACTCTTAGTTGGGGCATGTAGGATCTAGTTCCCTAATCAGAGATAGAACCTGGTCCCCCTGCATTGGAAACATGGAGTTTTAACCATTGGACCACCAGGGAGGTCCTGGTTCCTTTTTTATATCTTTAGTTGTGGCAAATCTTTTCTGCTAGTCTTCAGATCATTCTCATAGATGGTTGCTCTGTAAATAGTTGTAATTTTGATGTTTCTGTGGGAGGAGATAATTTCTCAGAGTCTTCCTACTCTGCCATGTTGACCACATAAACCCCCTCAAAAATAAACCAATTCTGTTAGCATATTAATAAGCTATTGCCATAAATACCATACCTACATTCTCAACCCTAAGTAAAAGAGAGTCAGTATAAGTTTTAATAAAAAATGGAAAAGAAGCAGACTGAGGTGGCAGTAACTAGAGAGGAGCAAAGAGAACACGACATATAAGGCAAGGATGTGGAAAGAATGGGAAGCAGAAATGGACATACAGAGCTTAAATCTTACGATGAGTTTGCCTTGTAATTGATCTTCTATTTTATGTGTTTGAAATGAGAGTTACCTCAAGAGAGTATTTAAAATGAATACTATATTATCTTTAAAGAAAAAATGCTAGGTATTTAAACTAATTTCTTGAAATATGGTTTAAACTGAAAATATTTTCTTTTTATAGAGGTTAATAAACTTGCAAATGCATTAGACAAAGTCACCAATGATAAAGTTGATGTCGATGATATAAAACCTATACTGAATGGCCTGGGGGTTTATTTTCCAAAGGAAGAATTACAAGAGATGCGTTCATCAGTTTCTGTTGATAGTAAGTATTTTCTTTTCTAAGACATTTATTATATGTAAAACTTGTGTCTATTTTCACTCATAAATCCGCAGAGCTGAGTGGTAAGGAATCAAATATGAATTCAACAACAGATTTTGTTCTGGATTATCTTCATATTGAGTTATCCTAGAAAAGTATAATCTTGCTCTCTTCTCCCCCCCCCCTTTTTTTTTGCCTCCTGAAATTTGAATCATGGCTTATTGATTAGGAACTGTGAAGTTGTCTTGTGCCCATGAAACAAGGCCTAAGCCTTAGTATGATGATACATTCTACCAGTATGGTTTCCTTACAATCCTTAACAGGTTATACTGTTATTTCGGAGTTCTGCTAGTGGAATGTTTAACTTACATGTACAGCCTTGTAGTGTTCTTTTTCTTCTTGAGTTCCAAGTATATTACTGATAGAAAGCCAAATATTATGTAGTTCCTGTGTTAATATATCTTTGCTCATAAGTAAATGTAGTTTTCTTTAAATATTATAGCTCATTTGGTTTATGATACTTATCTTTTAGTGGATAAATTATATTCTGTGAAGACATAGGTAATTATCATTGGATTTGTAATGCTGAAAAATTACAAGAATATAGCATCAGAGAGGAAATGTGAAAACAGTGATTCCAATTAAGGAATGTGTAAAATCCATAAAATGTTCATTGGCTCTATAGCAAAAAAGATCACAAGAGTCATCATAATCATGTTCCTTTTTATAATTAGTCTGAGATATGTTTATTAGAATCAGTGTCAGAAAAACATAGGATTAACTTTGGTTTTGAAGATTTAGTAGGCATACATATCTTCTTACTTCATACTTTTGTATCTTTGGACCAAAGACCATTCATTCCTTTATGTTTCATTTTCAGATGAAGGAAAGGTGGACTTAAAAGATTTCCTGATTAGGTTGCCACAAACTCCATATTTTACAAAAGGCTCAAGTGAGTGAGGACTTTTTAACAATAATTTTGAGTGGAATTGTTTAGTTTTGATTATATGCATTTATGCAGTTTTCCAATGCTGCAAAGCATGTCATATGTATAACAGATGTACTTTGAATGAAGAACCAGTAGGGGATTCTAGTCCTAACCTTTTCTTGACTTATATTTTCTGGAGTTATTTTTTTCATCACTCAAAAGGAGTAAATATACAAAATCTGTCTGGATGATTCATCCTAGTAGTTGAGTTTGTGATCCAAGATGGCTGCCATCAGTTGGCAATGTCTTGGCCATTTTACTGAAATTCTGGAAAGAAGGTCAATATTCTTTCTTCTTTTTCTATACTGTTATATACTTATTTAAATGAAATTTTATCATGGGAATATTAACTATTGAAACATATAGGAACATGTTGAAACATATAGGCTTCCTCCATGGTATTTTTTGCATTATTCCACTTCCTTAGGCATGAGATATTGGGTGTAATCTGGTTTTAATGTATTCAGTTAACTGCCATCTCCAACTGATAGAGGTGTCTGTGGGAACTTCTGCATCTCCTTGAAATTTAGGCCAAATAAACCTCAATTAGTAAATTCACAACTATTTTGGATTCCTTGAGTCTCCTTGCAGACACCCATTTTTTTTGAGGTTAATTGAAATGGTTTATTTTCCTTTAGATGTTTTCTAAAGTTGAAACTGAACTAAATTCAAAAAGCTTAATTTAAATAGCTACAAAATGAAGTTGTTTTCCAGAGCCTAAGTGTTTAGGATGTGACCAAAATGGTATGTTTTTTTCAACTGACAAAAGATTTTGTCCTTAATCTTTGTTTTTCTGAGTGGGATCTTATAAAACTCTCCCACATATATGGTTTATAAGCAATTCTCTTACAGGGTTAATGTTTTTGACAGTATTTATCATAATACAACATTAAAATTTTATTCCTACTTGAATGAATAATTTATACATAATACTTTCAAAAATAAATATTAACATTTTTTGTATTGATATAGCAGTGCCAATCTTTCCATTGTTGGGGGGATATTTTTGGTGTATGTGTTGGCATGTATAGGTATCCACTGAATGAAAAAAACTGAGGCCAAACACATCAAGTTATGACCAGTTATGCAATTTTTGACAAGAGGATTACTTTTATGATTATTTACCATAGCTTTTTGGGGGTTTCTCCAGTGGCTCAAATAGTAATGAATCTGCTCACAATGCAGGAGACTTGGGTTCGATAACTGGATTGGGAAGATCTCATAGAAGAGGAAATGGCTACCCACTCCAGTATTCTTGCCTGAAAATTCCCATGGACTGAGGAGCCTGACGGGCTACAGTCTATGGGGTCACAAAGAGTCAGACACTACTGAGGGACTTTTAGTACCTTAGCTTTAGTGGAATTGCATCATTATTTATGATGTAGATAAGTATATGTTCTGAGTTTCGTGTGCGTGTGTGTGATCATCCTTAAGTCTCAAATTTAAACATTTGCAAGAGTCTTAGGTTAGCATGCTAGCTAAACATTCTGCCTAAGAAATCAGATACCCTGCACTTCAGACTTGGCTTCACTTTTAATAACTGTATGTATTAGGGTGTATGCTTAGACACCCCTTCATGCATCACAGCCTTGTTGTGGCAGAGGGACTTGCATAACTCAGTGAAGTTATTAGCCATAATATGCAGGGCCACCCAAGACAGATGTATCATAGTGAAGAGTTCTGACAAAACGTGGTCCACTGAAGGAATAAATGGCAACCCACTCCAATATTCTTGACTGGAGAACCTCATGAACAGTATGAAAAAGCAAAAAGATATGACACTAGAAGAGAGTCCCCCAGGTCAGAAGGTGTCCAGTATGCTACTGGGGAAAAGCAGAAGGCAATTACTAATAGCTCCAGAAAGAATAAAACACCTGGGCCAAAGCCAAAACAACACTCAGTTGTGGGTGTAACTGGTGGTGAAAGTAAAGTTCAGTGCTATAAAGAACAGTATTGCATAGGAATTTGTAATGTTAGGTCCATGAATCAAGGTAAATTGGACGTGGTCAAGCAGGAGATGGCAAGAATGTACATCAACATCTTAGGAATCAGTGAACTAAAATGGACTGGAATGGGTGAATTTAATTCAGGTGACTATTACATCTACCACTGTGGGCAAGAATCCCATAGAGGAAATGGAGTAGCCCTCACAGTCAACAGAAGTGTCCAAAATCCAACACTTGGGTGCAGCCTCAAAAACAAAAGAATTATCTCAGTTCGTTTCTAAGGCAAACCACTGAACATCACAGTAATCCAAGTCTGTGCCCCAACCTCTCACTTCAAAGAAGCTGAAGTTGACTGGTTCTATGAAGATCTATAAGACCTTCTAGAACTAACACCAAAAAAGATGTCCTTTTCATCATAGGGGACTGGAATTGCAAGCATAGGAAGTCAAAAAATATCTGGTGTAACAGGCAAATTTGGCCTTGGAGTACAAAATGAATGAGGACAAAGGCTAACAGAGTTTTGTCAAGAGAACACCGTTGGTCATAGTAAGCACCCTCTTCCACAAACACAAGAGACTACTCTACACATGGACATCACTAGATAGTCAATACTGAAATCAGATTGACTATGTTCTTTGCAGCCAAAGATGGAGAAGCTCTGTACAGTCAGCAAAAACCATACTTGGAGCTGACTGTGGCTCAAGCCATGAGCTCCTTATTGCAAATTCAAGCTTAAATTAAAGAAAGGAGGGAAAACCACTGTCCATTCGGGTATGACCTATTATACAGTGGAAGTGACAAATAGGTTCAAGGGATTAGATTCAGTAGACAGAGTGCCTGAAGAACTATGAACAGAAGATCATAACATTGTACAGGAGGCAGTGATCAAAACCATCCCAAAGAAAAAGAAATACAAGAAGGCAAAGTGGTTGTCTGAAGAGGCTTTACAAATAGCTGAGAAAAAAAGGAAAAATAGCCCAAATGAATGCAGAGCTCCAGAGAAGAGCAAGGAGAGATAAGAAGACCTTCCTAAATGAACATTGCAAATAAATAGAGGAAAACAGTATAATCAGAAAGACTAGAGATCTCATTAAGAAAATTAAAGATATTAAGGGAAAATTTCATGCAAGGATGTGGGCGGACAATAAATGACAGAAACTGTAAGGATCTAACAGAAGCAGAAGAGGTTAAGAAGAGGTGGCAAGAATACACAGAAGAACTATACAAAAAAGATCTTAATAACCTGTATAAACATGATGGTATGGTCACTCACTTAGAGCCAGACATTATGCATTGTAAAGTCAAATGGGCCTTAGGAAGCTTACTACAAACAAAGCTAGTGGAGATAACAGAATTCCAGCTAAGCTATTTAGAATCCTAAAAGATGATGCTGTTAAGGTGCTTCACTCAATATGTCAGCAAATTTGGAAAACTCAGTAGTGGCCACAGGTTTGGAAAAGGTCAATTTTCATTTCAATCTCAAAGAAGACCAATTCTAGAGAATGTTGACTCATACAATTCTGCTCATTTCATATGCTTGCAGAGTTATGCAAAAATCCTTCAAGTTTGGCTTTAGCAGTATGTAAATTGAGCACTACCAATGTAAAAGCTGGGTTTTGAAGAGGCAGAGGAACCAGAGAGCAAATTTCCAACATTTGTTAGATCACGGAGAAAATAAGGGAGTTCCAGAAAAACATCCAATTCTGCTTCATTGACTATACTAAAACCTTTGACTATGTGAATCACAATGAACTGTGGGAAATTCCTAAAGAGATGGGAGTACCAGAACACCTTGCTTGTCTCTTGAGAAACCTGTATGCAGGTCAAGAAGCAACAGTTAGAACCAAACATAGAACAATGAACTGGTTTAAATTGGGAAAGAAGTACATCAAGGCTGTATATTGTCACTCTGCTTATTTAACTTATATGCAGGGTACATCATGAGAAATGCTGGACTGGATGAATCACAAGCTGGAATCAAGATTGCCAGGAGAACTATCAACAACCTCAGATATGGAGATGATACCACTCTAATGGCAGAAAGTGAAGAGGAACTAAAGAGCCTCTTGATGAGGGTGAAAGGAGAGAGTGAAGAAGCTGGCTTAGAACTCAACATTTGAAAAACTAAGATCATGGCATCCAGTTCCATCACTTCATGGCAAATAGAAGAGGAAAAAGTGGAAACAGTGACAGATTTTATTTTCTTGGGCTCCAAAATCACTGCAGATGGTGACTGCAGCGATGAAATTAAAAGATGCTTGCTCCTTGGAAGAAAAGCTATGACAAATCTCAGTTCAGTTCAGTTAGTTCAGCAATCTAGGCTTCCCTGTCTTTCACTATATCCTGGAATTTGCTCAAACTAATGTCTGTTGAGTCACTGATGCCACCCAACCATCTCATCCTCTGTCACCCTCTTCTCCTCCTGCTCTCAATCTTTCCCAGCATCAGGGTCTTTTCCAATGAGTCAATTCTTCACATCAGGTGGCCAAAGTATTGGAGTTTCAGCTTCAACATCAGTCCTTCCACTGAGTATTCAGGGTTGATTTCCTTTAGGATGGACTGGTTTGATCTCTTTGCTGTCCAAGGGACTCTCAAGAGTCTTCTCCAGCACCACAATTCTAAAGCAGCAAGTTTTCAGCAATCAGCCTTCTTTACGGTCCAACTCTCACGTCTGTACATGACTACTGGGAAAAACCATAGCTTTAACTATATGGACCTTTGTTGGCAAAGTGATATCTCTGCTTTTAAATACACTGTTGAGGTTTGCCTCTGGGATACCAGCCCCCTGATCACAGCTCTTCTTTGAGATAGAATCTTAGGTTATTCATCTTTTCTACTGTATTCATTTAAGTGTATAAATTTCCTTCTCAGCATACCTTTACTTTATCCCCAAGTTTTGTATGTACTATTATTATTGTTATTTTTTTTATTATTGTTATTTAATTTAAAAATATATTCTATATTCCCATGTGATTTTTGATATATGATTTATTTAGAAAAACGTTCTTTAATTTCCAAACATATGGGAGTTTTCTAATATCTTTTGCCCTTGATTTGTAGCTTAATTCCATACTGCATACTGCACAGTTATTTGTACCCATCATCTTTATTATTCTAATAATTTTAAAATTACATAAGCCTTATTGAATGTATGAAATATTACTTTATAACCACCATTATGGGAGCATCTCTTTTGCTAGAGTTAAAGGAATACTGTTCATTCTTTGTATCTGCAGTTGACTGCTTATTGTCTAGCAGATGTCATTATGCCTTATTTTACTTTCATAGTTTGAAATTATAATGTTTTAAAAAATCTCATCTTTCTCTACTTATTTTATTTTGAAGGAGAAGAAGTTGACCTCAGTGACTTGGATAATGCCATGCAAAATATGGGAATAGAGCTCACACCGAAAGAACACTTGGAGCTAGTGAATTTACTTCCAGTTTATGGTGAGCATTTCAAATATCAGCATAGCTGATTCAGGAGAGTTAATATTACATTTAAGAGAGTTAGTATACTCATTAGGAAAGTTATTCAGTTTTGTAAGCAATAGTTGGCTTTTGAAGAAATAATGATATCCTTAAAAAGCCATTTTATCCAATACCCAGGGTTTATTATAGATAAATTACAAATTAGAGATAATTAAACATATCCAAATTTTAGAGATAATATTTTGAATATCATGGACACCCATGGTGGATTCATGTCAATGTATGGCAAAACCAATACAATATTGTAAAGTAAAAAAAGAAAGAAGAAAAGAAAAGAATTTATAAATTGTCATTTAAAATATATATAAGTCAATAGCTCAAGCAATTATAAATCTTGACATCAGGACTGAGGAATGTTGATAGTTATCTTTCATTCCATTGAGATGCCTATAGAAAATAGGGGAAGGAGGAGAGGTATAAAACTATACTAGTAGAGGGGAAAAGAGATAGAGTAAGAAAAAATATAAAATAAGGGAATGTTTTTGCTTTAGCAAAGTAGATATTAAAAATTGTCTCAGGTGCTAAAGAATTGATAGATGTACCATATTAAGAATTTTTCTTACATTTGTCTTATCATTTCTCAAAGGTATTAGGTAAATTTTAGGAGCAAATTATTTTATGGTCTATATTCTGAACTTGGATATTTAGTATTGCTTTAGTGTATCTAGTTCTTTTTTCTGTGACCTAAATTATGTTATTTTCTTATAGCTACATCTGATGGAAAAATATATAAGAATAGATTATTAAACTGTGTGAAAAGTATAAAAGGTAAGTGACATACAAATTGAAAATTCAGATTGAGACTATTGTGTGTCATTCTTGTCTTTTCCTTGTCATTAAATGTTGCTTGCTGTCATTCTCATATATATGTATATATTTTCATAATTACTTTTAATACATATATGTGTTTTGTGCCAATCTCAGCCTATCAATAACCAGTGTTGTGGTTGGATTGGCCCTTGTGATTATTGATACAACTGCAAGATACCCTTCAATATTAACCATCAGGAAACTTTAGAAAAACAAAGGCTTATTACTTACATGACATAGAAATTACTCAGTACACCTGGGGTCACATGGTGAGGTTGCAAGGAGAGAGAGAGTGTGTGTGTGTGCATGGGCCTAGAGCTCCACTTTTAGTAAGGTTGAAGGTGGGAGCCTAGGGTTTTGTGTTCTCACTCTTTATGAATTTAGAGCATAAGAGTGGAAGTTTAAAGCTTGGGAAGAGAATAAGTGGTTCAAATGATTGGAATCTAAATCAACCAAGATCTGTAAAATGAAGGAGCTTCAGTGCTGGGAGGTGAGAGTCAATGTATTCATCCGAGATAACCATCTTTGAAGCAGTGCACTTGAATTACAAAAAGAAAAAAAAAAACACTGTCAGGATTTACACTACTGTTCATATTGATTAAATAATCTCCTGTTTTATTTTAAAGAGATGTTCTAACAACTTAGATTTACCTCAATTTTGTCTGTGGATATATTAAAATTTAAGGCTATTATATATTGAGATGGGCTTCCCTGGTAGCTTAGTTGGTAAACAATCTACCTGCAATGTAGGAGACCTTGGTTCAATTCCTGGGTCAGGAAGATCCTCTGGAGAAGGGATAGGTTACCCACTCCAATATTCTTGGGCTTACCTGGTGGCTCAGATGGTAAAATAATCCACCTGCAATGCAGGAGACCTGGGTTCAATCCCTGTGTTGGGAAGATTCCCTGAAGGAGAGTGTAGCAACCCACTCCAGTATTCTTGCCTAGGGAATCCCAATGGACAGAAGAGCCTGGAGGGCTACAATCCATGGGGTCACAAAGAATCAGACATGACTGAGCGACTAAGCACAGCATGTATTGAAATACAGTGACCAAACTGAACATAGTTACTTGTGTAAATGTTTATATTAAAAACTGTTACATTTGTTTTTTCCTGCTAAAATTAACCTGTGTTTTCTCAATCTGCTTTCAATATGTTGTGTTATATAAATTAATAGATTAGTTTTAGTTCATTAATGACCTTCTTTAAACACTTAAATGTCCTTGACCTCTTTTTTATGATGAAATTAATAACCATAGTACATAGACATTAATATTTATTATACTCTGAATTTTATTTCAATTTCCTCATGTGTTTCTCTTTTTAAGGATTGCAAGTTGATATTCAGGATCTTGACACTATTCTTGGAAATATGGCAGTCAAACTCACAGCTGAGGAACCTATCGACCTAACTCCATATATACCAGTTGATGGTAAGTGCCTTAGACATCATTGTGCCCTAATAAGAATTTGGGGTTTGGGGCTGATATTTTTGATAGTACTTATTTAGCTTAAATAAGAATGATTTCTCCTCTTAATATATGAAAATTTCCCAAAGAAAGGCAATGTCAAAGAATGCTGAAACTACCGCACAGTTCCACTCATCTCACATGCTAGTAAAGTAATGCTCAAAATCCTCCAAGGCAGGCTTCAACAGTATGCGAACCATGAACTTCCAGATGTTCAAGCTGGATTTAGAAAAGGCAGAGGAACCAGAGATCTAATTGCCAACATCCACTGGGTCATAGAAAAAACAACAGAGTTCCAGAAAAACATTATTTCTGCTTTACTGACTATGCAAAAGCCTGTGTGGATCACAACAAACTGTGGAAAATTCTTAAAGAGATGGGCACACCAGACCACCTGACTTGCCTCTTGAGAAATCTGTATGCAGGTCAAGAAGCAACAGTTAGAACTGGACATGGAACAACAGACTAGTTCCAAATAGGAAAAGGAGTACGTCAAGGCTATATATTGTCACCCTACTTATTTAACTTATATGCAGAGTACATCATGAGAAACACTGGGCTGGATGAAGCACCAGCTGGAATCAAGATTGTTGGGAGGAATATCAGTAGCCTCAGATATGCAGATGACACAACCCTTATGGTAGAAAGTGAAGAACTAAAGAGCCTCTTGATGAAAGTAAAAGAGGAGAGTGAAAAAGTTGGTTTAAAACTCAACATTCAGAAAACTAAGATCACGGCATCTGGTCCCATCACTTCATGGCAAATAGATGGGGAAACAGTGGAAACAGTGGCTGACTTTATTTTTCTGGGTTCCAAAATCACTGCAGATGGTGATTGCAGCCATGAAATTAAAAGACACTTGTTCCTTGGAAGAACATTTATGACCAACCTAGACAACATATTAAAAAGCAGAGACATTACTTTGCCAACAAAGGTCCATCTAGTCAAGGCTATGGTTTTTCCAGTAGTCATGTATTGGTATGAGAGTTGGACTATAAAGAAGCCTGAGCACAGAAGAATTGGTGCTTTTGAACTGTGGTGTTGGAGAAGACTCTTGAGAGTCCCTTGGACTGCAGGGAGATCCAACCAGTCCATCCTAAAGGCGATCAGTCCTGAGTGTTCATTGGAAGGACTGATGTTGAACTGAAACTCCAATACTTTGACCACCTGATGTGAAGAGCTGACTCATTTGAAAAGACCCTGATGCTGGGAAAGATTGAAGGCAGGAGCAGAGGAGGATGACAGAGAATGAGATGGTTGGATGGCATCACCGACTCAATGGACATGAGTTTGAGTAAACTCTGGGAGTTGGTGATGGACAGGGAGGCCTGGTGTGCTACAATCCATGGGGTCGCAAGGAGTCAGGCATGACTGAGTGACTGAAATGACTGATTGACTGACTGACTGATACTAAAATTGGTACTTTTTTTTAACCATTTATTCATTTAGTGAATATTACTGAGCATCACATATTGGATTCCTGCTAAGTGCTACAGATACAGTAGTGAGTAAACACAACCATAGTTCTTTACCTAAGCAGCTTAATATCTACTATATCACAGTTCTTCATGTACTAGTAGAAGCTGAATTAAAAGTAGAGAATTCAGACAATACTGCAAAGCTACAGTAATCAAAGCAGTGTGGTATTGGCACAAAAACAAACATATGAATCAATGGAACAGAATAGGGAGCCCAGAAATAAATCCACACACCTACAGTCAAATAATCTTCTGACAAAGGACACAAGAATATATAATGGGGAAAAGACAGTCTCTTTAGCAAAATGTGTTTGGAAAGTTGGACAGCTGCTTGTAAATCAATGAAGTTAGCATACACCCTCTCACCATACACAATAATTAACTCAAAAAGGCTTAAAGACTTAAAATAAGACATGACACCATAAAATACCAGAAGAGAACATAGGAAAACATTCTCTGACATGAATGTCCCGATGTTTTCCTAGATCAGTCTCCCAAGGCAATAGAAATAAAAATGAAAATAAACAAATGGGATCTAATCAAACTTACAAGCTCTTGCACAGCAAAGGAAACAATAAACAAAAAGATGACCTACAGAATGTGAGAAAATATTTGCAAATGATGTGATTGACAATGGTTTAATTTCCAAAACATAACAATAGCTCATACAACTCAATAACAAAGAAACAGGCAACCCAATAAAAAAATGGGCAGAAGACCTAAAGAAACATTTCTCAAAAGAAGACATGCAGATGGTCAACAGGCACGTGAAAAGATGATCAACATTGCTAATTATTAGAGAATTATGAATCAAAACCTCAATGAGGTACCACTTCACACCAGTCAGAATGGCTGTCATTAGAAGTCTACAAATAACAAACGCTGGATGTTAAGAAAAGGGAACCCTCCTACACTGTTGGTGGGAATGTAAGTTTGTGTCACCACTGTGGAAAATAGTATGCAGGTTCCTCAGCAAACTAAAAATAAAATTACCATATGATCTTATCAATCCCATTCCTGGGCATATTTCCAGACAAAGCTTTAATTCAGAAAGATATGGGCACCCATGTGTTTGTAGCAGCACTATTCACAATAGCCAAGATATGGCTGTATAGCTTAGGGCATATATTCAATATCCTGTAATAAGCTGTAATGAAAAAGAATATGAAAAAATATATATACACATATATATATTATTACTAAGTGACTTTGCTTTACAGCAAATAATGAACACAGCATTGAGATTCAACTATACTTCAATAAAAAATAAATTTAAACAAAGAGAAAGGGGGTTCCATGGTGGCTTAGTGGTAAAAAATTTGCCTGCCAATATGTGAGACATAGATTCTATCACTGGTCTGGGAAGATCCCACATGCCACGTGGCAACTAAGCCCATGTGGCACAATTGCTGAACCTGTGCTCTAGAGCCAGGAAGCTGCAACTACTGAAGTCCTGTGCCCTAGAGCTGGCACACTACAGTAAAGAGTAGCTCCTGCTCACCGCAACTAAAGAAATCCCATGATAACAATGAAGACCCAGCACAGCTAAAATAATTAATTAATTTAAAGGAAAGAGGGAGGTGTTACTAACAAGCTAAGAACCGAATTCTTCCCACTAAATTATAATTAAATGCTCTTTCCACATTATGATTGTATGAGCTTTTAAAATCTATTACCCTCATACTTCTGGTAAATGCATAGAGTTAGATACTGAAATACTAGAACTTTTAGCAATAAAACTTCACTGTACTTTGTTGTTTCCAAAGCCATTATCTGGACTCCTTGCCAGTAATTAGCATACCTTCTCTTATACGATGGGAAAGCTGAATTCTAGTTCAACACAGCAAATGGTGAAGAAAAGTTTTGGTAAAATTAGAGTTGATCTCATAATAAAACACGTACTTGCTAATAAGACTTATTTTATATCAGCAATCTATATCATCCTAATTTACTACAAAGTTATTCATAATTGCTTGTTTTGTTGCCTTGACTATCATCCAGAGATTATACTAGAATTAACAAGAAAGTCTTTGTCTGAAGTGCCAGTGGCCTATTTGTTAGGTCAGGTACCTGTTTATCCTGCAGTTGGTTGTAATGCTGCAAAGACAGTTTGTTTTTTTTAATTATATCGAATTAATAAGTCTCCATTTCTTTTGCTTTGTAGAAGGAGAGGTTGTTGTCAATGACATGAAAAAAGTTCCTGGAAACATGGGAGTAGAACTCAAAGAAAAGAAAGAGGAGTTGGTGAACAACGTGCCAATTAATGGTAAGAATTTCTGTAACTATTCTGCTTCCTATCTAGGTGAAAAACAAAAACTGTCCAAAAAATCTTTAGAAGGCAATATTGTTTTATCTTAAGAAGAAATACCAACTCTGTCATCTCATTTTTAGTTTGGCAGTCAGTAGACTCCAGTTATAAATCCCGTGACCATGGATGAAAAATACTGGTTCTTATTTTTTAATCCATTGTAAGTACTAAAGTTTAAAATGAGAATTAAGTGGAAAAAGGAAGGCATTGAAAAGTATTGGAATGAAAATAAATGAGACATTACAAAAAAATAAATGGGGAAGGGGCTTCTGCATGCTAAAGTCCAGGCAATAACTACCTTAGATGCCAATGAGTGAAAAGGGGCCTTCTTAACAGTTTACTCCATTTCATATTTTATAAAAAATTATTGAGAGTAAATTTGTATGTTGTAGGGAAATGTGAGTTCTGACTTTGTGAAATAGTGACTTCTATACTGCTTAATGAATCTTTATATCACTTTTATGAGATTTTGATTAGTTTATTTCTTCAAGCCCATGGAAAGATCAGTCAGAATAGGACAGTGGATGGTATGAAAGCCTTTAAAGATAAGCAAAAAAAAAAAAAATAGAATATTGAATCTTGATAGCTGCACCCTTCTAATATTTTGATGGCATGTTTATGCTTCTTTTAGTCCATCTGTACTTTTGCAGATAATCTGCATTATATGTTAGAGAGAACACATCATAATTTGTTGAAAGTATATGGAAAAGAAGAAAATAAGTACTGTCTAGTCTGAGAGTGATTAAGAAACAAAAAAGTAGTAATTGCTAAGAAATTTACTCAGAAAAAGAAAAATCTCTCTGGGTGTCAGCAAAAAAAAAAAATCATGCTTATTGGGTAAAAGTATGAAATTTGTTTTCCCCGCTGCTGTGTTTCACTAAGCAGTTCATCAACTTCTTTTAAAACTTTCTGCTATGTGGAGTGGCATCTTTGACACACTTGAACAGAATTCATTTAGCCATGGTGTGATTGCTCACCTAGAGCCAGACATCCTGGAATGTGAAGTCAAGTGGGCCTTAGAAAGCATCACTATAAACAAAGCTAGTGGAGGTGATGGAATTCCAGTTGAGCTATTTCAAATCCTAAAAGATGATGCTGTGAAAGTGCTGCACTCAATATGCTAGCAAATTTGGAAAACTCAGCAATGGCCACAGGACTGGAAAAGATCAGTTTACATTCCTATCCCAAAGAAAGGCAATGCCAAAGAATGCTCAAACTACTGCACAATTGCACTCATCTCACACGCTAGTAAAGTAATGCACAAAATTCTCCAAGCCAGGCTTCAGCAATACGTGAACCATGAACTTCCAGATGTTCAAGCTGGTTTTAGAAAAGGCAGAGGAACCAGAGATGGAATTGGCAACATCTGCTGGATTATCAAAAAAGCAAGAGAGTACCAGAAAAACATCTACTTCTGCTTTATTGACTATGCCCAAGCCTTTGACTGTGTGGATCACAGTAAACTGTGGAAAATTCTGAAAGAGATGGGAATACCAGATCATCTGACCTGTCTCTTGAGAACCTGTATGCAGGTGAGGAAGCAAGTTAGAACTGGGCATGGAACAACAGACTTGTTCCAAATAGGAAAAGGAGTACATCAAGGCTGTATATTGTCACCCTGCTAATTTAACTTAGATGCAGAGTACATCATGAGAAACACTGGGCTGGAAGAAACACAAGCTGGAATCAAGATTGCCAGGAAAAATATCAATAACTTCAGATATTCAGACGACACCACCCTTATGGCAGAAAGTGAAGAGGAACTAAAAAGCCTCTTAATGAAAGTGAAAGAGTAGAGTGAAAAAGCTGACTTAAGGCTCAACATCTAGAAAACTAAGATCATGGCATCTGGTCCCATCACTTCATGGCAAATAGATCGGGAAACAATGGAAACAGTGTCAGACTTTATTTCTGTGGGCTCCAAAATAACTGTAGATGGTGATTGCAGCCATGAAATCAAAAGACGCTTACTCCGTGGAAGGAAGGTTATGACCAATCTAGATAGCATATTGAAAAGCAGAGATATCACTTCGCCAACGAAGGTCCGTCTAGTCAAGGCTATGGTTTTTCCAGTAGTTATGTATGTATGTGAGAGTTGAACAGTGAAAAAGGCTGAGTGCCAAAGAATTGATGCTTTTGAACTGTGGTGTTAGAGAAGACTCTTGAGAGTCCCTTGGACTGCAAAGAGATCCAACCAGTCCATCCTAAAGGAGATCAGTCCTGTGTATTCATTGGAAGAACTGATGTTGAAGCTGAAACTCCAATACTTTGGCCACGTCGTGTGAAGCGTTGACTCACTGGAAAAGACCCTGATGCTGGGAAGGATTGGGGGCAGGAGGAGAAGGGGACGACAGAGGATGAGATGGCTGGATGGCATCACCAACTTGATGGACATGGGTTTGGGTAGACTCCGGGAGTTGGTGATGGACAGGGAGGCCTGGCGTGCTGCAGTTCATGGGGTCACAAAGAGATGGACACGACTGAGCGACTGAACTGAACTTGTCTTTGTACTAAAACCTATAATCATATTATGCAGGAATTAATAGTTTTGGCTACATTTAAGAATCACTAAATTTGGGGGTTATTCCTTTCAGTTTCTTAAAGAGAAGAGGATGATTGTATCAACAACTTACATACTTTTCTGTAAAACATGACATTGAATCTCATAGGCAAAAAACTTTAAAATCTGAAATACAATCAGAAAATTAATAACTGAGCATTTAATATAGCAGTAAACCACTCTAGAGGTCCTGGGCTTATGAAATGCTGAAATGAATCTCTAAAGCTACTAATCTGGCACAAAGAAGGCATTTTAAAACTTCATAAATTCTGTCCTTAAGATTTGTATTGAGTTTGTTACATCAGCAACTTCTTTCCCTGTGAATCATAAACAATGCTGAAGTTTCTGAAGACCACAAAGACCAGAGAAGAGTCAGGGAAAAGAGAACAAATTGGGACAAGAAAAGTGGAAATAGATGAAAACATTTTAATTGAAAAATCAAATCTAGGTCTGCATAGCAAACATTGAAGTGAAGGATTAGCAATTACTCAGCAGAAATGATCTGGGAGTTCAAGCAAATGAAAATGGTCCCTTGTCATTGTTTGGAAAGATGAGAGCTCTGTGGTCTACAGCAATAGGTGCTAAACTACCTTGGGCACATTTTATTGTTTCAGGTTGTCCCCAAGAGAAGGTAATAGGAAATAGGTTCTAGATTTATCTATCCTATTGAATTTTTCTGAACATTGGAAACTAGTCTTAATAGCCCTATTAAAAGTGTTAAATGATAGTACAAAGACATAAATTATATTTTCCTTTTTTATATATCAGTAACACAAGCTAATTAGTAACACACAGACATGAATGTATTTTTAATATTTTGGAAACATTCTATTTTTGTCATTTTCCACTCCTACTGCTTTCCTAAGGAGGGAAGGTTAACGTGAGTAGTTTGGACAGCATTCTGGGGGAAATGAGGATTAAATTCATAGAAAAGGAAAAGGAAAAACTGACAGAAAACCTGCTAGCTAATGGTGAGTATTTTAGAAATAACTGTACCTTTGACAGGAATTTGTGTTTGTAAATATGAGTATGAGAATTTCTAAAACTAGTGACATTTAGTACCCAAAGGTATTTTGTAGATCTTGAGAAGAATTAATTTCTTATGTAAAGGTAAGTCCTATTTCTTCATGTCTATAAATCCCAGGGAGCAGAAAGCAGTTGTCTTCAGTTTATTGTTCTGTTCAACACTCGCTCACAAAAACTTAATTTTCCCTATAATTCCTGAAAATATTCATATTTATATCTTTGGACCAATTTTCTTACCCAAATATTGAATTGGTATATTTTAATGTCTATAGGATGTTTTTATGCTATCCCTCAAACATCATGGATTTTGTCAGTAAATGAGTTACTGACTTAGTTACTGAGTTAATTATCATTGTGGTACTTTGTGAAAGTAGCCACATGGGGCTTTTAGAAATATATTGGGGGCATGTTTGGTCATCACAGGTGATTTTAAGATTGGGTACTATTAGTATTAAATTCTCTGAGCACTTCCCAGGTGTCACAGTAGTCAAGAATCCATCTACCAATGCAGGAGATACAAGAGATGTGGGTTTGATTCCTGGGTCAGGAAGATCCCCTGGAGATGGGCATGCAACCCACTCCAGTATTCTTGCCTGGAGAATCCCATGGACAGAGGAGCTTGGCGGGCTGCAGTCCATGAGGTCACAAAGAATTGGACACGACTGAGAACGCACGTCTGAGTGCCAGGGATACTAAGTGCTCTACAATTTATGGGACTTTTCAACACATTGAAGAATTGTTCCACAGACAATACCAACAGCATGTCCAGTAATTGAGAAACTCTGGACCCTAATTTGACTTGTATTTCCATACTTTTTCACTATTATGTTACCATCATTATTATCTTAGTAATAGAAGAAGATTAATAGAAGGTTAATCCTGAGAGTTAATCTTCACTCAACTCTAACTCATTGTATTACAAATGAGTACCGTTCATCTATAAAATGTGAGCTTCTTTTGCCAGAGACCATACCTGGATCTTCATTTTGCATCTTTATCCCTCCCTCATCTTAGTACCTTTCACATATAATAATAAATATTTAATGAAAGAATTAGAATAAATAAAAGAAATTTCTATTCAAAATGAGAGAAAAATTAAAACAGTGCTAGTGGCTGGTACTTACAGTAGCCTATTGACATGTGCCTCATCTATTTGCTTACTATTATACTCTTAATAGCAATTATTAATACCACAGTGTTGTTACAGTTATCTCACACAGAGTTAGCCGTCTTCTATTCTTGTAAGAAATATTTGGTCTTACTTGCATTAGGAGCCCATGTTCTTAGGGAAGCTTATAATCTTTTGCAGTCTATTCAGTTCTCAGTGACATAATGGGAAAACAGTTTTATATACAAAACATAAAGTTTTTTACTTTCTTCTAGTTTCTTTTCTGTCATCTCCTCATTCTACCCTCATGTCCTTCTAATGTGAGCCAGTGGGTGTCCCATTTGAGATTATAATTTACTTTATTGTGACTAATTACAATTACATTATAGTTAGTAGAGTTATCAAAGGACTTTGTGAATACCCAGGTCACCCCAAAAAGAAATCTCATGCCCTTTAGCTATCACCCTACAAGCCCTATGTAATTGTTGATCTATTTTCTATCTCTGTAGATTTGTCTTACCATTTCAAATAAATGGTATAGTATGTGGGTTTTGTGACTAGCTTATTTCACTTAGTGTGTACAGGTTTATCTGTATTGTAGTATGTATCAGTTAATTCATTCTTCTTTTTTTCAATTTTTAAAATTGTGATAAAATACACATAACATAAAATTTACTATCTTAATCATTTTAAAGTATACAATTCAGTGGTATTAAGTCCATTGATATTATTGTACAACTATTCAGTTCAGTTCAGTCACTCAGTCATGTCCGACTCTTTGCGACCTCATGGACCGCAGCACGCCAGGCCTCCCTGTCCAATACCAACTCCTGGAGTTTACCCAAACTCATGTTCATTAAGTCAGTGATGCCATCCAACCATCTCATCCTCTGTTGTCCCCTTCTCCTCCTGCCTTCAATCTTTCCCAGCATCAGGGTCTTTTCAAATGAGTCAGTTCTTCGCATCAGGTGGCCAAAGTGTTGGAGTTTCAGCTTCAACATCAGTCCTTCCAATGAACACTCAGGACTGATCTCCTTTAGGATGGACTGGTTGGATCTCCTTGCAGTCCAAGGGACTCTCAAGAGTCTTCTCCAGCACCACAGGTCAAAAGCAACAATTCTTCGGCGCTCAGCTTTCTTTATAGTCCAATTCTCACAGCCGTACATGACTCCTGGAAAAACCATAGCCTTGACTAGATGGAACTTTGTTGGCAAAGTAATGTCTCTGCTTTTTAATATGTGTCTAGGTTGGTATAACTTTCCTTCCAAGAAGTAAGTGTCTTTTAATTTCAACCATTACCATCATCCATCTCCAGAATTCTTTTCATTTTGCAAACTGAAACTGTATATTCATTAAACAAAAGCTCCCCACTGTCCCTTATTCCCTGCCCCTAGCAGCCACCATTCTGTTTCTGTCCCTATGACTTTCTATCCCTCTGATTTCATATAAGTGGAGTGACTGATTTATTTCACTTGGTTTGATGTCCTCAAGGTTCACCTATGTTATAGCATATGTTGGAATTTCCTGCCTTTTAAGCCTTAATAATATTCCACTGTAGGTGCATCCCACATTCTTATCTGTTCATCCATCAGTGAACACTTGGGCTGCTTCCACATTCTAGTTGTTTATAATGCTTCTATGAACATGAGTATATGGCTTCACTCCTTTTTATTGCCAAATAATATTCCACTGTATGGACATGTATATTTTCTTTATCTGCTTATCAGTTGATAGACATTTGGGTTCTTTCTACCTTTGGGGCATAATAAACATTTCCAAACATACACAAAAGTAGTAATAGAATAATATAATTATTCTTTCTCACATGTTCCTGTCACCTAGATTCAACAAGTATGAAGATTTTGTTACACTTATTTCTTTCTTGTTTTTATTTTTCTGACTGAAATAGTTCAAAACAAGTTCCAACATCATTTTGTTCTTATGTACTTCAGTATGCATCTTTTAAAAATACAGACCATTTTTATGTTACTGCAATGTCATTATATAATTTAATTTAAAATTTTCCTACTTAATCTCTAATTTTTTTTACAGTTGTTAATAGTTTATTCAAGTCAAACACCAAAGTTTACACTCTGTATCTGTTAAGACACTTGAATCTCATGGAATGTAAAGCTGATCCTCCTTCCTCCTCCTTTTTTGCTAAAGCTCTAATTTATTGAAGAAACTGTGTCTGTTGCCAGTTGTCTTATAGAATATCCCAGTTATTAAATTTGTTTTCTCATCTGTCTTGTTCCTCTAGCCCCTGTATTCCCTATAACTAGAAGTCAGCTCTAATGGTTTAATTATTTTCAGTTTTAACATTTTTTTGACAAAAATACTTCGTATGTGATATTATACATTTTACATTGATTTCTATCAGGAAATACAGATCCATGTTATCTTTTCAAAAGTAGCTATACAGTTGTCACAAAGAATTGGACCCGACTTAGTGACTGAACAACAACAAAAAACAGTTGTCACAAATTGCTTGTTTAAAGTTCTATCTTCATTCTGTATAATGTGAGATGTCATCTTAACTATATACTTAGTTTCTATATGCACTTGCCTGTTTTGGGAATTCATATTCTGTCCTATTGGTCTGATTATTCATATATTAATACTAAATTGCTTTGAATATGACAGCTTTATCACGTTTTAATATAGGTCAGTCTAACCCTTGGCCCTCATTCCCCTCCCCTAGACACATGTAAGTATATGGCTTCCCCCAGGTCTGGCTGTTCTTCATGGGAATGTCTTTCTGTGTGGCTTTTATTAGTAGGATATTTGTCTATTTTTAAAAAAATTTTCCATTTTTTATGTAATATATTTCCTAGTGAGAAGATTATTGATTTCTTAGGGTTTGGAAGTCACTTCTGTGGTCAGAGTACTTATTGCATGTACTTGCTTCTTATCATGTCTAGTCAAAAAACCCCAACATGAAGAAGAAATATGAAGGTATATGGTCTACCATTATTTCTTATTTTCTTTGGTATAGAAATACCAACTATCCTTTCAAATTTAGATTGAACATCAAAATCTTCCACATTCAATATAGACTGGCATTATTCTGAGTCAAGATTAGACCATGTGATGATGATGCTGGTCCAATTTGCTGTAGTTTGGGCCTCCATGGGTATGTATAAATGATGTCATACATGCCCCAGTAGGTGTGCACAGTAAGAGTGCCCCATGAACATTGTGAGCAACTCATTAAGAACCTCCAGGGAAAAGAGGAAGTGCCTCTTCCTGGCACTATGCTTCCCTGCCTAGCTTCCTGTTTTTCATGAGACTTTGGACTAGTAATTCCTTACTCTCTTTCAGCTCTTCATTGCTTTCAAAATGATGCTTGTTATATTTTATTCAAGATTTTAGTTGTTTCAAGCAGTAAGATGGTTCTGAATAGCATAGTCATCCAAATGAAGGGAAACAACTTGCTGGTCAATTGTTGTTAGGAGTTAAGGCATCTAATCTGGGAGTTTCAGAAAAGAAAAAATAAACTTTACTCATTTTCATTTATTTTACCATTTGCTGTAAGTAATTAAGAATTTGCTTAACCATTTTGAATATAACAATTCTAATTCTAATACCCTTATTGACCCCCCTTGGTATATATGAACAGACCTTATTAAATCTTGGTCTTATTGATAAGGTGGTTGAAGAAGTTGTTGTTCAGTTGCTAAATCATCCAACTCTTGTGACCCCATGGACTGTAGCACACCAGGCCTCCCTGTCCTTCACCGTCTCCTGGAGTTTGCTCAAACTCATGTCCATTGAGTCAGTGATGCCCTCCAACCATCTTGTCTTCTGTCATCCCCTTCTCCTCCTGCCTTCAATCTTTCCCAGCATCAGGGTCTTTTCAAATGAGTCAGCTCTTTGCATGAGGTGGCCGAAGTATTGGAGCTTCAGCTTCAGCATCAGTCCTTCCAATGACTATTCAGGGTTGATTTCCTTTAGGATTGACTGGTTTGATCTCCTTGCAGTCCAAGGGACTCTCAAGAGTCTTCTCCAGCACCACAATTCGAAAGCATCAGTTCTTCAACACTTAGTCTTCTTTATGGTCCAACTCTCACATTTGTACATGACTACTGGCAAAACCATAGCTTTGACTCTACAAAGCTGTAATCATAATGCACAGTAAATAACATCAATGGTTACATTGTAGAACCAGTAAGTTTTTCGTACATTCCTTTCTTTTTCACAAGGTAAGATTATTGATGTCAATAAAGTGGGTACTCTTTTGCAAAACATGGGGATGAGCTTTACAGAAAAAGAAATTAGTAATCTGACACACAGTCTACCAGGTGATGGTAAGTATTTAAGATATATTTGAATTGCTCAGGATGTCTGGAGAATATGGGCTTCTTTAAAAGTAATCTCTGAAAACTCTTACTTGACATTGAGGCAGAAGACATTAAAAATGACTCAAGACAGAAAGTAAACATGTTGATATTGGACAGAAAGCAACAAAATTTTGTAAAACAATTATACTTCAATTTAAAAAATGAACATTTTTTTTAAAAAGAAAGTAAACATGTTTTGTCCCTTGATATTTTCAGCAATTCTGATTCAGTTGAGAATATGGCCAGTGCCACTATTAGACTTGGATAGAACTATAGAGAGAGACAGCACTGTAGGGGGGAGGGAATGGTATACATTCCCTTTAACACAAGAATGTTTTTTTTAATAGAAAAGACAGCTTAGCCAAATGTGGGAAATTACTTAAAAAAAAAAAAAAAGGAAGATTTCTATCATGACCATTATTCCAGAGAGTTTACGATAGCAGAATAAGGAAGAAGTGATAAATGTGAGACTTATTTCCTACACCATATGAGAAGGGCAGAGTCCTCCAGATACCTCAAGGGAAAGGACCATGAAGAGTTCAAGCTGTCATGCAAGGAATGCAAGAATGCTCAGCCACTCATGCTTCTGCTTGCATCCTTATATTCCTGAACCAGATTCTGTGGTCCAAGGACTATGTTACCAGACTTCTAATCTCCCTCAATGGACTCGAGACAAACTCTAAAGAGCAGTAAATTTCACATTAGGGCTAAGTTAATTCATAAACTAAATAAACAAAAGTTAAAGATATAAACCTGAGATTAATCTAGTGAGGATAAATGTTTGAAACATTTCCTGACTATTTTACAACCTTAATTGAATTAATACTTGCTTATCTTATTAAGATGCATTTAATTGCATCATTGCATAGGACAGAACTGTTCCCTAAAATATTTTTTGTTGTTTCATTCTATAATTTTTATCACTTTCAATCTATCAGAAAGAATATGCAGATCATCTCCATTGTCTTATTTTATTTGCATGGGATGATGTATCCATTAGGAAAAGTGGGACTAGCTGTAGAACTATCAATTATCATAATAGAAAAATGTGCTTTTAGCTTAAGAGACCTATCTGAGATTATAAGAGTACTTTTTAAAATATTGCTATAATAAAATGAACCAGAATTATGAAAGAAAAAATATATAGCTATTATTTGGGACTATCATGTAGTCTTGCCATTGTTTTGAAATAATAATTTAAGATCAACTAAGACAATGAAAAGGGCTTCCCTGTGGTTCATACAATAAAGAATCTGCCTGCAATGTGGGAGACTTGGCTTCATTCTCTGGGTTGGGAAGATCCCTTGGAGTAGGAAATGGCAACCCACTCCAGTATTCTTGCCTGGAAAATTCCATGTACATAAGAGCCTGGTGAGCTGCAGTCCATGGGGTCGCAAGAGTCAGACATGACTGAGCAACTAAACCACCACCACCAAGACAATGAAAAGGGGAGTTCTCAGGTAGCCCTATGACCAACCTAGATAACATATTAAAAAATGGACATTAATTTGCCAACAAAGATTTGTCTAGTCAAAGCTCTGGTTTTTCCAGTGGTCATGTATGGATGTGAGAGTTAGACTATAAAGTAAGCTGAGCACCGAAGAACTGATACTTTTTTTTTTTTTATTGTTTTTGCCATACATTGTCATGATATCACCATGGGTTTACATATGCTTCCCCTCCGGGTCCCCCCTCCCTCCTCCCTCCCCCCCCGGGAAATCTCGCTGCACCAGTCCCGAGCATCAATCCTGGGCTGGCGATTGATTAGACACATGACAATTAACATGCTTCAATGCCCTTCTCCCATATCATCCCACCCTTACCCTCATCCACAAAGTCC